>CM032631.1:25306695-25879087 GCA_019097785.1 Fraxinus excelsior | reverse complement strand
TGAGCGGCATCAGAGCCTAGCGATCCACCGTGTAGAGCCACATTTTGTATACTATCCACTCACTGAGTTAAAATCTCACATATTTTGTTAACTCTTTTCTTATCAGATAGTAGCTGAGTTGAGCGGCATCAGAGCCTAGCGATCCACCGTGTAGAGCCACATTTTGTATACTATCCACTCACTGAGTTAAAATCTCACATATTTTGTTAACTCTTTTCTTATCAGATAGTAGCTGAGTTGAGCGGCATCAGAGCCTAGCGATCCACCGTGTAGAGCCACATTTTGTCTATTTATGTATGACTCATTTTGTCAAATTTACTCAGTACATACTTCTTTTGAGGGTACATGCATTTATTGTCAGAAAGTTAAAGTTGTAATTCATGTATCCATGTCATGGGCTCATTTCGTATTGAGTATTTTGAGTACATTTGGGACATATTTTTGTAAAGTATTTGTAAATGTTGACCTTCAAGTATTGTACTGTAAATAGTTTGAGATGTGAGGGACTGGTGTGCCCTGTTTTGATTTGTGTGTATTGGTTTGAGTATATTAATTGTGGTTTCAGGTGGATTAGTCCATATTACAGGGGAAACTCTGTCAAAATTTTTATAAAAATGGGTCATAGTTAGAACAGGTCATAATTGCCTTGGTAGTGGGTCCGGCATTTAGCTGGTATCTACCATCGGCGCACGACACGTGTCAGGTCCATTAGAGTGACTTGGGACGGGTCGTGTCATGCATTCTGTTCTGATGACTTTTGAAAGTCGACTTGAGCACCTTAATGATGTGAGAAACAACTGCTATTAACTTGAGTCATACCTCAGCAAATTTCGTGCATAAGCCAAATACCAACAAAGGAGGTAGAATTAACTAAAAGGGCTACAATTCAAAGGTAAAATCCAATAAAGATGATTCAAAGTACATTTAAAAGCTAACTCGAAGGGCTACAATTCTTCTAGAGGTAGCATTGTTCAAATTTGAATGTTTTCTAAAACAAAAATGCGTTCAACTTGTGACTGAGAACTTGGAGAAGAACTTGTACAACACTTTGATACTCCTTTTGACTTTAAATTACGTTCCATTGATCATATGTGATCTTCTTGGACATATTGGACTCCTCTAAGGATTATATTACCAACCCACAACTATTTTGACTTTAATTATAATTATATTACTTTAATTTTCTCTAAAGAATAACCAATTACAAATAGAGACCTAACATTATCCATAATTCAAATGGTCACGTAGATGCCATAGAAAAGATCATCTAACACACCCTCAAATGAAATATGGAGGCTAGCAAGGACAGATGGGTGGAAGAGCTACCTCGGGTTTTATGGTTATTTCTTGACTACTAACAGAACTTCCATAGGAGAAACCCAATTCTCCATGGCTTATGGGCTGTCAGGCTGAGGTAATTATCTATAAAATCTTGTTTGCCATCGTCCTCTCCCTTCTCCCCTCCCCCATTACTTCAATGAGATGCTGAATGAAGAGGTTCAATGGATAACATCTTGATTTATTGTAGGAATAAGGGAAAGAATCACAGATGTGGCTCTTAATTTATCAACACAAGATGGTAAAGTAAATTTACGGTCCAAAATCAGAGTTTCACAATCGAAGACTGGGTGCTTCACAGTTTCTTCTTTGCCAATAAGGTAGTTGGGGCCGACACTCTAGGCTTCGAGTGTGAATGACCTTACAACATAAAGGAAGTAGTTCCGACCCAGTACATATCGACTGGAAGACTCAGATGGACAGCTTATCAAACACCCCTTGGATGCGACCCACCTTTGCCGCTACTTTTCGTGATGCCCTGAGTCCTAGACACCCAAGTGCCACTAACATACAACTAATCCATATAAGAAACATGATTTCTTAAGCCCGTATAGGCCAAATTAAAACATTTGATTAGGAAAAACACTGAATTGAAAATCAGTAACTTGACAGTTTTGCGCAACATTTTTGTAAAAATCAATAGGCACCCCATTTGACCTAAATAAATCTTGTAAGAAATTAGGGAACTACTTTTTTTTTGGTAAAATATCCTAGCTTGAAAATCCAAGCCGTAGGATATGAATTTATATATGAAAAACAAATACAATGCAAAGAGGGGGACTAATGTGCCTTACCTCCAAGAATACAACAATATGACTACCATTTCTATTGATGAATTACAACACATGCAACTATGCTAAAAATGAAACAATATGCAAGGTCAAGCTAAGCAACAGAGTCTGAAATTCTCAATAAATTATATTTTGAAAATTCGCACAATTCGTGAGGATCTGTGTGCGATAATTTCTATGAAACAAAATCTCATAAAATGATCAATTGATATATAAAATTTCATGAATTTATATAGTAAAATAAGTACATAAAATAGCATGTACGAGAAATCAGACTTGTCACGAAAGAAAAATATGCTTTTGTTCAAAACTTATTTCACATGCTTTTGTACAAGAAAACTATCATGGAGTAAAGTTACATCCACTAAGGGAGATCGGTCCAGCGGAGAGAAAAGTGGAAATGGACACTGGTGTGTGCTGTCGTAGACACCCAAAAGTAATACATTAACCTCTAAACTAATGTAGTAGTAGTAGAAGTAAAAGTTGATCCCACGAAGAGTATAAAATTTAATATTTTATACTCCGTACAATGATTGAGGGTTTTGTTTGTAATGAAATCAATCTTATAACCAATAGCAATGTAAATTAACGAGTTGTAATAAAGTAATAAAACGAATCTTGATCTAAGTCAACTTCCACCATTGAACATTTATATAACCAATCATCGATACACAAAGAATAATCAATCCACATTTTCAATATTCACCATTAGAATTAATTTATATTTCTCCTTAATTTTAGTTAGTTAGAAACCAGCGTTCTAATTAATCCTAGTTATTAAATAAACCTAGACCAGCGCTCAAGATTTAATTTAATAACAACTTTACACAATAGAGAAATTGATTAACTAGATAACACAAACACCAGCGGTTACATTCAATCTATTTAAACATTCTTCTTAAGATTTAATAACCTCTATCCTAGAAAATCATCAAATCCTAGTGCTTCACAAGTTAAAGGAATCAAACAATTACGAATTTTAAATTTAACTTAGCTATAGATAGCAATACATGAGAAACTAATAGGCATTTTCAGCAATCAAGCATGGCAACCATATAATTGTGCGCAGAAGAACATTCAATAATAAAAATATAGATTCAACAATGAAACTAGATGGACCTCATAGTTATAATGTTTCCAAGGCTTTTGCATCCTTCGATCAAGCACCAAGAATTAGTTACACATGAAAAATCTAAGAACAAAAGAAAGAAAAATAGTTAGTAGGTGTTCTTCCTCATTCTGGACGTCTTCTAAGGTTTATCAAGTATATAGAGATTTGTTTCCATAAGTGTTGTATTCAAATTAGGAAACCAGAAAAATTTTCCCGATTTGACCTGGACGAGCGCCCTAGAAAATTGGGGCGACCGTCCAGGTATAAAAATTGGCTTCTGTTATTGAAGTGTAGGGTCGGGAGGCCGCCACTTATATAAATTTTGTGAATTTTCCTTTGAGTCATTTTCTTCATTCTTTCTTCCATTTTCGTCCTCCACATCAAATTACTTCAATTGTAGTGCTTCAACTTTGACTCAATTGCATATTAGTCCATGAACTTTCATTTCCCTTCACTTTAGTCCCTTTTACCAAATTCTTCCAAATTACGTCATCTCCATTAAATTGCCACTTAAATCAAAATATGAGATTAATAAGTACATTTTGGCACAAAATAATTATACGAGTGCATAAAATAAGGAGGGAAAATATGCATTTTTCATTCCTATCAAATTTATATACACTTAGCTTTTACTCGTCATCGGGCAAAACTCGATTTTAGTTTCTCAAAACATCCCGGTCCTAATGCCATGAACATAGAACAATCAAACTTTTTTCAAAATGCATAACACATCATGAACAACATTCTCACGCAACTCGTAATCAATTAGCAACTACTTTCATATGAAGATAGGGTAAACCAAACATGTAGACACTCACTGGATTAAGCACTCAACTCTCATATATTTAAAAGGTAGGTGTTTCGCTCAAGTTCATTCCAATGAAGATGATCTACCATATGATTGCATATCTTCTCATTCTCTACCAATTAGATCACACGCATAACACAAATCATAATGTCTTTTCAAGGGTTGTAATGTGGCTTAGGGTCAAGGTGAGAAATATTTGGATATGTAACTCAAAAGCCATCGAAACTAATGGAGTGAAACGAATCAACTCAAGCTCAACTATACATAAGATCAACAACTCTACTCAACAGTTTCTTTGTATCTATTATACACAAATCAGACACTTTCTCATAATGTTGGGATGAGTTACAAACATAGATATTTTGTAACACTAAAATCTTCCTCCATCAATTCTTTTCTTCTTTTTCTTCTTCTCTTTTTTTAATTAATATCATACCCATAATGGAATTTATGAATTGAAATTGAAATATATATTCCATTCCACCAATCATAGTTATACCATAATTTCATGCACCCCCACACTTATTTCTTTTGTCCACCCATATGTAACAAAACGATGAACAATACTTCACTAGCTCTACGGCTTGGGTAAAGATATTGTTTTATGGGTTTAAAGACTGTAAACCCATAATTACAGGGTAGACTCTTTGGCTAAGGTGGCTAACTTATGTAACAAAGATGACCTTAATCACATTCATGCATACATGTATCAATATGATCTCGAAAAAAATCAAGACAAGTTCTAGATAAGCAAATGCATGGAAGAATGTCACTCATGAAAGAAAATAGTAAGACTGATATGGATATGTCAGTCAAAATTCTCAAAATCTCACTAGATTTTTGTCTACATACATAACCAAAAATCATTTAAAACCACAGTCTCAATTTTTTTTTATCATTCATAACGAACAGAAATATGACATGAAATCAAAGTATAAAAATAACATAGCATAAATTCTCTCCCCCACACTTAAAACTTACATTGTCCCCAATGTAAAGTGTAATACAAGGAAAATGACACAAATAACTAACTAAAGAAGAATACAAAAAATAAAAAATAAAAACGTAAAAGAGTGAACTCCCTTTGGGTTGCCTTCCAAGCAGGGCCTTTGTTTATTGTCTTTAGCTAGACTCATGACTTTTTCCTTCAACCGGCATAGAATGGGTCTTCGAGATCCAATTGTGTCTCGTCCTCTACCTAAAGACCTTCATAGAAAGGTTTGAGTCTGTGATCATTCACTCTGAATACCTTTGAGGTTTCCAAACTTTAGACTTGTACTACACCATGAGGAAAGACATTAATAATAACAAATGGTCCAATCCAACGGGAATACAATTTACCTGGAAACGGATGAAGCCGCGATTGGTATAGGAAAACCTTTTGACCAACTTCAAATTCCTTCCTAGAGATCATCTTGTCATGGAAAGCCTACATCTTCTCCTTGTAAATTGTTGCACTCTCATAGGCATCATTGCGAATTTCTTTCAGCTCTTGAAGTTGCGACTTTCTGCATTCTCCACTCTCATCCATCTTCATGTTGAAACTCTTGACTGCCAAGTAAGCTTTGTATTCTAACTCCACTAGAAGGTGACATGGTTTCCTGAACATAACCGGTAAGGTGACATACCGATTGGTGTCTTATATGCAGTCATGTATGCCCATAAAGCATCATCTAAGTGCAAGCTCCAATCTTTTCTATTTGGGCAGACCATTTTCTCAATGATGGATCTGATTTCCCAATTTGACATCTTTGCATATCCATTAGTTTATAGATGATATACAGTTGACACCTTGTGGGTGACATGGTATTTTCTCAACAGAGCTTCCACAGTTCGATTATAAATATGAGTGCCTTGATCGCTGATGAGAGCTCTCGGAATCCCAAACTTGGAGAATATATTAGATTTGATAAAATCTGCAACAACTTTAGAATCATCAATCTAGTGGCTTTGGCTTTTATCCATTTCAAAACATAATCCACCGCAAGTAAAATATAAGCAAAATCTAAAGATACAGGAAATGATCACATGAAATCAATGCCCCAAACATCAAAGATCTCACAAACAAGTAGGGCGGATTATGGCATTTCATTCCTTTGGGATACATTACCTTTTTTGACAGTTTTCACATGACTTACAGAAGAAGTAGTCATCTCGAAACAAGGATGGCCAATAGAAGCTACATTCAAGCACTTTTCTTGCTATCATTTTTTTCTCCTAAATGTCATCCACAAGCATAAGAATGACAAATGGTGAGAATGGAGGTAATTTTATTTTCAGGAACACACCTTCTAATCACTTGATTTGCACAATGCTTCCATAGGTATGGATCGCCCCATACATAATATTTTGTATCACTTATCTCTTCGAGCTCTAGACAAATTAGAAGACTAATAACTAAAAAGTTTACAATGTATGCATACCACGGTAATGTTGTACTTGAAGAGACCAATTGTTCATCAGGAAAGGTTTCTCGCAATTGGAGCTCGACAACCACGCTAGTTAAACGGCTCAAATGATCTGCAACACTATTTTCTGTTCATCTTTTGTTCTTGATTTCTAGGTTGAATTCACTCAAGAAAAGTATCGATTGTATTAGTCTTGGTTTCGTCTCTTTCTTTATCATCAAGTACCACAGAGCTACATGATCAGAATAAATAATCACTTTAGTACCAAGTAAATAAGGACAAAATTTTTATAAAGCGAAAACAATAGCCAAAAGTTCTTTTTCAGCTGTGATGTAGTTTCTCTAGGCATCATTTAGAGTTCTGGAAGCATAATAGATGCCATGAGACACATTTCTAGTTTTTTGACCCAACACTATGTCTACTGCAAAGTTGTTTGTATCACACATGATCTCAAGGGAAAGCTTCAGTCAGGAGGTTGAATGATTGGTGCAGAAGTCAACAGTTCTTTCAACTTATCGAATGCCTTTTTGCACGCTTCATCAAACTCAAAAGCCACGTCCTTTTGGAACAATTTGTATAGCGGAAATGCGATTTTGGAGAAGTCCTTAATAAACCTGCGATAAAAACCTCAATGTCCAAGAAAAGAGCGAACTTCCCGCACACTAGCGGGGTTAGGTAGAGATTGAATAATATCAATTTTAAATTTGTCTACCTCAATGCCCTTAGATGAAATAACATACCCTAGAACTATACCTTGTTCTACCATAAAGTGACACTTTTAAGAATTCAATACAAGGTTAGTTTTCATGCATCTTTTAAGGACTAGTACGGTTATGCAAACAGTTATCAAATGGATCCCCATAGACTGTAAAGTCAGCCATAAAGACCTCTATGACATGCTCAACATAATCTAAAAATATACTTACCATACACCGTTGAAAAGTGGTCGGAGCATTACAAAGACCAAAGGGCATGCGACGGTATGCAAATGTTCCGAATGGACATGTGAAGATTGTCTTTTCTTGATCTTTTGGGGTAATTGTAATCTGAAAATAACCTGAATAGCCATGAAGAAAACTATAGTAAGAATGACCGACTAACCTTTCAAGCATTTGATCAATAAATGGTAAAGGAAAGTGATTTTTTCTGGTTATAGCATTTAATTTCCTATAGTCTATACAAACCCGCCACCCATTTTGAACACAGGTGGTAACCAATTCATCGTTCTGATTCTTCACCACAGTATCATCATCTTCTTAGGAACCACTTGAATTGGACTGACCCAATTGCTATCAGAGATAGGATAATGATGCCAACTTCCAAAAGCTTGAGGATCTCATTCATTACTACATTCATCATGGGTGGGTTCAATCTTTGTTGAGGTTGACATGAAGACTTTTCTCCTTCTTCAAGCAAAATGTGATACATGCAGATGGATGGGCGATTCCCTTGATGTCTATGATTGTCCAACCAATGGCTGTTCGATGCTCTTTGAGGACCTGAACCAATTGTTCTTCTTGCAATATAGTCAATTCGTTGGAGATGATCACTGGCAATGTTTCGTCATCTCCAAGGAATACGTATTTAAGGTGATTGGAGAGATGCTTCAAATCTAGAATGGGGGCTTGCAAAATAGAATGTAGAGGTTTTTCATTAGAAACAAACAAATCAACATATGAACCTGTACATGTTTGTTGTGACTTTGGAAGAGTATTCAACGTTGCAATAGCTTCTCGCAAGCTGGGACTCAAAGTTAATTCCTCGCACTCTTTCTCCACACTCTTACAAATAGCAACCTCCAACTTATTATTCCCATCAAGTTCAAACCATGTGCTAGATAATAAATTACATCAATAGAATATACAATATTATCATCAATAGGAAACTTCATGGCATCATAGATATTAAATTTAATTATCTCACCATCAAATTCTATGGTTAGTGTACCACTATGGACATCAATTTTAGTTTTGGATGTTTTTAATGTTTTTCATATTAAGCACATAAAAGTCAGTAGAAAAACCAATTCATTAACTTGCACAAGGATATCCTCAATCATACCCTTTGGGTAGGCATTTGATCTATCAGCTATTTGAATTGCCACACCAGTTTTAATTAAGGGGCCAAGTTTCAAAGAAGCATAAATGGAATATGGCATGACATTTATAGAAGCTTCTAACATGGCTTTCTCAAATTTGGTGTTACCTATCGAGGAAGGGATAGTAAACATACCTGAGTCCTTGCATTTTGTAGGAAGTTTCATTTGAATGACTGCAGACACATTTTCTCCAACTTTTACCTTTTCACACCCCTTCAGTTTCTGCTTTCTCTTAATAGTACACAATTCTTTCAAAAATTTAGCATAACGGGGTACTTGCTTCATAGCTTGTAATAAGGGGATGTTTACCTTATATTTTCGAAAAGATTCATAAAGCTCCCTATTTAGATCATTTTCCTAGATTCTACCAAAGTCTGAGGGAATGGGGCTACTGGTTTATAATCAAAAAAAGGAAGGAAACCTACGTTTGGGTGTATCATCATCAGTTGGGTCACTCTTTTCCGCAGTGATATCTTTCTCATTTTCTTGTTCTGATGATGTAGGGATTTCATTTACTAGGATTTTTACTCCCTTGTCATTCCTCAATACAATTGCACTTGCCTTCTTCCTTGGATTTACCACTATTTGATAGGGTAGCTTTCTCGAACTTTAAGACTCCAACCGACTGATTACAGTTGCCATCTGACTCATTTGGTTTTCCAAACCTTGAATGCTAGCCCTCGTCTCTTGTTGAAATTGTAAAGTGTTAGTTGAAAGAGACTTAACAATATCTTTTAAAGACGCATCAGAGTTAGAAGATTGGCTCTGTTGTTATCTAGGTGGATATGACTGCTTATATTGTAGAAAGATTGGGCGATTTTGAGTCATATGTTGATTTTTTTTGCGAATTTCCATAGCTAAGATTGGGGTAATCCCTCCATCCTGGGTTGTATGTCTTCGAAAAGGGATCATAATTTTTTTGTACTTGTTCAGGGAAGCCACCCGCTACATTAACATGTTCAGTGGGTTCTTCTTGAAAAGTTGGACACGTGTCAGTTGGATGTCCCACTACTGAGCAAATTCTGCAAGCCTTCGATGTTTGCACATTACCTGTGGTCATTTAATAAACAAGAGTAGTTAGACTCGCTATTTGTTGTTCAAGAGATGATACATTTACCTCGTTAACTTATTTAGAAGGAGGATTGAATCTAGTGCCAAATTGTTGAGAGTTGGCTGCCATGTTTGCAATCAAGTTCCTTACTCCTTCGGGAGTTTTATCGACCAAAGATCTTCCACTTGAAGCATCAATCATGCTTCTTTCTATGGGTAGAAGACCTTCATAGAAGTATTAGATGAGAAGTTGCCCGTTGATTTGTTGATGGGAACAACTTGCACGCAATTTTTTAAACTGCACCCAATATTTATGTCAGGATTCCTTATTATCTTATCTTACACCACAATTTTTTTTCCTAATATTTGCTACCAATAAAGCTGGAAAGTATTTCTCCAAAAATAACCTCTTCATTCCATCCCATGCCGTAATGCTTCCCGATGGTAGATAATAGAGTCAATCCTTAGCCGATTCCTTCAGAGAAAATGGAAAGGCCCTCAGTTTAATATGTTCTTTAGTAATTCTCGTGGGTTTCATACTCGTGCATACCACATGAAACTCCTTCAAATGTTTATGAGGATCTTCACTTATAAGACCATGAAAAGTGGGCAACATATGTATTAGTCCAAATTTAAGCTCGAATGTAGTAGCAGCATCTAAATTAGGAAAAGTTATGCACAGAGGTTGATGAGTCAAATCAGGGGCTACAAGCTCCTTTAAAGTCCTATTTTTTTGCCATTATTTCTTCTCCTTCAAAATTAAAATCAACTGCAAATAGGATGTTGGGATTGAGATTGCTTTCTTCAAAATTCTGCCAAATGTCACTCATTATCCTGCGCAAGGTTCTTTCTAATTTCGGATTGTACTGCAAGTCACCTTGATTAGAAGATCGAGTTGCGGGAATAAACAAATAGATCAAACTAAAAACAAATTAAAAAGAAGTTAGAGTAGAAAAACAAATAAAATTTTATGCTAAAATTCCTAAAAACATTAAATTGCTTAAAAACCTAGAAAATTATGATTTATTTTTTCAAAACTAGAATAAACAACTAAAGAAGCACAAAAATAAATTAGCATCACTCCCCGACAACGGCGCCAAAATTTGGTGTGTGATGTCGCATGCACCCAAAAATAATACCTTAACCTCTAAACTAATGTAATAGTGTAAGTAAGGGTCGATTCCACGAATAGTATGTAATTCAATATTTTATAATTCGTACAATGATTGGGGAGTTTTGTCTGTAATGAAATTAATCTTATAACCAATAGCAATGTAAATTAACAATTTGTATTAAAGCAATGAAACTAACATTGATCTAAGCCAACCCCACCATTGGAGATTTGTAACCAATCATCGATATACAAAGAATAATCAATCCACATTTTCAATATTCACCGTTAGAATCAATTTTTGTTTCTCCTTAATTTTAGTTAGTTAGAAACCAGCGTTCAAATTAATAATAATTATTAAATAACTCCAGACCAGCGCTCAAGATTCAATTTAATAATAACGTTATGCAATAGAGAAATCGATGAACTAGAACACAAACACCAGCGGTTGCATTCAATTTATTTAAACATTCTTCTTAAGATTCAATAACCTCTATCGTAGAAAATCATCAAATCCTAGTGCTTCACAAGTTAAAGGAATCAAACAATTACGGATTTAAAATTTAACTTAGCTATAGATTGCAATACATGAGAAACTAATAGGTCTTTTTAGCAATCTAGCATGGCAACCATATAATTACGCATAGAAAAACATTCGATACTAAAAATATAGATTAAATAATGAAACTAGATAGACCTCACAATTATAATGTTTTCAAGGCTTTGGTATCCTTTGATCAATCACCAAGAATTGATTACACATGAAAAATCTAAGAACAAAAGAGAGAAAAATAGTTAGTAAGTGTTCTTCAAATTAGGAAACCAAATTTTTTTCCCGACTTGGTCGGGCGGGCGCACATAGAAAATGGGGTGGCCATCTAGGAATAAAAATTAGCTTATGTTATTGAAGTATAGGGTTGAGTGGCCGCCTAGTTATAAAAAAATTTACGAATTTTCCTTTGAGTCATTTTCTTCATTCTTTCTTCCATATTGGTCGCGTACTGTTCATCCGTATTGTATCCGAAAAAAAAAATTGGATTTATTTTGGGAATTATCAATTTTTCATATTATCAATTCTAAATCAAAAATCTGTTCTAATAAGTCCAATCCAAATTCAATAATCACTTTCTTGAATTTAAATATTACTCATCTAATTGTCCAATTCTTTTCTTGAGTCTTCTTGATTATGCCTACGTAAAAAGATGGATGGTGATTAGGGGCACATTTTTCAAACTCGATATTTTATGAGTAGCACGGTATGCAGTCTGGCTATTAATAAGGAGTACATGTCAAACTTAGCGAGTATCACGATTGTTGAAAAATTGGGGTTACCTTTACAACAACACCATAGGCCTTATAAGATGATTTGGTTGAAGGAGTATGGGAATGTAGATGTGACCAAACGAGTTTTATTGAATTTAACCATTGAAGATATAGTGATGAAGTTTGGTGTAATATAGTGCCAGTAAAATATTTTCATATTTTGTTAGGAAGACCTTGGAGGCATAAGAGAAATGCTGTGTATGATATGTGGAGGAACGGATATAGGTTTTTTCAGTACGAGGAAAACATCACTCTGGCTGTTTGACACTAGAACAGTCCTTTACAGACTGATGGAAGGTGAGAAGTGAGGCAGAACGGGAGAGAGAGAGAGATGACCACACCTAAGGAGAACACTGAAGTTGAATTGCAGAAGGAGTCCAAAAATAAGGAAGTTGAGATGGATGATGGTGGATTGAAAAATGCAATTGATATTAGGAAGAGTGAACCAATTAATGAGCCAGAGCACGAGCAGACTGATACAAAAATAGTAGCGATGGTTCAGCAAGAGAGTGAGCAAATAATGGCAGAATGTGTTGAGCAAATGGTTGAAAATATTGTGGAGAATGAAGAGTAGAGTTCCATTGTTAATCATGATATGGTAGAGACGATGCATTATGAGTACGAGGACCCATATCTCATTGAGGAGGAAGCTGATAAATTTAACCGTATTTTGCTTAATTTTTTCTTTCAAGTTGATCATTATTGTAAGTAGGAGTTCATATAACAACATCTATGGCTGATTGTGTTTGTGTTACAATACATCCATACCTACAAAATGGATGGATACCATGTATTGATCATATGCCATATAAGTAAAAAATTTATTTGATCTAGTTGGTGCAGCGAAGAGTTGGGTAGTAGGCTGGTTATCCCATACGCGATCACAAGGCACGGATTCGAGGATGAATCCTTTGAAGAGATAGGGGATGATATGATTTGGGATAGGGAATCACTTGGTTGAGTTTTGGAGTCTAAATTGAAGAAGTGGACAAGCCAAGGTTCAAGTTTTGTGAAGGGCTCGGGAGCCGAAACGAGTTAGATCCAAGATTTGGAAGATATTTGGAAAGAAAATGAGTGGCGTGAATTAAAATGGGCATAACTTTCAGCTCGGTTGTTGGATTTTCACCCATGAGTATAATTCGGAATCATCACGAAATTATGCACAAGGTTTTGTAGGTGTATGGTACTTTTGGACTTGTGGTCACACATAAACATGCCGAGATCAAGTTAGCGAAATTTTTCTATTTTCGCGAGATTTCCTTGTTAGTCTAGGATTCTATTTTATTTCCAACTTTGACAATATTCTATGATCTAATTACGTTTTATTAGGGTTTCTAGTATTAGTATAAATATGAGATTTATTTCATTGTAAAATCATGACTTTTGATAATGAATTAACGAGATTTTTCTCTCCCTTGGTTCTTGAATGAACTACTGAACTTATTAAATACATTGTTATATTTGTGGCATTCAACTCTTAGAATTTATCAAAAGATTAGGCACCTTTTGTGGCGTTCACAAAATCATGGTTCTTGTTTCCGCACATCAATAGGTCTATGGTTTAATAAACCTTAGGTTCTTGGTTCATGAGCCTAGGGTCAGAATTCTATTATCTACAACCTGAATTTGGGCTTTCCCAGCATTTCAGACTAATTTCATTTTAGACTCTCCAACGGTTTTTCTCTCCAAGTTTAATCTATCTTGACCATAGAGGTCTTCCTTCCTGTCTATGGATACCACATATCTCCACATTGGTATGATATTCTCCACTTTGGGTCTATGCCCTCATGGACTTGCTTTTGGACTTTACCTCAAAAGGGCTCATACCAATGGAGATATTGTCCATACTTATAAACCCATGATCCTCCCCACTTCTAACCAATGTGGGACTTTGGTCGTACACCCAACAATCCTATCCTCGAACAAAGGACTACCGAGTCTCCCCTCAAACGATCAAACATCAGTCCACTCTCTACTAACCAGGATTCTCCGCTCTTATTTTCACCGTGTAGAGGTTGGACACATCCATAAAGCATCCAAAGAGTACTACCTCACTTGATAGCTTGCTCTTTCTAAGTCAACTCCTCTTCATCATGTTGGGGTCAGAACACGTCCATGAAACATCTGGAACACATCGTCTGTCCAATAGAGCTCATCCACGGATCCCATCGCGAGCAAACTAAGGCTTACCGCCTTCGTTCGACATTCCGAGGAATTTATCCACATAACTACATTTGGGGCTTGGCTCTGATACAATTAGTAAGGACTATGGATGCCACATATCTCCACATTGGTATGATATTATCTATTTTGAGCCTAAACCCTCATGAATTTGCTTTTGGGATTTACCCTCAAAAGACCTCATACCAATGGAGATATTATCCATACTTATAAACCCATGATCCTCCCCACTTCTAGCCAATGTGGGACTTTAGTCGCACACCCAACACTTCCTATAGATTTCCTAAATGATTTTTTTGCCATTTTTACTGTTTATTTTGTTTTCATAGTGGACTTGTTTCTTTTATACATATTGGACTTGTTCCTTTTATTTATTATTATCTTTTTGCTTGTAATCATGGTATTCCTCCGCAATGAAGATCAAGAATTCTGTCAAAAAACAAAAAAGTGAAATAGGAAGAAATGAATGCGAAACTAGCTAAAATGGAAAAAACTCAAAGTTCAAGGACCAAAGTAAAAATATCCAATAGTTGATTTGGACCACAAAACAACAGTTGGAGAATACTAGGAGTTAATTTGGTGCAATTAGAACTCAAAGAAGTGAACTATAGTCAACGTATTTTTACAAATCAATTTTCAGCCGTACAAGTTATGCTCTAGATTTTCAATCCCACATTGAGACCCCATTTTCGCATATAAACGTACGAATTGAAAAAAATATACTTCTTGACTTGAATCTGACTCCTACAAATACAAAACCGTGCATCCATTGAAAGGAGCTCACTTTTACCTCTCAAATCCATTCATATATAAAATCTATAAAGAAACGATAAGCCAATTCAATATCCGTTAGAGAGGAATCAAATTTAATACGTGGATTGAATCAAGAACTCCAAGAACTTGAAGAATCATAGCTCGGAGTTGAGGATCAAGAATAAGAATTAAACTTTGACATCTTTTTCTTTTATTTATTTAAAAATTCAAATGATGCTTTTCCATTCTTGTTGTCCTATCTTTAGAAACATGTTAACTAAGGTTCCTTTGTGCTGAATGAAAATGAATCATTTATTTATTTATTTATTTTTAGTTTAGTAAGTCTTGTATTTCTTAATTAATTATGCATGATCGATACATTATTTAATTGTTTGATCACCATTAGATAAATAGTTGCTTGTTATAGTATTGAAAAGCTCACAATTAAGTAGAACATTGTATGATTAACATATGTGACATAGATGTTAGGGAACAACATATATTGCGTGTGCAATCACTTTGATAATCGTGTTATTAAATGCATTATTACCTTGATAATTATGTAATTGAATGAGTTTTACTCAATAGGACATGGTCGTGTTTACAATATAATTAATTTATATTGGAAAAGAAAGTTGAATACAATAGGATTATTGATTGCTAAAAATGTAAGAATGAAATTAAACTACATAAGTGAGAATGGAAAATACGATAATAATAGATCAATTCAGATTTTTAACACATACATGTTATATTTAGTTTAAAAGCACATGGGATTACTCTTAATTCATTAAATCTACTACTTGTCAATGATCTTGTAGCTTGCGAGAATTGTTCGAACAAAAAAATTGAATGATTCATGCAACGCTTTGGAAATCGTCTCTCTCTGTTTTTCTCTCAAAAACAACCAGAATTTAGGTGCGTGAAAGTATAAAATTCATGGATGAGACTTGAGGGACAATTTAAGGAAGTTTTTATTTGTATTAATATAGGAAAACTAGGTTAAATTTTCTTGGGATATAGTAACTCATAGGAACTTTAAATTCATTAATGAGAAGTAAATCAATCATTTACTTGCATAAAGTCTAGGATATAAATATCAACATTTTGAAAATTTACCCAGGCATCGAATCTAACAATTGAAAGGTTCAAAGGTTAAAGGGTCGAACACAAGTTGAACCAAGATTGAACTAAAAATTAAAATAACGAAATAAATAATTTATATATTCATTTGTACTCTTTTTTTTTTTTTTTTATCTTAATGATACAAATTCTATTAAAAATTTATATTATGTAAAATAATATTTAAGATTCATTATATAATATTAATTACTTGAACTAAAATATGGAAAAAGTTAAATGGGCCCGAATAAATGGACAAGAAAATTTGAATAGGCCCAAGGTTATTCCTGCATTTCTAACCATCCATCACCATAATCCCTAATAGAGCAGAAAACGTTGTAGCCGCTGCTTCACATTTTCATGCACTTTTCTAAATTGCCGCTTCTTTGTCTTTTGAATTTTCGGCGGCGAACTCAGCACAAAAGTTCAATTCAAATAGAAATTGACCATTGATCATCGACAATCAGCGATCGTAAGAGCAAGGTCATTTATTAATATGTAATTAAATAATATTAAAAATTATTCAATATATATGTAAACGTACTAAAACGTAAAAATTATATATATATATATATATATATATATATATATATATATATATATATATATATATATATGAAAACATAATTCAATACAACTCAAAATACTAAAAAAAATACGCGATACAACCTACTCTGTAACTGTGATCTTAGAAAATCATATTTTGAAAATGTTGCAGTATTACATTATTCTCAATTTTTCCAAAAATATCTTTCTCCATGTAAACCAACTAGTCATCTCCCATTTTGTTGTACAAGTCACTCTTAATTAGATTCATAGTAAAGAATACTCTTTCAACACTTGTAGTTGTCACGGTAATATCAGAACCAAGATGATCAGTCTATAAACCAAAGGAAAATAACAACTTCTTGTTTCAACCAACTTTTGAACTACACAAGAAATGCTATTAAGGCTAAAGAAAACTTCTTCCATTCTCACAAACATAAGAAATTTGTCAAGTTAAGGTCGAAGTAATAAAAGCTCTTCATTATTGGAGTCCAAAGGATAGAACTGAGCAAGAAGTAGAAAAGCTGCAAATGAATCTCTTGGATTTAAACATAAAATGCAAGTTAGGAGCTCAGTAGTTGTCTCGGAAAAACGATCATTCAACTCTTGGAAGATTGAGTCTGTCACATGACAATAGAAATCAACATAAAAGCGATGATAATAAGTTACCTTCTGAGCTCCACGCGTATGTCGACCTTTCAATACTACAATATCCTCCATATTGGGCTCTAAAATATGTCTACCAAAACAAAACTCAATCACCCTACTCAATAAATTATCCCAACTATTGTCTCTCACGTCATGCAATGCATATTTACACAAATTCAATAACTTCATAGCATTCTGAATATCTTGATCCTTTTTCTGTAAGGTTTGTGAAAGGTCGTCTGTAATTGCAAGAATTTTAAATATAAAGTTGAAACTGAATAAAAACTCAAAATCCTACATAGTGTTCATCTGTCTTGTGGCCATTGGTCTCTATTATGAATTTATGACATCTTTTGATATATCCTCAAGAATATCTACGATAGCATTAACCATATTAATAACACGAGTAATTGTCAATAGGCGTGAGCCTCATCTAGTATCACCTGTGTGTGTAAAGCTTATTTCTTGAAACTTATCTCTCCCACCACAAAGTTTCCCAATATTAAGCTCATCCGAAATATTGACATAGTAACTTGCTCGAAGAGCATCTATACACTTACATGATACACCAACAAAATTCACAATAGTAGCAAACATTTTAAATAAATCACCAATCATATCATTCCGACATGCCACAGAAGCAACTGCCAACTGAAGTTGGTGAGTATAGCAATGGACATACATTGCATGTGGGTTCTCTCTCAAAATCAAAGCTTTCAAGCCATTGCACTCACTTGACATATTGTTTGCTCCATCATAACCTTTACCTCTCAGGTTAGATATGTTCAAGTCCTTTTGGATCTTTGGTGAAGTCATTTGGTCATTTCCAGGAGCATTACTGAATAATACTTGTTTAACTTACTCACAACTAGCTACATACCAGTCTAGTAGCTCAATTAAATTTCCTCTATTAAGAAACTCTTTGGATTCATCGTGACCTCGAAATGTCAATCCTTACATCAAGAAAAATCTAGTACAATCTAGCACCACAATCAATCTCGTCCTATAATTTTTTTGTCGATTAATAATTTGGATAGAAATAACGTAGGAGATACTTTGTTTTTTATTCATCAAGTTAGTACACTTTGCAAAAGCTTGATTATGAGCACTATCAAAGACGTGATCTTTCAATGTCTCTTTGAACTTCCAATCCCTAATGCCAATCTTAGTCAATATATGTCCACCCCCTTGGCCCCCCTCCATCTGGTTTGAACAAGTAGCAATACAAACAATACACCGCATTCTTTTCTACACTGTACTCCAACCAATCAAATTCAGCGAATCATTCTTTCCAAAAACACATGTTATCAGTTTCCATCCGTCTTTTTTGAAAGTCATGTCCATATAGTTGACAATGACCTTTCTCTAAGTATGTCATCCTAACATCATCTTTGATATTAGGATGATATGACTCAATAGGGGACGTTTCCCTGGATCAGATACAAGATCATCCGAATCGAATCGAGCCCCGAGACTTTTTCGTGTTATTTAACACATCCGTTGCTCGACTAGAAGCAGTGGCGGGACTAGATGCACTACTAGAATTGGAAGAAAGAGGTATGAACTTCAATTTCGATTGAAAAAATCGTTCCATAATCTACAATTGCAAAATGCCCAGTTTATTTTTCAATTGCAACTGATTAAAAAACAGAGTACACATTATTTGAATTGAGATCATAATTCCCAAATGGGCCAAATCACAACTCACAACTCATAAATTAAAATTCGTAATTCAAACAATAGTGCAACATAAATTGTTTACCCCAAATGGCCAAATCACGAATTCAAAAATTCACAAATCAGTTAAATGTGAAATCACAATTCAGTTCTCATTCAAATTTATGATACAACTAATTTCTCATTTCTCATTTCAAAATCAGTGAAAAGTGCCAATTAATTCATTATTCATACATGATACAACATAAATCATGATTTCAGTGATAACTCATAAATAGAAAACAACACCAAAATAAAAAAATAAAAAAAATTCAACTTAGAAAACAAAAAACTCACGGGTTGACGGGCGATCGGTCGACGGGCTACAGCTGGTCACTGGACCTTCTGGCTTCCGACACTGGTAGGGGGAGAAGAAGGTCGGATTCACTTGTCCAAGGAAGATAAAAATTTTAATTTGGAATTGGGGGTGGAATTGTGGAAATTGGAAAAGATTTGGACGGGCTGCACCTATATATAATTAAAGATTGGGTCGCCCAACAAATGGCCCAATTACAAAACAAAAGGAAGAAGGCCGGCCAACAAATGACACGATTACATGACAAAAAAATGCAGACGGTCTGCCCAACAAAAGGCCCAATTACAAAACAAAATAAAATAAAATTAGAAGGGCCGCTCAACAAAGGGCCCAATTTCAAAACAAAATAAAAAAAAAGGAGGAAGACGAAACCAAGCGAAGCAAAAGTTGCAAAACCCTCGCATCTCACGTGCCGATGCTGATCTTCCTCTTCCCCAATGGCATGGCACTGTTCCGAAGAAGCCTAGCACGCGTAGTCGCACCCCTCGCCGGGTGCTGGGTCCGTTTTTGTTTACGAGCATTGGCAAATAAGAGAACTGAGATAAACAACTACATGTTCTTCGATTCTACTACTATTTTTTGTCATAACCAACATGAAAACTTGTTGGAACCATCTCCATTCACCGATTTCTAGTAAACCACCCGGTTTGTTAGGTTTTGCGCCGGTTTCTATAGTCACGTTTTAAAAAAACAACAAAAACAATTATCTGCCCGGTTCTCGATTAACTCGGTCGAGTTGGCCGATTCGATCGATACATGTCATATTTTTGTCCTTCCATATACAGTGGCGGACCCAGGATTTCGAGCCAGCACGGGCGACCGTAAAACGTCGACCGTTGTCAACACTAAAATATTAAGAGCCCCGTTTGATACCCATTTGTTTTGTTTTGTTTTTTATATTATTTTTTTTGCAAAAAAATGTATTTTGGAATAATAATTTGGTGGAAAATATATAGTTAAAAATAAAGAATTTTTTTGAATTTGTACGTAATATTATTTTATTAAAAAATGTGCTGTTGCAAGAAGCAAGAAATATATTTTGAAAAAAAAAAAAAAAAAGTGGAATCAAACGAGATCGAAAATTTAAATATAACAATTATTTTGTTCAAATTGAACATTTATAATTTGGTTGTAAAAATTAACAATATTTACCAAATGTTATTGTGGCCAAGTTTTGTACAATTCAAAGAAAGAGCACGGGCTTGAATTTTAAAATTGCATTAAACCGCCAATATATAACATATATAATTCTCGTAAAATTAATATCAAACTTCAGGAGTGTCACAATGGTAAAGCCTTCGTATGCTAACGAAGGGGTCACGGGTTCGAAACTCTTCCTCTGATTCAATTTAATTTTGGCTAAAATTGTAAATTTAAACATATTTCACATTAAAACGTAAAAATGTTGGGGACGGGTTTCGAAACTAAGACCTCTCGTGTGTAACTGCAAGCTCCAGCCAACTGAGCTACAAGGAATTAGTGTAAAAAAATGAACTTACCATATATATAATTGAAATGTTTATTCATTGTTCAAAAGAAAAAAAACTGTTCCGGCGGATCCAGCACAGGCGACCGCCGGGGCTCGCCGGGTGCTGGGTCCGCCACTGTCCATATACATACAAGACATATTTATTAAAACCAAACCTAACAGATCGGTCCGGACCAGGAGTCGATGAACTGGACAATGGTCCGATCTATTTGTATTAATTGGTGATTAGCATATGAACTGATCCAGTCAAATTTATCCATAATCGTCTGAATTGGATGGGTTCAGAGAAAATCAAGATTGGTTCAAACTGAACTCATTAGTTACCAAATTGATTCAAAGCAAAATTTTATATCACATTTGCAATGGGAATGTTTAGAATCTGTACTCCCTATATGAATTATGATAAGCTTGACCACGGTTGCAATTGCATAATCTTAACAATAAATGTGACAAAAATATATATATTCAATTTTGGAAAAGTAATAGATCTTTAATCTAAAATATATATATTTTTAGCTAGCATTCGACCTTGCAATGATCCAGCGATTAGATGTGACAAATATATATTCAATTGCATAATCTTAACAATAAATGTGACAAAAATATATATATTCAATTTTGGAAAAGTAATAGATCTTTAATCTAAAATATATATTTTTTAGCTAGCATTCGACCTTGCAATGATCCAGCGATTAGACCCACTAACCTATCGATTGAAATAACTCGATGATTTATCAAGGTCAACGATTAGTTAGGTATAATAACTATGGTCTCATATATTCTTTACTTTTCACCTATCTATAGGATCTTTTTTTACTTTTCTTATGGGTTACATGTCTTAGTCAAATTTATTGGTCATCAAGTACAAAGATATTGCATATTTCTTGTGGGGGTAATTAGCACGTAACATCATTATCTTTCACTATTATTGTGAAAACGTCTTTACCTTTCATTTTATTAGCATTTTCACCAGTATTTCCACATTTCATTGCGCAAAACGTCAGTTCCTTCCGTTTTCTCAATTAAAAGCTGTAAAATAACGAATATACCCTTCTATTTAAATAAAATTGAAAGAAAAAAGAAAGAACTAATTGCACCCATAGTCCCAAAATTTTTAAAATGTGCAAACGAGTCCTAAATAAATTATTAAATAGGTAATTAGCACATAATGTACCTACCTTTCACTATTATTGTGAAAAGTCCATACCTTTCATTTTCTTAGCATTTTTAATCTTAATTACACCTTTAATTGCGCAGACCATTATTTATATCCATTTTCATCCAATTTCAAAATAAAGTTGTGAAACGATGAATATACTATCATATTTAAATAAAAAATAATTGCAACCATAGTCTCAATTTTTTTTTTAAATGTAAACGAATCTCAAATAAATTATTAAAAAATTAGAAATTTAAAAAAAATTAAAAAATCGTAAACAAATCCCAGAAAATTATTAAAAATAAAGAATAAAAAAATATTTTTCTTTATTTTTCTTTTTATTTAAATATGAAGGTATATTCGTCATTTTATGACTTTTATTGAAAATTTAGATTAAAATAAATAGAAATAATGATTTGAACAATTAAGGGTGAAAATAATAGTGAAAAGTAGAGACATTATGTGCAATTATCATTTTAATAATTTATTTGGGATTCGTTTGTACTTTTTAAAAACGTTTAGGACTATGATTGCAATTGATTCTTTCTTTTTCTTTTATTTAAATAAAAGTACATCCGTTATTTCACAGCTTTTAGTCGAAAAAATGAATGAAAATGACATTGTGCAAAATGAATAGTGAAAATAAGGGTAAAAACGCCAAATGAAATGTAACGACGTTTTCAACAATAATAGTGAAAGTAATGACTTTTTGTGCTAATTACCCTTTCATGTGGTCGCCATTGGCTACTTTTGGATTGGACTAACCATTAAGCCCAAATGACTTTCAAGGATCCTAATTAGTTTCAAACTTCATGAAATTTCATTCTAGGGAACAATACATATATCAGGCCTTAACTATACTGAATTCCGATTTTAAGAAAAAAAAATGTTTAATATTTCAAGTCAGGTGATATATTTAGTGTGTGTGTGTGTGTGTGTATTAAATTAGATTCCCAAAAAAAAAAAGTATGTAGTTACCATCTAAAACCTGACTTTCCAAAAAATAAATTTAGTACCAAATAGAAGAGAAGTCACATAGATCTATCGAGATGAAGTAAATTGCTTTGATCCACTTGTTTTTGTTTTCAAAGTATAGTTTCTTTTTAACTAAGCAATTAAAAGAAACATGCCTAATTTTATTACAAAAAGTGCAAGTGGTATTTGAAGTTTTAACAAACATATTTTTGAGAGACTTGTTTTAAAGAGGGTTTGAATTCGATTCCTCCTTTGTCAAAGATACATTTTTTATTTCTAAGCATCAAATCAAAGTTTTTCTTTCCCTCGGTGAATTTATACACTATTTTTGTCAAATCCTCAACTTTTTCTTTTAGAGAATTATTTTTCCTTAATCAATAGCTCATAGTCAATATTTTCTTTTGATTTTTCCAATGTTCTTTTTAATTCATTTTTCAATATAAAAAAAATTCTTTTCGAGAATAAAATGACTTAAAACAAGTTTTTCTAAATCTTCAAGTAATTCGTCATAAGAAAATTCTTTTGTACTTACCTCGTCTTCGACGGCCATGAACACATGTTAGCAACTTCGTTTTGATCATCGCTTTCATTTTGCTCATCATCGTCACTATCATCCCAAGTGGCTTGGAATGCCTTTTCCTTGAAGTTTTTCTTTTTGTTTGGGCACTTCGTTCTCTTGTGACCGAGTTTGTCACATTCATAGCAAATGATTTTCTTGTTTTTCTCTTCTCCTTTCTCATCTCTTCTTTGAAACTTCTTGTTGTTTCGGAATCCTTTCATTTCTTGACAAGATGTACTAGAATCATCTCTTGATACCTTTGGATGAATCTCCGATAATTAGCTCTTTAGGGTGAGATGAGACAAACTTCCATTCTTTTGATAGTGATGTGTCACCTTGAGCTTCGGTTGGTGTTTCTCTTCTTTCTTCATCATTGAGTTCCTTTGATTCCTCCTCATTTGGCACTTCTTTGTCTTGAATATTCATTTGTTCAAGAAGATCCTCCAAACCTACATCATTATCAATACCTCTCTCTTGATCAAGTAGATTAGTTTCATCAAAAGTAACATGCATAGATTCTTCAACGACTTGAGTTCTTTTGTTAAAAACTCTATATGCTTTACTAGTCGATGAATAACTAAGAAAAATTCTAATATAACTTTCCCAAATTGTCTTTTGTGTTTAAGATAAAACATTTGCAACCGAACACTTTGAAATAACTAAAGTTGGGAATTCTATTTTTCTGAAACTCATATGGAGTTTTGGTTTTCTTGCGACTAACCAAAACTCTATTTATGATATAACATGCGGTATTAACGGCTTCGGCCCAAAAATATTTTGGTAAATTATTTTCATTTAGCATGGTCCGAGCATTTTCTTGTAATGTGCGATTCTTCCTCTCTACTACACCATTTTGTTGAGGAGTTCTATGAGCCGAAAAATTATGTTCATATCCATTATCGTTACAAAAATCATCAAATGCAAGATTATCAAATTCTCCACCATGGTTACTTCTAATTGTAGTGATAGTGTGACCCTTTTCATTTTCCACTTTCTTACAAAAATGTTTGAAAGCTTTTAAGGCTTCATCCTTTACACTTAAAAATATCACCCATGTAAATCTAGAAAAATCATCAATGATAACAAAAGCATAGTATTTATCATCTAAGCTAGCCGTTCTTGACGGTCCAAAGAGATCCATGAAGAGAAGTTGCAATGGTTTCGTTGTTGATGAAAATGTTTTTGGTTTAAAAGAGCTTTTGACTTGCTTTCCAAGTTAACACGCATCGCAAACCTTGTCATTTTCAAATTTCAAGTTTGGCAATCCTTTTACAAAACAAATTTTTGAAATTTTTGAAATAAGATCTATATTTACATGATTGAGTCTTCTATGCCAAAGCCAAGTTTCATCTTTCATTCAAGTAGACAATGTTCGTTGTTTTCATGCTCAATATTAATGATATAAACATCTTCGTTTCGGCATCCTATGAAAACTGCATCTTTCGATATAGCATCCTTAATTAGACACTTGGAAGAATCGAATTTTATATGATAACCCTTATCACGTAGTTGACTAATTCTTAGCAAATTATGTTTGAGGTTATTGACTAACAAGACATTTTCAATAGAGGGGGATAGGTGATTACCGATGTTGCTGAGAAATGCATTTTTTATACGTTTATTTTGATTCATAAACATGAATAATTGTCGATAAACATTCGGAATAGGGCTTAATTTGTGTGAATTGTGTTTGTAGGGCAACAATGAAGATTATGGTGGAAATTAGAGGAAAAGTAGAGAAAATGGGCCAAAACGTAGGAAAACAAAAGTTCAGGGACCAAAATATAAATAATCAAAAGATGACCCGAGGCCAACTCAAGAGCGGACATGAGATTAAACATACATTGAGGAGCATGGGATGATTGGAGGAAAATAATGAACAAAAGAGGTCAAGACAGGAGAAGAATGAAGTTGGAGGACCAAAATGAAGATATGTGATAGTTGTTTATACCTTGCAGCCGCAAGGTATAATCTTCCATGCGGCCGCAAGGAAGAAAATCGACGCGAATTTTCTGGTTTCCTTATCCGACTTCAACTTGTATGGTAATGATTCTAGGGCAACTATAAAAGCTAAAATACGTCCAGAAACTAGGGTTATGTCTTCCTAGAGAGAAAAACAACCTTTTTGAAGCGAGAATGAACGCAAGGACGAAGAATTTCACTCCAAGATCCAAGATTTCGAGCTTTACATTCAAGAATTGGGTGATGTCTTCTCCTAAATATTTTCTTTGTTATTTTAATTTATCCATGCTAGGCTAGGTTTTTAATTGTACTAGGTGAATGATTAACCTCGTAATGTGAACTTTTAATTCTTTGTTTTGCAATTTGATTTTAAACACGAATGTTGGATGTTGAATGATTTATATTCATTTTATTGTCTTCATAATTATATGCGCAATGGTTATGTGAGTTTGGGTGGTCTATTTCATGCATTCGAAAGAATGAGAATAGATTCTACAAAGTATAAATCATCGTAAGGTTCGATAGGGGATAAAAATATACCGCTATGCTTTACTTGAGTCTTTAAGTGTTCATAAAACGTCATGCATTATTATATATTGGCATTTGTTATAGGAATATAGTCAAATGGTATGCGAGAATAGGTTTAACTCCACTCAAGAGAGATTGTTGAATATTTTAGGAACATTGACTCTTCAACCGATTCATCGTGCTATCAAATTGTGAAATAAATGTTAAAAGTGAACTTATTTGACGATTTGGGATCCTAGTACGCTTCGCATTCATAGATTTCTTCAAACATTTGCATTCACATCGTAATTTGTATTTAGTTATTTATTTTCATTTAAACTTGCATTCGTAGTCTAATTTAGATAATTTCATAGTTTAATCATCTCATTGAATTTCCTTAGTTTCAGTTAAGGTCAAGATAGGTGAAACTTAAACTACCTCAATCTCTGTGGGAACGATACTTGGACTTAAAAACCCATTTTATTACTTGAGCGATCCGTACACTTGCGATAATCAAAGTCGAATACATTTTCGACGTGTCAGTTGCCAATGCCAATTATCTTCCTCTTTGCATTGTCTCCAAAAGTTACATGACCTCTATTCTTAGCTTTGAAATTCGAGAGTAGTGATCGATCTCCGGTCATGTGTTTCGAACATCCACTATCCAAAAACCATTTGTTTTTTATTTTGCTTGGTACCGACAAAAAACAATTTAATTTTTGAGTTTTAGTACTCATACAAACTTGGGTCCTTGGAAGTTAGTTTTTGTGGATTCTTTGATTCACTTGTTTTTGTTTTCAAATTTTAGTTTCTTTTTAGTTAAGCAACTAAAAGAAACATGCCCAATTTTATTACAAAAAGTGCAAGTGGTATTTGAAGTTTTAACAAACATATTTTTTAAAGACTTTTGTTTTGAAGAAGGTTTGAATCTGATTCCCCCTTTGTCAAAGACATATTTTTTATTTCCAAGCATCAAGTCAAAGTTTTTTTTTTCCCTTGGTGAATTTATACACTATTTTTGTCAAATCCTCAACTTTTCTTTTAGAAAATTATTTTTCTTAGTCAATAGCTCATAGTCAAGATTTTCTTTTGATTTTTCCAAAGTCCTTTTCAATTCATTTTTCAATAAAAAAATTTCTTTCTGAGAATAGAATGACTTAAAGTAAGCTTTTCAAAATTTTCAAGTAACTCATCGTAAGAATTAAATAATTCATCACAAGAAAATTCTTTTGTACTTACCTCGTCTTTGACGGTCATGAAACACATGTTAAGAACTTTGTTTTGATCATCGCTTTCATTTTGCTCATCTCTTGAAGCTTTTCTTTTTGTTTGGGCACTCCGTTCTCTTGTGACCGGGTTTGTTACATTCATAGCAAATGATTTTCTTGTTTTTCTCTTCTCATTTGTCATCTCTTCTTTGAAACTTCTTGTTGTTGCGAAATCCTCTCCATTTCTTGACAAGAAGTACTAGATCATCAATTTGTCCATAGCCAATTTTAAAGCAATTTGTCTTTTGGGAGATTCTTTTGAATCCTCTTTGCTTTTCCTTGTCCTTTCTTTGATTTCAATATTGTTGAGCTCATAGGTCATCAATGTTCCATAAAATTCTTCTAAATGATATGAGTTCACATCCTTCGTGTTTTCGATGAGCATCCGTATGGGGTCCATTCTTTCGAAAGTGACCTAAAAATTTTGCTCACAAGTTCACCGTTGGTATATTTTCAATCAAAGCCTTTTAGGTCATTCACAATATCGGTAAAACGAGTAATCATATCAACAACAGGCTCATCTTGTTTCATAAATAAATTTTCAAATTATTTAACCAACATATTTATTTTTGTTTCTTTAACATTGTTAGTTCCAACATGAGTCACTTCAAGAGCACGCCAAATTTCATGAGTCGAATCACATGTACTAATTATATTGAACTCATTTCTATTTAGAGCACAATAAAACAAGTTCTTGGCTTTAGCATTCAATGATAATTTTCTCCTATCTTCTTCATCATATTCTTCTCTTGATTTTGGAATACTTTGATCGGGGTTTGCCATCAATTTAATAGTCTTTGTGGGCACAAATGGACCATATTCAATCATTTCCCAAACATTATAATCAATAGATTGAACATAAATCATCATTCTTGCCTTCCAATAAGTATAGTGTGTACCATCAAAGAAAGGAGGTCGGTTTGTAGAATATCCCTCAAGATTTTGAAAATCGGTGTTAGCCATAACTCAAGATTTTAAAATCTTAAAGGAGTGAGTACCAAGCTCTGATACCAATTGAAAGCCCAAGATTGGCTAATCAAGAGTGGGGTAAATTGGTTTTTAAAACTTTTTCATTATCAATACAAGATTTTAAACTAATGATCACACAAATGATAATGAAGCAAACCAAACACGAATAGGAACGTAGACAATTGAAATAAGTTTGCACAAAGTAAAAACGTTGAGTAAAAGGGTTAGAGGATATAAACGATATAATATGGAGGTTCGATCCAACGTAATAATCTACGTCCCTCGTTATCAAGCTCTCCGTCACGAGCAAGACCTTTTTCACTATGTTGATTGACTTGTGGCGCAATCCAACTTTACAACGCTTCCGGTGATTTACAACCAAGAGGCACCGATCCTTTTACAATGTTGAGCTTTCCGGGATCTTAACACGACCCACAATTCAAAAATGAATATACAAGTGAACTTCTCTTTTTGATGAAAAATAGAATTAAGATTGATAACAAGAAGAGAAGAGGCAAACACTTCAATAGATGACAATGAGTTTAACTCAAAGTGTTTATATGAAAAACTTTTTGATAGACAAATAATTTTCACAAATTGTAATCACTCAAAAGTTTTTCAACAATTTAATGATTTTTGATCTTCTTAAAGATGGAGAATAAGGTAGTTGGGATAAATAAAATCCTCACTTTAATGCTCAAGAATGGTTAATGAAAGTGCAGAAATAGTAAGGTATTTATAGTACTCAAAAGGTCAAAAGTTATGTCGTGCCGGACGCATTATACCGGACGTCCGGTAAAATACCGGATGGTCAATTAGCCGTTATTTTTGTCAAAAAATTGGAAAGTTAGAAAAATGACCGTTGGAGCAATTTTGAAATTACTCAAAACATCCTCATTTTTAAATCTTGTCAAATGTTAGTGTTGGAGAGATGTTTAAAATATGCGTTACGATTTTTTATTACTTTTTGAAAAGCATAATTTTCAAGTAAAACATTTTGTCGTGAGTTTTGGATTGTAAAATCAAAACTTTGAGCTTATCACGATGTATTGCCAAGTATTAAAATGTTTTACCTTTACATGTAATTGTAAAACGTCTAAGTACTTATTTCGAATGATTTGACGTGCATTGCTTGATTGGTACTTCAACTTGTGTCTTGATTTTCGTGGAGGTAACTTTTGCGGGGTTTGCAACATCATTCTCAATGACCTCGTTTGTTTGATCTTGTTTCTATGTTGGCTTTATATGCAAATTACTTGATCTCGAAGTTTGTGCCATCGAATATACTCATGTGCAATAGTCACTATGGCCACTTGAGTCAATTTGTTAGTAATAAACATAATTTGTTTGTAATAATTAAAACGAGACGTCAACCATAGGTCAATAATATGATCATTTAATTTTGATCTCTAACCTGTTGAAATTAATCTATGACATGTGGAGTGTGACATGTGACCTGCAAACATGATTTGTGACCAATTTTGTTTAATTTGTAACCTGTGGATATTTATCTGTAAACTATGCATAATGATTTGTGACTAGGTATTGTGATTGATGACCTATCACTGCCAATTATCAACATAGCATTTGACATACACTCTATGAACATGTGACCATTGCCAACGACACTATTACAAAACCATCTCAAAACCACCTCAAAACCACCACAAATCCATCACAAACCACCACAAAATCGTCGCAGAAACGAACTGAGCATCACATGCTCAAATCGTCAAGTGAGCGCCTTTGTGCAGTGGTAAACTCAGCAGCCTGTACACGACAGCAGCGCTCAGTTTGCTGTTGCACCGCGCTACAATAGTGAGCAAGCGATGCTGCCACTGTGAGCACCGATGAAAAAGAAAAATTTGAAATAAATGTGAGCACCGGCTATCTTCCTCAACTTCACCTGCCTCTTCTTTATCCTCAACTTCAACGACTCGCAAATGTGGAATAATTTAGGGTTTGGGTGTAGGTGGACATGGATGTGGACGTGGGGGTGGGTCTGTAGGGGATGGGTCAGTTAATAAATTTTATAATATTATTATTAATATTAATAGTTGAATTATCACCTGATTCATAGATAAGTGAACCTTAAATTTGATTTTTAAAATACAGTCTTTAAAAACTACCCAAATGTAATCTCCAATTCATTCTAAGCCCAGATAAGATACATTTAACTCAAATTTAATATTTCCAAATAAAAATTAGTACTTTCAAGAAAATTCACTTTATTGTTTTCGTTTAGCTCAAAGTTTAAAGTCTACAGATTCAGCATTAAAACTTTGTTTCCAAACATTCCACGAGTAATAACACACTTATTGTTTTCATCCTTGATAAGTTCTTCTTTCCTCGCCTAAATTTTTTTTTTCAATATTTTCACTTAAGTCCCTCAAGAATGAAAAGTTTCTAACTGAGTCATCAAACTTCCCTATCTTGTCATTAAGGTCCTAGATGAAAATTAATGACACTTTGGATGTTATACTACAAGTAAAATTGTAACAACGTATTTGGAAAATGATATAATCACTTGCCCCCACTTTAGTTATTGTTCTTTCTTTTGTCATTTTGAAGAATGTCACTGTTCGGCCTGTGATAATAAAGTTTTAGTTTTTCTAAAGCCAGATTTTTATTAAAAAAAAATTGTGATGCTTTTATAATCAATAAAGTTTGATGTCATGAAAATATGGTAGTTTGAAACTCGCTAGGCCATCCCTTAAAAGTATCTTTAGAATATATGGTGAGAGACGTTGTTCTGAATCTGCTTTCTTTACCTAACAAATATGGTGAAAGTCATTCTGGATTTGTGTGGCCCTCATTTAAGATTCACTTTAGAAAGCGTGGACACTAACATACCGTCCAAACGCATTGTATCGAAACAAAATAATATGTTACGAACAACTTGAAATATGGAGATTGAAGCCTATGGCTTACTGCCTCTTCGAGTAAAAAGAAATAAATTAATGCATTGATATCTCTGTAAGTGTTACGTCCTAAATCCAATCACCTTTGGATATAAACACTTTTAATATATATATATATTATCGATGCTTATTTATGGCAATATCTATTATTTAATTAAATTAATATTCTAATAAATTAACTAATAGAATCTGTAGATTTAAGTCTTGGTGATTTGCTAATCACATGGAATTGTGATTGTGAGATACAAATTACATATGATTGAATCTTAAATCGTCTGTGATTGTATGTAAGAACGAGATATGAATATCGTTATTACGGATAGACTATCACTTGTGACATTTTTTAGTTGTGAAGTAAGTAGTTAATCTCACAATCTAAAGTGTGGTGACACTTGAATGAACACGTGGATGTTTTGTTATAGAACAAAATATTAGAAACCTGCTGTGAGATTCCACATGAATAACTATTTGAGTGTCAGTAGTTAATCTCTAACGTTCAGTAGTGGAATTGATCATTTGACTTGATGTCATCGTAGTGCCTTATATGAGGACATTCATACTTTGGTGATGTTGGATGTTGCTCTCCCAATGGTCGCTAATACAGTATCGTTCGGGTATGTCAAGAATCATATGAAGGTTGTGAATGATCAATAGATGATTCGTCACTATTAGATAGTAAGAGATTATGATCTATATTTTATCCAGTTAAGTTGATAATGAAATCGTTGGCTAATGTGAACTCATATGTCAAAAAGGAATTTTCAACTTACATTGACTTAACAAAGAAATGAAAGATATGATCAATAATTAAGATTGACACATATCCATATCTCACAATTGATCGGATCATATTGACCAATGAATTATAGTTTCACGGTAAACGGACAAGTTTGATTTTGTCATACCACGTGACATTTTTCGTCATTTGTATTGCTTTGACACATTGGTAGATGTCAACCTAGGACTATGTATATGAATTGATGATAAATTAAAAGGAGTATTTTAATTTATCAACTTTAATTAGATCAAAATAATAATTCACGTCGTTAGGCATCGTGATCAGGAACCTAATGAGTCACACACAAAAGAGAACCAAAAGAATGATATTTACCAATTAATTAATTGACAAATGTTGGATAATTAATTAATTGGATTGTTCATTAATATGCCCGAATTAATTTATTGGATTAACTAATTCATTGACCAAATTTAATTAATTTGATTAATTAAATATTGGATTGGGTTAAGTTTAAGAGACGGGTCAAGCTCGCTTGGACTTATATTAAAAGGCTGCTAGAGTTTGAAAACAATATGAAAAAAATTTATTATTCTTACTAGCACAAGAAAAGAAAATAATAGTCGTCACACTTGTTCTCTATGTAGATTACCATTAAAAATTGGACAACTCGTATTGTAGATCGTGATCATTCGAGTTCAAGAAAAACAAAAGAGCTTGTGAAATTCTTCAAAAGTATAATTCCTATCACAATTTCTATCTAAACACAAAGCAAATTCTTGGTGGGAATTGAAATTGTTTTACTTTCCACTGTGCATGATTAAGTAAATTCACGACAGTGGTATTAAAGCCTACTTTGAGTTTGTTAGAAATTGTTTTGTATTATATAACAATCAAAGTTGATTGTTGATATTTTTCATATTTTTAGCTTTTAATGAAAAATTGATTTTGAAGTTCTAAATCTGATTTGGAAACGAAAATTAATTTTGTTCACAAAAAATGGTTCGGAAAGTTATGCCGGTAGCAATGACCGTCACTAGCACAGGCGGCATACTTGCAACGAGCTGCTTGCGAAGCAACACAGTGGTGCGCCTTACAGCGGCGCAAGATGCCGCTGTCATTGACGGCGGCAAGCGCCAACAATATTGCTATTGAAGCGTTGGGGGCCTTTGATGCAATCTTCGAAATTACAGGCCCCTCCTACAATTATGAAAAAGGGGTCAGTTTGCAATTATTTGATGAAGGTTCATTATGCAATTTTATAATGAATGGCTGCTATTCAATTTCAGAAGTTGAAGCGGCCTGTTTTTAATTTCAATGAGGTCAAAATGCCTTTTGAAAAATGATTTAAAATTATTCTGAAAATGTTTTAAATATTTTAAAATGTTTGACCTTAAATTCAATTTTGACATGTATAAAATCTTATTTAAAATTGATGAGTTTTATATTTTCGTTAAAATTGGATTTTAATTTAAATATTAATCTTTTACCATAAATTGAATTTTATTTTATTTAAGAGTTTTTTCCTAAATTAAAATGTTAATTTAATTAAATTAGAGTTGGACTCTAATCTAATGTTTAATTAAAAATTGATTTTAATTAAATTATCCACCCTAATATATTCTTGAAATTAAAATTGGAATATAATTTGACATTTAATTGAAATTTGATTTTAATTAAATTGTCCCGCCCTAAAATTCTTATTGAAATTAGAGTTGGACTCTAATTTGATATTTAATTAGAATTTGACTTTATTTAAATTGTCTCACCTGAAACTTTGAAATTAGAGTTGGACTCTAGTTTGGTATTTAATTAAAATTTGATTTGAATTAAATGGTTCCACCCTGTAATTGTAAAATTAGAGTTTGACTCTAATTTGATATTTAATTGAAATTTGATTTTAATCAAATAATTTCGCTAATTATTAGCATTGCTGTTTCAAGGTTTTTTTTTTTTTGTTTTTTTTTGTTTTTTAGGGCTTACATCTTTTTGCAGGCAATGCTTCAATTTATCTACTCTGACAACCTTGTTGATTTACATGAAATCATTGGCTCAATTAAGCAAGATGCACGGGTATTGTCGAGGCACATCGATTGCATACCATGTTCCTTACAACGTTGTGACTTTGGATGCATTACCTCTAATTAAACAACAAAGGTTTGCTAAGGAAACTTTGGAAATATTTGTTGCACTAGCCAATCGATTAGGGATCTCTACTTGAAGTCCTTTGATGTATTACCATTTTATTTTATTTTGAAGCTCATTTTTATTTAGGTGGTATTGTATCACATTCTAATGTTTGTATAAATTCAAAAATTTGTAATGAAATTATCAATTTTTATGCAATTCCAAAATTTCTTCATAAGGGGGCAACACCTTAATTTGCAACACACGTCTAAACATTGTAAAAATGTCTACGGCAACATTTTTTGAACGTTGTCGTATGCTGTTTTTGTTGTAGTGAAGTTATCATCTGGTAATCATGATAATAGATTATAAAAGAACTCAAAATTGTTCACATGTGGACATATAGAATTCAATCAAAAGTTCTTACATACACTAGTATCATATTCTATGTACTTCTAGAAATCCGACATCACCAACAAGTATATTTCTATAAATCTTCAGAGTATGATGATTATATGTTATCATTTGTGTAGATATCACAAAAACACTTTCATTGTTGATGTCTTTCACAAAAATATCGTCTAGTGTTTGGTTTCATCATGATACTTGTGATTCTCAACACATGCAATAGTTGTATAACTATCAAGGATCTCATATTTTCAAATAATATCATTAGATGTCTAACACATCTATATCAGTTAGATTTGATGGTTTTGAATTTGGTTGTGTCTACTACGATTAATTGGGAATGGTGGCACTTTGGTGCAATAATGGGTGTTAAGGAGTATAGTTATTAGAGAATTCGGGTTAAGATTGAGATTGTTGGGTTTGGTCTAAATTTATTAAATAAAAGATCTATTACGAAAAAGGAAAAAAAATCTTGTTTGACAACAAATTGGAAAATAATATTAAAAATATTACATGTGTGACATTGAGTCAATTGTGCAGGGTAGCAAAATTCTTCGTAGGTTTAGAGAGAATTGGTGCAGCCCCATGAGAAAAAGAAAATTAGATAAAGGAGTGTGGGCGGATTTATGTCATACATTAAGTACTTTAATTTTGTATAAAGAAAAATTGTTAAAGTGAAGAAAAATTGTATTATTGTTATAAAAGAGAGAAAAAGAGAAGAGAGAATAAAAGCCAATAGACTTTTACGTGTGTGTTATAATGAGAACCAAAGCTTTATATTTATAGGGCAGCAATAGGGATACATATGGTAATAATATTTAGGGCTGCAGAGGTACAAATGTCATTCACATTAAACCCTAATTTACTTTCCTTTTACAACACTTCCCCTTGAATGACACATTACAAAATATCTGTCTCGTTAAAACCTTGTTTGAAAAAAATCCAATGAAACAAAAAGAACAAACAAAGAAAAAAGAGTACAGTTATTTCAGAGTATTAAATATAAATGCTGCCTCATTAAAACCTTGCTAGGAAAATCCAGTGGGATAAACCTAAGCGAAGGAAAAAGAGTACAGTTACTCCCCCTAATGTTGATCACTGAAAATCTTTGAGTTGACGCATTCCAATCTCGTGAACCAATTTCTTGAATGTAGATGTTGTCAGTGCTTTTGTAAATAAATCGACCACATTGTCACTTGAACAAATTTGTTGAATATTGATGTCGTCATTTTTCTGAAACTCATGTGTATGAAAGAATTTTGGAGAAATATGGTTCGTTCGGTCACCTTTGATATAGCCTCCTTTGAGTTGTGTAATACAAGCATCATTATCTTCATACAAAATTGTTGGACTATCTTTTGTTAAACTAATCCGCATGACTTTTGGATATGAATGGTCATGTTCCTCAACCATGAACATTCTCGAGACGCTTCATGAATTGCAATGATTTCAGAATGATTTGAGGACGTTGTGTCAATGATTGCTTCACAGATCTCCATGATATATCTGTTCCTCCACGTGTAAACACATATCTTGTTTGTGATTTAGATTTATGTGGGTCAGAGAGATAACCTACATTTGCATATCCCACTAAAGCAGATCCCGACTTTTGAGAATAAAATAATCTCAAATCAATAGTACCTTTAGGTAACGAAAAATATGTTTAACACCATTCCAATGTCTTTGTGTTGGTGTAGAGCTATAGCTTGCAAGGAGATTTACAAAAAAAGCTATGTCGGGTCGAGTACAATTTGCAAGATAAGTTAATGCTCCAATTTCACTAAGATATGGTACTTCAGGACCAAGAATCTTTTCTCCATCTTCAGGTGGACGAAAATGATCATTTTTTTACATCAAGTGTTCGAACAACTATAGGTGATGCCAATGGATGTGCATTATCCATATAAAATCGTTTTAATACTTTTTCTGTATATGTAGGTTGATGAACAAATAATCCTTCTAGGAAATGTTCAATTTGCGACCCGAGACAGAATTTTATTTTTCCCAAATCCTTCATCTCAAATTCATTTTTCAAATAATCTGCAGTTTTGTTGAGCTCTTCAGAAGTTCCAATTAAATTTAAGTCATCAACATAAACCGCTATAATTGCAAATCCAATATTTGTTTTCTTTATGAAAACACATGAGCAGACATCATCATTTTTATAGCATTCCTTCAACAAATATTCGCTAAGGCAATTATACCACATGCGGATTGTTTCAATCCGTACAATAATCTTTGCAGTTTACTTGAGAACATAGTTCTTGGACATGTATCATTTGTTTTACGCACTTTAAGTCCTTCAGAGACTTTCATATATATGTCACTATCAAGTGAACCATACAAATAGGCAGTCAATACATCCATAAGGTGCATATCGAGTTTTTGTGATACAATCAAACTAATTAAGAATCTAAAAGTTATGGTGTCCATTACGTCCTGGTCTTTGTGAAAAACCTTGAGCTACGAGTCAGGCCTTATATTTTGTAATTTCATTACTTTCATTTCTCTTTCGTACAAAAACTCATTTGTATCCAACAAGGATTACATTTTCAGGTGTTCGAACTATAAGTCCAAACACTTTTCGTTTCTTTAAGGAATTCAATTCCGTCTGTATGATTTCTTTCTACTTTGGCCAATCATTTCTATTTTGTCAGTCTTTTACAGATAGTGGTTCAAGATCCTCATCTTGCATAATATCAAGAGCCACATTAAAGGTGAAAATATTGTATATAACAACATTATTTCGCTCCCATAATTTATGAGATAACATATAATTTATTGAAATCTCATTATTTTCGGACACTTGTGATTACATCCACCACGTGATAATTTATTTATTTACGCAAGTTTTCGCAGAATTCATTATGAAAAGTCTTACATTTCATATTACGACTTTACTTTTTCTATATTCATTTCGAGTAAGTATACACCTTTAGGTGTTCAAACTGTAGATCCATAAATTTCATGGTTCTCTAGCAAGTTCAATTTACCAGGATCAAGTCTAGAAACTTCAGGCTTCTCTAGTAAATTTTAGTCTGATCATATCGTTTTATTTTACCAATTATTTTTTCGATCGATATATTTCAACGAATTTATTTCGATTCCTCGCTATTCATAATATGATACAGTACATCATGTGCAAAAGTGTTGTCGACAAATTTTTTGATTCTATTTCTTTTTCCATGATGACATAACTTATTGAGATATCTCAAATTTCATTATTTTAGGTATCTGAACTTCTTTTGAATTTTTATAATATGTTATGTCTAAATGCTCACTAAAATTATATACCTTCTTAACAAGACAATCTTTACCAATTGCTTCATTTTTCGTTTGGAGGACTTTGTAATATAATCAAATATTATCACGCTTCAAGTGTGCCATATATTTATCAAATATAATATTAACTAATTGTCCTTCCTGGAGTCAATTCGAGTTAGAGTATTTAAAGCTAATGCGTGAGATTGTCAATATATTTGGTCAGTAAATGCATCTAAATAAATTATCTTTCGAACTTCTGGTTCGAATTGTCTTTTGTGAGGATTTAGATATTGATGCATTTGTATATTATTTTCAGCTTCTTAATTCTTCCCTCTAATGCTGAGATAATTGTCAACTCAAATTGGCAATCATTTTTACAAATATCATCCATTTGGGATAAGGGTTCACTCTACCCATTTATTCTCAACATTTTCTTTTTTACTTTCCATCTCAGTGCATTGTGGTGGATTAATTTTACATATACAGCACTATAAATAATTTGATGGAAGAATTAGGCTCTGACCATAGCCAAGTTATAACTAGGAGAACTATGATGTTGATATGATGTATAATGACTTTCCCTAAATTGAAATGGGAAGTATTTTGTTCTCAATTAAATTAATTGGAGACGTTTAACAAACAATAATGTTAAACCATTTATCAACATCTCAACTAACCACTTATTAAAAAGTTGAGATTTATGATCACTAGTATTAAAAAGACATTATCTTAATTGTATAATCTGAAAATTATGCTCATAATTTGAATATCACTTTCGCAAACTTCAGGTTGCGAACACCATGCAATTATCTAATATTTGTATCAAATCTATTAGATACAAATAATATCTAGATGGTCAACATGGATGGTGACGGAGCCCCATATATCACCCTAATTAATTTTCAAAAATATAGGGAATTCAATCCTTATTTAACTAGTGACGATCAATAACCAATTTTCAATAAAGAGAACAAACATCAAATACGATTTCATTGGATTGAAGAATCTTCCGATTCTTCATTGAATATTCATTTAAATATTCAATTTCGCATAATTATTGATCCAGTGATGGTACAAATGACATGCCAAACAATAAAGTTAAATTGAACTTCTGGTTCAATATAAGATATTATTCAATTATTCAATTTAATCATATATTATTCAAGTAATCAAACTAATCAATATTCTCATGAAGTTAATTACATGTTGTCGTTCAGGAATAAACATGAATTCAAAATGATATATTCTTCGACACATGTGCTATTTCGAAAGTGTGCTGTATTTCATTATTACTTATTCAAAAGCAATATGTTAATATTCTTATGAAATATTGAAATTATAATTCATATTCTTCAGAAGCAAGTAATATTCTTTTGGAATATTAATTATGATGTTGTGCAACTTAAGGGACATTAGCTCTTCATGAATCATATATTTGCTTCTTCAAGAGCAATAAATCAATAATCTACTAAAATATTGGAATCGGAGTGTCATGCTCTTCAAGAGTAATAACACATTATTATTTCAAATAATAAATTGTACAAGAATTTACTCTTCAGGAGTAAATGTAATTTATGTTAAATTTTATTTAGCCCCCGTTTGATCTACATTATTTTTTTCAATCTCATTCTTCTACTCATTTTTAACCACACATTCTTCAATAAAATAATATTTTCCATCACATCAATAAAATTTCATTCTTTTTCAACCACATATTCCTCATCACATCAACAAAAAAAATACATTCTTTGAAAAATAATGTGCACAAAACAGGGGCTTAATTATGCTCTTCAGGAGCAAATAAAATCTAACTAGAATATTAATAATTGTGTGCTACTTCGATTAAAAAAAATTATCAACAATAATAATATATACGCTAAACAAACATAAAACACGTTAATATAAATAAGATCAAACTCACAAGGCATAAATCATAAATTAAAACAAATCATAGATTAAACGTCAATACCTTTAGCATCTGGTCCAATATCCCAAGTGGACGATGTGATAGTTGAACTTTTTCAATCTGTGAGCCAATTCCAGTGGGAAGACCTGGTCAGACTCTCTCCAAATTATTAGTGTTGGCTGAGTAATTTTAGGTAGATCGAGAGCTTTCTGTCCTTGTGTAAGGCGTAAGTAAACCAACTCTTTTCTTTCTTGAAAGTTTTCTACACACATAACATCAATAAAATCCGAGAGAAAGCAAGAAGGCGCGGTCTTCATCGGCTTGTAAAACGAAAGTCTAATCAACTCCATCAGCTTCTCCGGCGTTTGAGCTAGCAAAATGCTAATAGCCTCATCCACACTCTTTACATTGAACAACCCCTCTTCCATGTCCTTCTCCTCCACACTCAAGCACATCCAATCACCACCCTCTCCACCGCCTGAGGGAACTGCGCCGCTAGGCTGTACGCAACAAACCTACCATAACGAACATTCTACGTACGTCGTGCGCCTCCATGGTCCTCATCACACACTGAGCCTAAAAGGCTTTAGTCCTCTCCGGCCTTGTGGTGTATGAATCGCCAAAAAAAATAGCAAGTCCGATACGTATACATTGAACTTGGAGGACAAGGGGGAAATAAACTCATTCCATTGCCACATTGCATTGGCGTCGATTCCATGGATGAGAAATAAATTGGGTTTGTGATGTTTGTGGGTTTTGGGCACCCAACAGTGCATGATGGTGCCATCGCCGAGGTCGGTGGTGGATGACTTTAGACCGGACGTGGAAAAATAGTATCTATAACACCAATCTCTTGAGACTGGAAGCTAAAACACTTGGCCATTGAGGGATGATTATGGAGTTAGAATCTTGATTCCCATAATGGAAAAATTAACAATTCCGAGATAAATATTTAAATAGCGTAGGAATCTACAATGAATTCTGTCATGCACGAATTAAAATAGATATGCATGAATTCGTGTATGTATAAAAAGTTTCCAATTAATTTGCTTTGATTTTGAGATAATCGTGCTGATAACGTGTTATAAAAGAGAGAAAAAGAGGAGAGAGAATAAAAGTCAATAGACTTTTTTATGTGTGTTACAATGAGAACAAAAACCCTATATTTATAGGGCAGCAATAGGGATACATATGGTGATAATATCTAGGGCTGCAAGGGTACAAGTGTTATTCACATTAAACCCTAATTTACTTTCCTTTTACAACAATTATTAGGTTTTTCAGTTAATAAAGAAAGACTTCTTTTCTTGTTAGGGTCAACGATTTGTCGAACCACATTAAGTTTTTATTATTCTCTTTCTCGTTCTTTTTATTTTTTATTTTTAGTTTTTATTTTTTATTTTTAATTTGCTACTGTTTGGTGGGACTTTTTCCCAACATTTTTCTTATGGAAGGATAAAAAAAAAATGTGCATACCTTTTTTGAACGCTTCTATTTCACATCGGAAAGCAAATAAATGTTGCTTCATACTATTCTATTTTACTGGAAACGCATAAATTTGAGCTACGTGTACATAATTTTACAACCAAATACTTGTGCATCAAGAACTAGATTAAAACCCAAAAAAAAAAGGGAAGCAAAATCTAGAAGTCTAAATTACATGGTACAAGACTGCCAAAAAAAAACTCAATAACGTATGTGATCAACAGGCCATAAAGAGCTACTTAGACGCTAAACACATTACGTTATACATGTAATTACAGCATCGATTTATATGAGAAATTAGTTCGTTATAATTCTAGCAGGAAGGAGAACTTGCGGTGTTTCTTCGGGTGCAGTGCCTCCTTTGCAGGAGACAAGTTTCACAAGAAAACAAGCATTATGACTGAACTTCTTACGAGCATCTATGAATCCCTGCTTAAGAACGTTTTGTATCCAATCCTCCACTTTCTCGCAGCCTTTTAGATATGTGGCTGCAAGAAGTTGCTCGATTACCTCTGGTTGTGTCTCTAACAAACAGTCTGTGCCAACAACTTTGAACAAACACTCTTTCATATCCTTGAGTATTTTATCAGCAAGTCCAACAAAATCATAAGGTTTGAAGACTACCATTTTATCAATTTTTTGAATAAAGTCCTCGAGCCATGACCTGGAGTTTTCGGAGATGGAACAACAATCAGATTCTGCAGGGCAAGTGTCCCATATTTCACTTCCTTCAGCTGGAAGGTTTAAGTCCAGAAAGGAGTTTGATTCCTTGTGAGCTCGTTTTGTCATCTCCAAGTCTCCCCACGGGCTGGTTCTTCCATCAGTACCAATAAGCTTTCTTTTGCTCATAAAAATCGGGTTAGAGAACCCTTTATCTGTGCCATCTAAATGATTTGCATTTTGGCACGTGAGATCATTATTGAGATCAATTCCTATCAACATCTGAATTGGCCAGCCCTTTGCTCTCAATATATTTTCCTCCAAGTATTTAGTTGTCTCCTGGCCACTGGAAAAGCTTTGGCCACCTTCCATGAACGTTGTAGTTGTCAGAAAGATGGAATTTCTTACATTTACTTCCCTTCCTTGCAAGTCTGAGAATCTACCAGTATTAACAGCATGAGACAATCTATTTTGGATGACCGGATCAGCATTTTCAATATTTTCAAGGAAGACAACAGATGGTTTCTTGCTGAGATTTTCTGCTACATAATCAATGACGGTTTTCCCTCGGATTTTTACATCATACGTATTCATTCCTGGGAGATTGAATAGTGTGTCTGTATGGGTTGTCGCATCCTGGAAACTTAGATCCACACAAATAAGACTATCTATGCTTCCATATAATATTTCACATAGAGCCACAGCAAGTCTTTTCTTACCCAACCTATCTGGTCCTTGGAAATTAAACCACAAGTCTCCACGACAGCTTGGATTTTTTGTTTGACGTTGAGCTATTGTTTCAACAACCAATTGAACAGCTTCTTCTCGCTGACCAACTCTTTCAATTAGAGCTTTGTAAAGCATCTTGGGATCTTTCGGATTAAAATCGCTATGATTATCTGTTAACAAGCTGCCTGAAAATTCTTGAATACAATCCGCACGACATTGATCCACCAGTTTCTCTGGTTCTCTGCCTGTTGAAGAAGGAGGCATATGCAGACTCAAATCTCGAGTCACTGAGGTTATTGAAGTGGGAGATGTATGACCATCATTGATGCTGGCACTAGAAGACTTTAAAGGATTCCTTTTGAGGCCAGATGACTCATCTTCCAGTGCCGAAGGCTTTTCACCAGATTCAGACAAAATATTCAGATTCTTGGCCTTTGGAAGGACATCCAATGGACTATACGCTTTCAGTGAAGAACTCTGTACTAAATCTGTCGACAAGAAAGAAACTCTATTCTTGCTTCCACGTTCGGTTGATGATGCATAAGTATGGTTGCTGCTGTCATTACTGGCATTCTCTTTCCTTTCCTCGGCAACTTGAGTAGCTGGAACACATGGAAATTGGAAACCCAATTGGTGGCTGTTTATTTTGGGGATAGCTTGATTATAGTGATGGCTCTGACAGATACCATCCCATTTCCTCTGCACCACGGCAATTTTCGCACTTAGTAACATTCCATCATCTTTGACCTGCACTGAAGAAAACAGCCACTTATTTACATAAACAAAACAATGAAATCCCACTACTAAATGACAAAGACGTATTGAAAACATATCGCAGATATTTTGATCGTGAAAGTGAACTTAATCCACGATGCTGAATAGTACTTGGCTTCTTGAGAAAGGATTCGTTGGTGTCAAAAATAATTGTTAGCACTTGTAAACTTAATTTTTTCCAAATAAAAACAAACACGCACACACACACACACACACAATTGTGAGGATGCGAAACAGCGTCCACAAAACATACAAAATCTCATTTCTTTTCTATTTTTTCTCACTCTCTGAATTTCACAATGCGTTCTTCTAGCAGCATGAGCCCACCCCAGTGATCAGGGATAACCAAAAAGTCACTGCTATTTGTCAATATTGGATATAAAGCTCAAAAATATTTTCGAAGTGACACACACCTTCAACGGAGCTACACCATTGAGTGCGCTGTGTTCGGTCATCTGCATCCAAGAAGGAAAACTTGATTGATTTTTCTCCGCAGACAAATCAGTAAATACTCCATTTGAAAGCGCAGTCACTTCTTGTTCACACTTCTCATTGCACAGATGACATCGGACTACATTGAGGTATGAGCTGCTCAATGGGCTTTTCATATCAGATGGTGTAGAAAAGAACCCACCCAATGGAACAAAAGACTCCATCAAGCTGCAATATTAACATTATCATACAACTATCAAATCCAATAAACATACCATGATTGGAAGTCAAATGAGCATAGGAAGGTAACAAGGCTTGGCATCCCCATTTACACAAAAAAAAAAAAAAAAATCAGAAGATTGTCGAATATATAACACAAAATTAGATTAGAGATATACATGAATTTAAACATTATGCAACCTCGTAACCGAACTGAGCGAATTTACCATCTTCCTGATGTTAATGCATGGTGACTCTGAATATTTTAACAAATTTAAAGTGTTTCTAGTGGCAAAGAACCCATAAAAATTGAGTGTCTAAAATGTGTAGCATGAAACATAGTGTCTAAAATCAACAATTTTGAAAATGAAATCTACAATAATTAACTTAACATTAGTTAATCATTTTGTGTCAAGACAGGCAAAGTGCAGCAAAAACAAAATAAAAGGATGTGAGGAAGGCATATGAAACACTAGTTAACAACATTGAGCAGTCGAGATTAATTTAGTCAGCAGCTTGATAAGTTTCTACACAAAGCAAGGAAAATTAGTATGATCAAGTTTAGGGCGAAAATATTATTAAGTTTGACAACTGGATAAAATAGTTGCATATTAACTAGAATTTTTCAACCATTTGTTAGTCGAAGTGGGGACTATTTGAAACATGATCGACCACAAAGAGCAAAGATTCTTTTCAAGATATTTAGATTAAATTTTGATCATCATAATAAATCATTGGCCAAACAGCAGACTAACCTGTATATATTGATCTATGAACATCTGTGACACACCATAGACAAACGCCAACAATAAGCTAATCTCCGAGAACATGCAAGTTTCAACCATTTGAAAGACACCAAATTCAGTTCAAAAAGGGCTTTTGATCTACCCGGGGAAAAGGATACGGTGATTTAAATGTAACAAAAATCAATTTCAACATCCTCGTCACAAATCAACTAATCAAAGTTCGAGTTATTTGCCAAATTTGAGCCAAGAATTCACCAAATACATGTACCACTTAATTCACAAAACACATTCAAAGAAACAGCTAATCTCATATATAGAATGGACACAAAAATTTGTAATCTTTATATGGTCAATGATTTTCTTCCATGAATAATGACAAATATTGCCATCTTGAATTAGAAATAAGTAATATACACAATCAGAAAGCAAGAATTAGCTAAATACCAAGCTTGTTCACAATTCTTAGGTACACATAATGGAGGAGTGTATCCTAATACAAACTACAGCCCCAATACAACGAAATGAAAAATAACATTTAAAACAATGATAAACATTGATAACAATACTAAAACAATAACTGCATAATTGAAAGTTACCTGGATCTGGGGAATGACCCTTCCATAGAAAATCCAAGTGAAGTAATAGGCAAAATTTCTAAGTCCCAATCCTTCTCAATGGAGGGATATTTGTTCAAAAACTTGTAATAAATCTCATATGTTGTTGCTGCTCCAATTAACCACAATTTCCCTGCATGAATCTGCAGCAGCCTCCCCAATTCACCCACCACATACCTTAAAGCATCAACACAAACACCCTCTTTAGCAAATGCCTTCAAATCACCAAAATTTACCACCACCCCACTTCCTACACTATTCTGCACCATTTTTTCGATCTCCTCGAACCTCAATTTCATTAGTTCTTCATTAGAATCCCCATTCACAAACCTCAATACCTCATCTTCAACAGAAATCGCATTCAGTTGAACTAATCTCCCAGGTAAAACACCTTCAACCTTTTTTTGCACAGCTTCCAAGAAACTCCTTAAAGCATCACTAGCTGAAACCCCCAATAGCAGTGGATTCTTTTTCTTATCCCTGACCATGATCTCCCCAATTCTCCTTGAATTCTCTTCCCCAGGATAACCGCCCATAAAAGGAAAGCTGAAACCTTTACTACTCATACTTATCTCATTAGTACTGTCGCTAGCATTGAAATTACACAAAAATAAAGGTGGTTGTGGCCGTTTGTACCTAGAAGAATAACCAAACAGATGGTGGCCATGAAAATTGTTTACTGGCCTAAGTGTAGCTATCTTTATATCACAACTCCGAAACCCCGCCTCACCGAAAACTCTACTCACCAAAGGGTCATCAAGAATTGATATAATCAAGTTCCGTAGCTCAACTTTCACCACCGGAACAGAAGAACACGATGAATACTGCTGCTGATAGAAGCTGAAGTTTTCAGGCTGCCTTCTTTGATTCGCTTGCGATCTTTTTATCGCTGCCATGAGAGAATTCGACACTGGTGGTTCCTCTACTTTGTTCGCTCGTGAAGAGGGCAGGCGGTCCAAAGATACGCTCAGCGAAAGGTCAAGAGCCTTAAGCTGCACGCGAGTGGAGTATGCGTTGTTGCGGGTACGGGTGCATGCTTCACGTAAAGATGAATTGGGGATGGACAGGAGTGATGACACCATGTGCAACGACGTCGTCTGCGCGTGCCCCCGGCGTCGCGCCACTGCCACAGCCTCGTCGAGAGTGGCCACCGCCTCCTGTGTTAAGCATGCCCTGGCTGCACTAACCGGCGTCGGCATGCCGGAAAATCTTGGACTGCAAGGATAATGATGGTATGACACGTCAAAAGGGAGATAATTAAACAACAAACCTACCAGCAATGTATAACAACAGTGTACGGACCAAGATTATGATAGCTTATTACAGTGACCATATTCTTTTAACATTATCGTCGTCAGAGGTTGAGAAGGAGCTTTTGAATGATTTGGGCTTTTCAATTATTTATTGAGGAAAGGTTGGATAGTGGTGTGGGGGTGAGGTGGGTGGGGATAGGGAGTAGGGATAAGCATAGGGGTACGGGGTTAATTGTTGGTGGATTGAACTGCTATTAGTTGCAAACTACACCATTGATGGTGGTGGATTTTCAGTGTGTGCGACTTATTCGTGGGGTCCAAGGTATTTGGAGAGAACAGTGAATGCGGTGAGTATAGATTCTGCTATTAATCTCCCCTTTCTCTCTCACACACATAGACGCATATAGCAGGGTGTCGACATAGGGGTAGGAGTGGGGGGTAGAGAGAGAGAGATGCTATGTCCACTTACTTGAAGTAGGGTAACAAAGGGGCTTTCAAGTCACTATCTTGTGTAATGATCTATTTTTGGTGTGTAAACAGAGAGACGGTTACTGGGAAAGTGGAGTTAACCCAATCCTGTGCAACATTGCTGTTTCCGTTTAGCTGTTTCTATAATAAGCCCTGGTTGGGATTATTAAAATTAATTTTTAGTAAATTTTGATAAAAATTGATAAGATATTTTGTTGAAAATTTATACATCTCGTAAAATCTGTTATTAAAATTATTTGTTACTTCGACTTATATTAAAATATAGATTTTAATTCCTACCAAATAGAATTCAAGGGTGTATTTAAAACCAATTTTTATTGAGAATGTGTTCTGTAATAATGACTTTTGGTCAATGTGAAAAAAAAAATTGTACAATTATTTTATTGATTAAATCTGCAGCTAAAAATAAGTTTAGAAATTTGAAAAAAATGAGGATCGAATATGAGCTAATTTTTGACATAAAGCAAATGGAAATACATCGATAGAGTATATAATACAAGTGACATTACCTTCAAAATGATATATTGATATTTAAATTTTTTTGAATATATCATTTTGAACAAAGAACAATTATCTGGAAATACATTACTTTCTCTAGAAATACATCGATTACAGAGAAAATAAAAATAAAAAAATCTGAACTCAAACCAGACACCTAATTGGCTAATTGTTTGTATGCCAGTTGCCAAGTGTCTGTGTCTTGTTAAAAAAAAAAACAAAACAAAATGTTTTGTTATGAGGGTGAAAATGTGCAAGTTGCATGCGCAAGTTAGCACGCGCCACGGAGAGGTTAAGATGGAATGTCGCTTCAATTCGTAAAGGTTGAATGTGACATTCGAAAGATAGTCACCACACCCACCACCACACGTATACTAATCATCAATTCCGAATATGAATGCACTCAATGGAGGACCCATCCCCCATCAAAAAAGAGCTTACATTTTTTGACCATGTTAAGTTTACATATTAATTTAAACTCATATAAGTTAATAATTTTTTATACATTGATCTTGACCACATCTTTTTCAATTAATTGTCAAATAAAATTTTTGACATGTCAATCAAGATATACATTCTGTGTGTACAAATAATTTAATCCTACGTTTTTCACCTATTCATTCCCACTCATGGTAACCCCCACCCCACCCCACCATCGCTACCTCACCCCTATCAAAAGGAACACCTTTCTCACCTATTTACACACACACACACACAGAGTGAGACCCCACCCCACTCCACTCCACTCCACTCGACCCTGCCCCACTCCATCTAAAGGGTTTAAATCTTTCACCTATTTCACACACACACAAGGGGGGTATAGAGAGAGGGGCTCCATCAAAAAGTTGTTTGATGTGATATGTTCCTTTGTTTTCACCTATTTGTTCGCTTTTGCAACCTTTTCATCTACTTTTTCTACATGTACCAAACTATTCTTTCTTCAGATAAAAAGATCTTTCCACTTCTATTGGAAAATACAGATTATTCAACTACTTGTTTTAATTCATTGATTTTTAGCCACATTTCTAATCTTTTTGCTATAATTTATGGGCATAGAATTTCGTAGGTTCAAAAAAACAAGCGTTAATTAATTAAATAGGACAAAAGATTTTATTTTGGTTTATAAAGTCGAGAGGATGATGAGGTTTCAACTTCGAGTTACACCATTTGTATATTAAAAGTGTACATTTTTTATATCATCCAAGTTGCATGATTTGATTGTTGAAAAAGTTATTTATTTTTGTAAATTTTCAAACAACGTGTTACCACTGTGATATAATGTAAAATGTAATGTACATATAGCATGATTGTTCAACTTTAAGTATGATTTTTATGTGAAAATTGTACTTTTAAAGTACAATGGATGATTAATGAAAGTAAATGATACAACAAAATACTCCTGAATTTGATTCTAATAGTTAAAAAAACTTAAAGTTTAACTTGAGAAAGACAAATGTTCTTTTTCTTTTATAATATTTTCAACGAGTGCTTCAATTAAACAGTAAATTTGCTAAAATGGCATTTAACTACGGTTACAAAACCATACCCATTAATTTATTAAGCTAATAGATGGTTTCAAAATATTTATAATTAATTACAACTTTTTTAAAGTTACTTGTTGATGATTATAACCGACATGAAATTCTAGATCAGTTTTAAGGAAATTTTATGGTATTAATAGTTGGAATTTAGCAAAGAAGAGCTTGTTATTGCAAAGAATTTTCTCTGTAATCTACTACAAAGAATTTCGAATAAGCCCTTTCTCTTACGCTTTTGTTCTCTTATATAGGGCTTAAAAAAGGAGTTTGTCGCTCTAAATCTTGCCAAGCTATAGTATCCTTGGTTGAGATGTGTTTATCGCCCAATTCAAATAGATTTCATTGATTGGGGAGTTCAATTAAGGCAAACCATGATGACATCTAGTCGTAGTCTGTGACCTAAGCCATCACTGCCTGAAACCTAAGCAATTATTACATTTCTTTGGTTGGTGAATATAGTGGTGCTGAAATTTGGGATAACACTTTTCTATCTCTGATTGGTTGCAAGGGTGATGTTGACGTCATAGTGGAACATAGTTGTAGTTTACTCATGATGACGTCTCCAAATGACAGTCGCACTAGTCATTTTGATGAGGCGTGCCTTGTGGTACGACCTCAAACGTTGACTTTTTTTTTATTACAAAAAAGCATATCGTAGGCACTTTGAATGAAACAAATTTGGTGAACGTGAAATGTGACTGTTTGATAGTTCATGGTATTGTTGCTAACCATCCAACGTCTCTCCACCGTAGGTAATACCTCCCAGATGCATATATATGAAACATGCAAAAACATGATAAAATTTTGAGCTTGTTAATCATTCTTTTCCAACTTCTAAATCATTTTCTGCCAATTTCTAAATCATAATTATTTGCACGATAACATTGCAAATGAAAGTTAATCATTCTTTTCCAACTTCTGAATCATTTTCTGTCAATTTCTAAATCATAATTATTTGCACGATAACATTGCAAATGAAAAGTTTTTTCATTTGCAATGTTATCATGCAAATAACTATGATTTAGCCGTATATCTCCTGGATGAAGGAACTGGGGAAAAAAACATATTAGGAAAACACAGTAAAATTAACAAATATCACTAAAAAAAATGAAGGCGTGATCTAAGTTTTGTACAGTGATAGCCCACGAGAGTTCAATTAAGCAGCCATCTTGACACACAATTGTAACAAAAAAACTCCAAGAATATGATTAGAAACCGTGAAAACAGATTCCTGAACGTAACACAGAGAAATTAACATAAAAACAGAATGAAATAAATGATTCAAACCCAGCAACACATATCAAATAAGAAAACCCAAAGTAAGATGAAGGCATGAAGAGTGATGGGTTTCTAGGGTTTGTACTAACAAACGCGGAGAGAAAAAGATTTGGCCACGTGAGAATCATATTAGAAGCGAAATGACATCGTTTCATGTAATAAAAAAATTATAGCAAGAAATAGTAAGTTGACGTCGTTTTCAATGTGAATGGTTCTATTGGAAACCTACTCTTTTAAAGTAGTAAGATAAGATAAGAAGAATATTCATATGGCAATGAGTCAACAATTGGGAATATATACAAGTTTGAAACATTTTCCAAGATTATGTTGATAGTTGAGTGGAGCTATAATATAGGCTACTCTAAGTAAAAGCCTCAGTTAGCACACTGCATGGTATAGACCACCACTAGACTACAGACAACAAGCAGAACCTGGAGGTGCCGTACGTGTAATACATATGCCTCCTCCTCGTCGGCTCGTGAATGAGGAGAAGGCGCGCGAACCCCACGCCCAGACACACACACAGCGCGTGAGGGCGCGTGAGTGGGTTTCAGCCTGAGGTCAAAACATCAAAGTTGTTCCTTGAGACATTTTGAACCTCCTGCTGGTGTTGGATTCCAGCTTGGTGCACTGTAGAAGCAGATATATCCTCAAGCAGAAATGTGAAGTGGAGAAACCTTTTCCGTTGGCAACTCGATGGTGTTTTCTAAGGTTGCAGCAGCTGTTGGATAAATTGGGATAGTAACTGTAGGCCTTGGATCGATAAAATACAAACCAAATCTTGGTTCGCTCGATTTGCGCATTCTAACACCCTTTCGAATTTTACAATTAAGATATTGTTATTTGACTCTTGTGGTATTTTCTATATATTACTTGTTATGATATCATTGCTTGTGTCATCTTGAAAATTTATTTATACGTAAATTGGTTTAAGCTTGCATTTGTGTGTGGGTAAATTGAGTAAGTAAAAACTTTTTCGAAAAACGTTATTTGTCTACCTGGCCTCTCGAGTTATTCGCACAATTCAATGGTAAAGGAGATTATTCCATTTGGAAGCAAAAAATGAAAGCTATATTAATCCAACAAAAGGTTTCTAAAGCTCTTGACGACCCGAAAAAATATCATGATGCATTAAAAGCTAAGCCGGATGAAATTACTGAGATGAACGAAGTTGCACATAGTTTGATTATATTGCACTTATCTAATGATGTGTTAGGACAAGTTAAACAATATAAGACTGCTAAAGAATTGTGGGAAGCACTTGACAAGCTATTTTTGGAAAAATTTCTTCCAAACAAAATACATTTGCTTCAAAAACTTTTCAGTTTTAAACTCGACCCGAGAAAGGATCTTCAATCCAATTTGGCCGACTTTAACAGACTCGTCAAGTGTTTGGCTCACAATGATAAAAAAATTGATGATGAGTATTTGGCTTAGAGATGCTCGGTTCGGCCCTTTAACCTACGAGCTCACGAGCCGAGCAGGCTCGTGGCTCATTTGCTCGTGGGCGAGCTCGGCTCGGCCCATGAGCCTAAATCCTATAGAGATGTTAGGAATGCTATCACATATGCTAGGGACACTTTGACCCAAGAGATTGTGACTGATACTTTGAGGGCAAGGGAGCTAGAGATTAAGAATGAGTCAAGGGGTAGCTCGAGAGAAGAGAGTTTGTTTGTTAGAGGAAGGAATGATACCAGGAAGAACATTTTTCAAAGTAAGAATGGTAGAGGGAAATCGAATGGTAGGTTTAAGTCTAGAGATAAGAGTAGTAAGAAATGCTTTCACTGTGGTAAGTTGGGCATTTCAAGAGAGATTGTAATGACCTTAAGAAGAAACAAAGACCGCAGCAGAGTGATGATCATAACTTAGTTGCTGTATGTTATTCCCTTGATTGTTTACATGTTATGACCGTATCGGGAGATTTAAATCATACCCGTGATAACATGCATGTCATAAATGTTTCTAGTATTGAATTTGACACTGAGTGGATTTTAGACTCAGGTGCTACTTTTCATATGTGTCCTGTTAAGTCTTGGTTCTATACCTATAGAGATGTGAATCCTTGAAAAGTATACTTAGGGGATGATCGTACGCACAATGTGGAGGGAGTTGGGGATATTGCTATTAGGATGCATGATGGCATTATTAGATCCCTTAGAGGTGTTAGGTATGTCCTGGGCCTGGCAAGGAATCTTATTTCCTTAGGCACTTTAGAAGAAGAAGGTTATCAGTTTAAATTTATGATGGTACTTTCAAGATTTGCAAAGAGTCTCTAATGGTTATGAAAGGTCCCAAGAAGAATGGACTATATGTCCTTCAAGGTGAAGCCTTAGGCAATAAAGAGTCGGCTTTATCTTCTGCCTGTGAAGATAAATCAGATCTTTAGCACAAGAGGATGGGACACATTGGGAACAAGGGATTGAAATATCTTAGTGATCAGAATTTACATGGTAATGATAGTGTTACACCTTTAAGCTTTTACGAGACATGTGTTTTAGGAAAGTCACATAGGGTTAGCTTTATGATTGGTGAACACAGCACTAAGAAACCATTGGACTACATTTATGCAGATTTGTGGGGTCCAGAAAAACATCCCACACATGGAGGGAATAAGTTTTTTCTGTCCATTGTTGATGACTATTTGAGAAAAGTTTGGGTGTATCTCCTTAAATCCAAATCTGAAACTTTTAGTAAGTTTAAGTCCTGGCTTGCCTTAATTGAAAATCAAATGGGAAAGGGTGTGAAAACTCTTAGGACGAACAATGGTTTAGAGTTTTACAACTTTGAATTTGATAATTTTTGCAAGGGAAAGGGTATAATGAGGCATAGGACTGTTAGACATACCCTCCAACAAAATGGGTGTGGCGGAGAGGATGAATCGAACTTTAATGGATAAAGTTAGATGTATGATGATTAGTTCGGGATTGTCTAAAGGTTTCTGGGGTGAAGCCGTGTGTACTGTTGCCTATTTGATAAATAGGTCACCTTTTAGTTCTGTTGACTTCAAGACTCCCCAAGAGTTGTGGTTTGGAAAAACCCCAGATTTGTCACACATTAGAGTGTTTGGTTGTGCGGCTTATGCACATCAGGTCGAGGGAAAATTGGACAATAGGGCTACTAAGTGTGCCATGTTAGGTTATCTAGAGGGAGTGAAAGGATATAGACTATGGGTTTTAGGTGTGAAATGTATTAAGATTATTAACGGTAGAGATGTGAAGTTCAATGAACTTGATATACCTTGCCTTAAAAACATAGACAGTCAGAACAAACAGACTGAGAAAGGAAAATCTTCTACTGGAAAGAAGATGGAGTTTGAGGTGGAGAGATTAGATGATAATCTAGAGGATAGTGAAATCCAACCTCAAGAAGCAGTGATTGAACAACTAGAACGTGAAATTCCTGAAACTGTTGTCCCTAATCAAGAAACATCTGCAGGTACTAATTTGGATGACTACCAATTAGTGAGGGATAGGGAGAGAAGACAAGTGAAGCCCAATATGAAATACATATCTTCAAATTTGATGGAATTTGTTTTAGTTTTAGGTGAAGCCTTAGATACGGTTGAACCGGCTTCATTTGACGAAACGGTTACTTGTAAGGATTTTGAAAATTGGAAAAAGGCTATGAGAGATGAGATCCAATCTTTAAATAAAAATGAGATTTGGAAGTTGGTTGAAAAACCAAAGAATCAAAAGGTAGTCCATTGTAAATGGATCGACAAGTTGAAAGAAGGAGTAGGACCTAAAGACCCTTTAGCATATAAAGCTAGGTTGGTTGCGAAGGGATTTACTCAAAGAGAGGGGATAGACTATAATGAGGTGTTCTCATCGGTCATTAAGTATAAAACTATCAGGTTAGTCTTAGCCTTAGTTGTCCAGTATGATTGGGAGTTGGAGCAACTAGATGTTAAGACGGCTTTTCTTCATGGGGAGTTAGATTAATTGATTTATATGTCTCAACCTCAAGGGTTCGAGGTGAGGGGAAAATCGGAACTTATGTGTTTGCTTAGAAAGTCCTTGTATGGTCTTAAACAAAGTCCTAGGCAATTGTATAAAAGATTTGATGTTTATGTGCTTAAAATTGGTTTTAAGTGGAGTGAATATGATGCATGTCTGTATTTTAATAACTCTAAAGTAGATTGTGAAGTTTATTTATTGTTATATGTGGATGATATGTTGCTTGCTAGTCCTAGTAAAGTTGAAATTATAAAAATGAAAAACCTTTTAAAATCGGAATTTGCCATGAAAGACTTAAGAGAGGCAAGAAAAACTCTTGGTATGGTTATTAAAAGGAATAGATATGATAATATGATGACTATTAATCAAGAATCTTATTTGGATAAAGTGATAATCAAATTTGGTATGAAATTTGCTAAGTCTGTCAATGTACCATTAGCTGTACACATAAATTTGTTATTTACACAATGTCCTAAAACTGAAGAAGAATTGCATGAAATGAGTAATGTTCCCTATGCAAATACCATTGGTTCTGTGATGTATTCTATGATTACCACGAGACCGGACCTTGCATATGCAGTTAGTTTCTTGAGTAGGTTTATGTCAAACCCAGGTAAGCCTCATTGGACTGCACTTAAATGGTTGTTAAGATACCTAGCTGGAACTTTAAAAAGAGGATTAGTGTTTAAAAGGGGAAGTGATAAACTAGAGCTAAAAAGCTATGTAGATTTTGACTTTGCGGGGGATAAAGATCAGAGAAAATCTACCACTTCATACTTCTTCACTTTAGGTAATAACTGTATCACTTGGAAATTACAGTTGCAATCTATAGTTACACTCTCCAGCACGGAAGCAGAATATGTCTCATTAACTGAAGTTGTAAAAGAATGCATGTGGTTGAAAGGCCTTCTATGTGAATTAAACTTCTTGAATGATAATGTTATGATTTATATTGATAGTCAAAGTTCATTGATGTTATGTAAAAATCCTATTGATCATGAACGTTCTAAGCATATTGAGGTGAAGTATCACTTCATTAGAGAGAAGTTAGCTTCGGGTGATTTTATTTTGCTTAAAATTGCAACTGATGATAACCCTGTAGATGTTGGAACAAAAGTACTCACGGTCGGTAAGTTCAACAAATGTTTATCAATATTGAGTATTGATAACGGTTAATTGTTGTGCAGGTACTGAGCTGGAGTGGGCGATGATGATAAAAAATAAGACCACGCTATGAGATAGCACTTGTAACCGGGGAATTTGGCGATGGATTATATGTGATCCAAGGTGAAGATTTGTGAGGTGGATAACTTAGTCCACATGGCACATGGATATTGGTCTAGAGCACTTTGAAAGGATTGTGTTAGTTGAGGTGTAATATGGACCATAGATTAAATCCAATGGTTGAATTTAATCTTGTGGTCAATTACACAATCTAGATAAGTCACTTTTATAGTACAATATTTGAATTTGAATTTTGAATTCAAATTATATTTTGGCTCTATAATATACTAGATATTTTCATCTTCTCACTTTGAGGGGTTTTTGGTATAAGAGAAAGAGAGTAAGCATAGATAGGTAACCAAGTGGGAGTTCTTATCTCCGGCAAAAATTTTGGTGGCTTCCGACGGAGTTATTTTCGGTATATCCATTGCCATTCCCGTGGACGACGGTGCATGATCCGGTGTGACAAAAATCTGAGCTCAACGTCTTTAGACACTCCATTGATAGTTTTAGAACATGCTTTTGAGTTCTTTGGTTCGGTTTTTACACTTTGAAAGTTTGTTTTCCGCATTATAATTGTAATAGTCTTTTGTTCACTACATTATAAACTCTACAAAAAAAACTTGTAGAGCATATTTTCAAATAGTTAGAATTAAGAAATAGACTTTTATAATAAAATTTATTTTATTTAATCAAATATGACATGAAGCAATCCCAAGCAATTGTCATTACTGTTAGGTCCAAATTGTATTGGCTGATTCTATGTCCACAATCGAAAATTATTGAGTTGTAATTAAGATCACAGAGTTGGAGGTTAGAAGTATGTTTTGAAGGAGTTAAAGACAAAACAAGGAAAAAATGTCACCACAAAATCTATTGCTTAATGCCTAGCTACTGCTCAAGCATTTTGTAGTAATTTCATCGCTCAAGAGTGGATGTATTATTCAGCTAACCGTAGGTCGTGATTTCAATTGATTTTACAATTCCAAACAATATCCAACACTCCATATTATATATAACCAAGCCATTGGTCGTCTCAAATATCTCTAGAAATTGGTTGAGCCTTTATTTTAGTCAAAAGAACATCCTATAGACATCAAATATATATTCCATAAATCTTTTTCCTCGACCACAAAAGATCCAAAGATCAAATATTGAAAACCTAATCCATTATCAATAATCTTTTAGAGTTTTGAGAAAATCAACTAGAGTTCCAATTGCAGAATAATGTGGTTCTTTCTTGATGATTCCCGTGAAGGAAAATAAAGTCCAAAGGTTTTGTAAAGTGCAAGATTTATAATCGAATAGTTCTTCTGTGATTTACAAGTTGGGTGATCAAAGTTTGCTAAGGTTTAGTTGTGTCGGACTAACTATAACTTAAATATTTTCTAGTGGATCTGTTGGGCAAAGTTTATCGGGAAGTTTTTTTTATCCATTTGAAGAGTTCTTCAATTGGGTTTCCTTCTTTAATGAATATTGGTGTTCTTTACTTTTCCTACTTTGATCTTCATGTATAATTGATTAATTGGGATTTAATTTGGTTAAGCTTGTTCATCTAGAAAATAAGAATTCATGAATTGTTGTTTATTATTTTTAATTCCACGTTATATACCTATTCATCCCCCATTTAGGTATATCGATTATTTTCAATTGGTATCAAACATAATTCGATCCTTGACCTAATTTTGTCTAGATAAGTCAATCACTTTTCGTTCTTCCATATTTTGATGGAAGAAATTATGCTTACTGGAAGGTTATGACGAAAGTCTTTTTAAAGTTTATGGATGAGCAAGTTATGGTTAGTGTAGAAAAGGGTTGGACCGTCCCATCTACTTCTGTTGTTGGCGTTGTTACAAATGTAGATATCTCTACTTGAACTAAAGATGATTTAATTAAGAGTAATTAAATAGTAGATGTGTCCATGCCATCTTTATGGGTATTTTCCCCAAAGAGTTTAAATGAGTGTCCATGTGTAAGACTACTAAGGAAGTTATGGACATATTAGAAATCAACATCTGAGGGAACTAAGACTGTGAAAAACTCTAAGTTTCAAATGTTGACTACTGAGTTTAAAGAAATTAAGATTAAGAATGATGAGTCTTTTGATGAGTTCTATACTAAATTGAATGGTATAGTGAACTCTAGTTTCGACCTAAGTGAATGAATCCCCAAGGCTAAGATTGTTAGGAAAGTTCTAAGATCCCTACCTGAAAGATTTAAACCTAAGGTCAAAGCTACTGAGGAAAGTAAAGACCTAAATGCTATTAAGATAGAAGAACTAGTAGGGTCTCTCCAAACCTATAAACTTATCATACCCCAATCTAAGAAAAATAGGTCTTAAACCCTCGACAATGTTAAGAAGAGACTAGTGATCAGACTCATGATGACACTTTAAAGCATGATGAGTTTTCTTACTTTGTTAAGAAATTCTTTAGGAATAATGAGAGACCTTTTGAGAGGTATAAGGGTGACTCCAATAAATATAGGAAAGAAAAAAGAGAGGAGTGATACTAGAGATGCCAGGAAAAGGTATCAATCAGTGAGGTGTTATAATTGTCATGGTTTTGGACATGTTATGGTCGAGTGCCCAATTTATAAGAAAACCCTAAGTAAGGCTATGAACTTTACTCTCACTGATAAATAATCTAGCTCTGATGATGATAGTGAGAACTCTAATTCGAATGAGGGTGTGAATTATATGGAGTTTACCTTTGTAGTTAATAGTGAACTTGTAGAGGAAAATGAGAGGCTTGACCATATACAGAAATTTGACTCTTCACATGAAAAATCAAAAGATGAGCAGGATATTTATGAGGTGTTTAACCAGTAGTTTGAGGAGAGTTTTAACTTGAAGAAGGTTAATAGCTCTGTTTTTAAGAAATTAGATGATCTGGAGTTAGAAAATGAAAGCTTGGAATTCAAATTTGAGGAGTGAACTAAAAGACTGAATGAGTTGAAGGTTGAGAAAGAGTTTTTAGAAATTATGGTTAACAATCTTACGAGTGATCTTGAGAAACCAAGTGCCCAACTTTGATCTTTTTTCTAGTTTCTATAAGATTGACAATATGTTTGAATTGAATGACCGAGCTGGGTATAGGGAAGGTTTAAGCTTTAAATAAACGAGTTCTCATACCTTTTCTAAAAATAAGGTTGTACCCGCCTCTATCAAGCCTAAGAGGGTATGAGTCCTAGGAAAGAGATCATATGTGCAACATAAGATCCCTCAACCTAAGGCTCAAAACTAAAAACATAACATCTCTCCTAGATTCATTTTCACGTGTCACTACTGTGGTGAGTTAGGTCACATAAGACCTAGGTGCCGCAATCTCTTGGTTAGGAATAACAAACAAGACATCACTTCTTATGTTAGGTCTTTAACTAATCAAGCCAGTCACTTGATTGAAATGATGAGTTACTTGACTAAGCTGACCTCTTCTAGAAAGGTTTGGCTTAAAAAGAGTGAACTCACATGTCAAAATAATATAGTGAATTGCAGTGTTGCTTACGTTGCTCTTAAATGTAAGAGCGTTTGTATACCTTATGGAGTGGGTCTTTAAGTGCATGCATATGCAAGTATACGATGTCTACATATTCATGAATACAATCTAGTTTTGGTCATCTCATTTCTTGTATTATCCTTTAAAAAAAGGAAAACTTAATTTTGAAGTTATAACACTTTGAAGTGAATGAACATATTATTTTGTGACCGAGTACTAATAAAACGAATGAATGATGAATAAAGTTTCCATTGACTTAATTTAGAATGTGTTTGAAGTACTTCACATAGGTTTCTTTATGTATCTTGTGCATTGCACATGCTAAGCTCTTGTGAGTGAGTTTTGTCTTGTGTGTGTGAGATTTGAGATGACAATTATCGGTGGGTGAGGTGATCTTAAATATGGACTGACCTTTAACTAGCTGACCTAAATTTTAGTATATTTCCCCAAAAAACAATATTGAGTTTCAATAGATTTGAATCATGTCAACAAAGAAAAATAAAAAACATCATATACTTCTCTTTGTAGCCTCTATAACTCAGTACTCTATAGTCATTTGAATTGGGAGTTATCGACATAAAACTCGTTACAAGGGTCATTAGAAAGCTTAACAAATATGTGTGCGCTCACAAATAGGTGGAGAAAGAAAAAGTTATACAATGAAAAATATAAATATAAGCTATTTTGTATAAAAGGTCTTAGTACCACTGAGTTTGATTTTCATAATTTGAGAAAAAAATTCATTCACTATTGATTTCTTTGTATTTCCTTTCTCGCCGATTTTAAATTTTGAGTCTTGTTTACATGATATTAGTGGCACTTTTCACACTTGGATTTTTTTATACAAATTACTTCATTTGGTTTAGAATGAGTTGTGTGGAAAAAAGTTCACTATTTATGAATTGGACCTTTATAATAAAGAAAATTAACTAATCATGTAATTTGAACTTTGAAGACATGATGTTATATTTTTCAAAATCCATGAAAAAGATGTTATTTTGTAAAATAAAAAAATGTCTCATCTCATGGTTTGCATAGTGCGTCCATGTACATAGTTTTTTCACTCGTTCCTCTATGAGTTATTCATGAACGTGTTACGTGTTTTCCTTTGTTATTTGTGATAATAAAGGGGAAGCGCTTAGTATTTATTTCAGGGAAGTGAGTGGTTTATGAGTTAGGGGGAGTAAGATTTTTTATTGATGATCTATTTTACTTTATTGATATTATGTTAAGTGTTTTGTATAATAACGATAACATATTTTGAGTTGCTAATTAGGCTATTGATATATTTATCACAACTTATCATATTTTAGCTTCTAAATTATTGATGCACGTAGTGTTACATGTTTTGATATTACATATGTTTTACTTGCGTTATTTATATGACTTAGTTTTATGCTTTATTGTAATTTTTTTCTTACTTTTATACACGGTATTGTTGATTTCATGTATTTTAGAAAACATGTATGACAAGTTGAGTCTCTAGGTTGGTAGTGTTAGGTTATTTTTATTGTGTAATGTTGAAATAAATGATTTTATTACAGAATGTTAATGAGGATTTTGTTAGGTTCAAATTGTATGCATGTTCCATGTCCAAAACCATAATTTATTGAGTTGTAATTAAGGTCAAAGAGTTGGGGGTTCGGAATATATTTTGAAAGAGTCAAAGATGGAAAAAGGACTTTACGCTTAGCCACAGCTCGAGTGATTTTTGCAGTAACTCCATCATTTGCAGTCCATGCCATGAGCACTCAATCAAATGTGTAACCGCGAGATATCCGCTCGAGCAGACTCATTATTTGACCAAATCTACGTCGTGATTTTCAACAGATTTTACAGTCTCAAACAACCTAAAACACTCCTATTATATATATCCTAGCCATTCCCAAATATCTTTGGAAATTGGTTGAGCCTTTTATTTCAATCAAAAGAACATCCTACAAAGATTAAATACATATTCTATAAATCTCTTACCTGGACCACATGATTAAAACACAAAAGATCTAAATATAGATACCAAAAACCAAATCATTTATCAATAATCCTTCAGAATTATAAAGTTGGGGAGAGGCAGCTAAAGTTCCAGTTGAAGAAGAACGATGTTCGTTCCCGATGATCTATGCGGAGGGAAAAGCTCTCTAGTGAGGTTCTGGAAAGTGCACGAGCACAATCGAAGAGTTTTTCGGCGATTTATAGTTGATGATTAGAGTGTATTAAGATTTATTTGTGTCTGGACCAATTAAAAGTTAAATTTTTTCTAGTGGATCTGTTGGCAAGGTTTGCCCAAAACTTTTATAATCACGTGAAGAGTTTTTTCAAAGGGTTTTCATTCGTTTATAAATATATTTGCTTGGAGACTTTGAACAAATAAATTAACACATCTATATAACAACATATCACATGATATTCATTATAGATATTGATGGTAACATTTAAGGTGTATAAAAATCCTAAATTTTGTATATGATCTAGCAAACATTCGATATGCTAAAGCACTCGACTATAATGGGTGTCTTTGCGGACATATATATGTGCATGTGCGCTCTCTATGCATTTGAAAAACTTAAAGGGATTCCACTTCATCCTCATATATCTCAAGTCGTTTTCAAATTATATTGGAATGCCCTTTCAAGTTTCTAAATGAGAAAAGAAGTGGTCCCTTTGGGAGAAGAATCTGGAAGTGGAAGATTACTTGGGTTTAAGTTCTCGTTAGCCTAAAAAATCTTGTGAATCAATTTCATTTTAAGTGCATTAATATCTTTTCATTTGGACTTACATGACGTAATTTTTTATTTATTATTAGTTTAAACATGGATAAAGAGAGAAATCAGTAAAGAATATTAAAATTTAAAGTTTCATCTTAAAATGTCAACCAGGAAAAAGGCTAACATAAACCCTTATATTTTGATTTATGCCTTTTAAATTTAAGGGAGGTGGGATTTATCCTTAATATGTGTTGAATTAAGTTACTCGTTTAAGTTCAATGATAACATTATATTAAGAGAGTGTTTGGTAGAGATTAAAATTGAAAATCTAGCTATTATTGTTGACTTTTATTAGACGAGTGAAATCCAATAACGATTATATTTTCAATTTTTAATTGAATTTTAAATTCTACCAAACATGCTCCAAGACTTAAAGTTTCAACTTAAAGATCATCATTGCTAAGAGGAATAACTAATATTTTTATATTTAGCTCCTATTTGGTAATGATTAAAATTATATTTTTAGTAGATTTTGATAAAAGTTTACGAAATGTGTGGTTAAAAATTGTGGGACCCATGAAATATGCAGTTAAAATTGATTGTCTACTTTAATTAAGATTAAAATCTGAATTTTAATCAATACAAAATATGGGGTTAAGTGCTGCGAGATTCATTTCTTAACAAATGATATTAAAATAGGAATGAATAAATAAGATTTTAATGACCCTTCGAAATTTTAAAGTGTTGTGGAAAAATTTACACGACAGTTCTTTTGAAGCAAATGTAGAAGACATAGGGAGGCAATCATGTTACATGACATTTTTTTTAAATTTAACATTGTTATGAGGTGACAGTTTTTTACACATTGATTTTAACAATACTTTAAATAATTAACGACACATATTTTGATAACACATGGGAGTTTCAAACTCAATGTATAGCAAGCAACTAGTTTAATTACTTTAGATATATGGTTAATATTAAATAGGATAAAGTGTTGTAAAGACACAGTACTGTTTCCACTCAATAATTCATGCAGTAGTTTCTTTGTAGCCCTACCTTGCAAGTTGCAGGCATGCATGAACATCTAATAAATACAAAATATCTCAGGTGAATTTTTTTGAAAGTGTTTATTCCTTTTTCACAATTAACCAAGATTGATTTTGTCTTAAAAAAGTTGACGAGAAACTTTTGAATTAAAAGTGAAACTTCTTATGATTTTATAGTATAGCAATTGAGAGGGAGCACTTTTCAATTGTTTGTGTTAAACCAACAACATGATTTTGAACTAGTATGTACCAAAAAGAATGATACCTCTAATCCTTCTTGTTTGGGATATAAAATATATCTTTTTATTTTTATTTTTTTTTCACTATTTCTATAAACTTTAACTTGGGAGGTTCAACCTCGAGAGATAGAAACCCTTTTTTTATAATGAGATAACAACTTCATTACACAAATGTATCCATTTCCCTGAAAAGTCGAACCACATATTTTCCATTCCAATAATGCAAAGATAAGTTAGGTAAATTTATTCCACTCTTTTTAGGAATTGAGTAAATTCCCAATAAGATTGATTCATCTAAAACCGTAAAATAATGGGATGAATTTTCAATTATAGTGTGTGGGCATTGGGATGGCAACGGGGTGGGTATGGGACGGGACGGGTCGACCATTTCCACCTCCGTCCCTTCAGGTATTTTTGATCCCTTACCATATCTCCAAACTTGGTTAAAGTGGGGCGGGATAAGTCTCTTGCTCCATTTATTTTTTTAATGTCTTTAGTTAGAAAATATTATTACTTTTTTACTAAATTGTTAAAAGCAATTTATGTTTTCTTTAAAAATGATGATAAATTTATTTATGTTCGATAAAAAACTTAAATTTAAAATTAATTTTAAACGGGGTAGAAACTATGTTTCTCGTACCCGCTTCAGGGTAATGACCCTCGCCTCGTTTATCCGGTTAGCTGGGTTATCTTCACCCCATTTGGGTTGGGGTCCCACGGATATCGGGTTGAACGAATTTTTTTGTCATCCCTACGTGGGCACGTTTCATTTTCAGTTAAGGATCTAGAGGAAAACTAATGAAAAGAATATTTAAAGCCTATTTCCTCTCAAATAATCAATATTTAATCCTGTTATCTTTTTTTTTTTTGCTGAAAAGACCTTTTTGTGCCTGCTTAATGGTGAACAAATGCTGCTGTCGTTATTCCCTGTAAGATTAGCTATGGAGAAGAACGTTACAATATTTGTATAAATATACCGAAGAGTTAGGCTGTTGGGGGACCAAAAACTTTACTGACTTTGGACTGCCACTATAAATCTCTCTCACGAACATATTCAACAATGCTTTTACTTTTTTAGTTGAAAACTCCTTGCAACAATAGTGAATATAAAGCTTTTCTTTTAAAGTGTGATGAGATTTGACTTTATTATTCTTATCGCATCATCTTTAAGATGCTCCCTACTTAACCTTTTTGCTTAATTTCATCATTTTATTATCTTATTTTCCCACTTGTTTATGTTGATTAGACATTGACTTTAACAGCATGTTGCACTTGGAATTAATGGTTAAAGAGATATGAACATATTGTGTCTAATCCCCCATTGTTCAATCGGAGCAAATAATGTTAGTCACTCTATTCGATGGTCTTACATTTCCAAGTATACACACACTAATGACATTGCTCCTTAAGTTCTATCATATCCTCTATGACCTGGCCAGCTTCCTCGACTCCCTGCTCATTTTCATTTCTTGAATATTTGTCACTGTTTGATCCATTTACCACCTAATTAAGTTATGAATGTGAAATTCGAAATTAAATTATCATTTGTCAGATTATAATTAGGTGGCATATATTTTCAAATTTTGCAGTTACGACTTGATTAGGTGGTGTATTTGTGTGAAAATTTAAAACATGTTAAGATTGCTAGCATTTTTTTAACATTCACGTAGAATTGGAACGTTAAATTTGGTAGCAAGTGTTAAAGAGAGACAAACATTGAGAGTAAATTAAAGTTGTTTGATATTAGGGTCCGTTTGATTGCAAATGTGGAAAATAGGTGGAAATGAAATTTTTTACAGAGAATTGATTTGTCTAGAAATTGTTTTACTGGAAATTGTAATTAATTGTGTTTGATTGGTATAATATTCCATTGAAAATGTTGAAAGTTTTGGTGTCCGCTTGACTTCATTTTTTTTTATAGAAATTGTGCATTAAAGTGATAATTTTTTTCTATTATTGGGTTTAGAATTTGTTCCAATTGAAAATAAGAAATGAATTTTTTTTATCATACCGAATATCATTCGTTTGGCTTTGTTTTGCATGGAAATTGTCAATAAAGGTGATAATTTTTTTTACCATCGTATCTAGACTTTTTTCCAATTGCCCAAAAAAAAAAAACTTGGTAATTTTTTTTCCACCAAAACATCAAGAATTTATTTTCCTCAAAAAGGTGGAAATTTGGAAAGTTGGAAAATATTTTTCCGAGAAAATTTTGCCTATCAAACACTACAAAATTGAAAAATGGAAAATATTCCATTTTCCATGAAAAATTCTGCATATTAAACGGAGCATTAGTGTGAAAAGTTAAGGTTGAATGACACAATTGAGGTTTATTTGAAAATTCAATGACAAAATATAATTAACCCAATTAATTTTTTTTATTTTTTAATTAAAAGCCAACTTATCACAATTCTCATCTTTCATCCAAGCTTAGGGTTGATTATGAAAAGAAATAAGGATAGCTCAACTCGTGGCATAACCTTTGCCAAGCCTTTGGAGCATCTGAAAATTGTTGCAAAAAAGCGCTAACAAAAAGGTACCATGTAACTTAATTTTATTCATTAAAGAAAGAGAATTAGAAAGAGGAAAGGAAATAACCCTTTTGAAAGCGCAAGGTCAGTCTATTTTGAGACCAACAAATGAAAATTTTGAAATTTTTATTAGTGGATGTCATCATATTCAACATTCCTTTCAATTTTGTGCCAGAAATTTTCTTAGCACCAAACATTTATTGATAGATATTAAAAAGGATTATTGAACTATTATGCATTGCAATAAGATACACTTATCGTGCTTAGAATATGTTCTTCTAAACCAAATATGAGATTGTTTTTTCACCACTGCACATTATTAGTTTACAATATTAATGGTGCGTGTCATGAAATAAAATAAATAAAAAACCATTATTTTCTAGTTAATAAAAGATTTTCCTTGATAACTTCACTCGTGTTAAGAGTAAAAGTTCATATTTAATCTGTATATAATAGTTTGGATTAGTCATCTTCAATATTCATTATGTTGAAAAACTCAAACAACAATAAGATATATCTAAAATTTAAAAAAAAAAAAAAAATAGTCGAATTTTGAAATTTGTGTTCTCAAATTTGTGTTCACATACAATTCACATGTAAAAGCTTATGCTGCTTTTTGTAAGAAGGTTAATCTTTTAAACAAACCTTATGACTCGATAACTAGCAACCAATGAGGTTGAACTTATGCAAATAGGTTAAGGCCCAATGAAGTCCAAAGCTTAATTTATACATGAAGAGGGGGTAATATAGTTTTTGTCAAGGAATGCTACTTTATCTTTTTCCTCAACTTGTATTGATTAATGCTTTTGTTAAGTACAATTTCAATTTACCATATAATAATATAAATCTCCCCGAGAAGAGTCTCTCGTCTGTCGCTGCACAAATATGACCTAGGAATATATTATCATATGTGTGGATATATTGTGTATTAAAATAAAAAATCGTGGATATGGTTGAATGACGAAATTTCTCTTTGCCAAGGAATTCCCTCTATCATGGGATAGAAATAAAGTTCTTTGGTATCAAAGTAATAGTTGAATTCTAATGACTTTTTCTCATGAAAAATTAAAGTTTGATGTACGATACCAAAAGGTAAATGGTTTGTTCGACCGTTGATTATTAAAAGAAAATCGATATTTTTTTATTATAATTTTAGGATTTTTTTTTTTCAAAAGACACGCACACTTACTATTTATGGAAAAACGAAGTTGATTTCAAGAGAGCTTCCATGAGAAATTCAAGAATTGCAATTATGCTTCCTTTCTGAAAATCGCTACAATTTGGTCGAATGTAGACAATTCATGCTTTAACTTGGTATTATGTGTCAAGAAGACACATATAGCTCCAAAAATAATGAGAAGAAAACAAAAACAATGAATCAGTCTCATTCAATAATTGATTGCTTTTATTCTATAAGAAAGAAATTAAACAAAATATGATATTCATAATACCAATAATTGAAGTAATAACCCAGATTCAAATGAGTCATAATAATAGATAGACCGCTCTAAAGTTGAAGCACATGGCTAAATTTGGGTTATATTGTGATGTCCATCAATGACCACCTTACACACTTATAATATGTCCATTTCAACATTATTTTCCTTATTTGCTACCTCCAATATGGGTGATATGCTTCTATTAAAAATTCTAAACAAAATATCAACTTACATTCTAAAATGGGAAATTGCAATTGGATTCATAATATTTACAAAAATAAATTCTAAACTTTTTTTTTTTTACCCTAACCGGGCAATTTTGCCAAACCCCAGTCATTTTGGATAGAAAACCGTCCAAAACACACTATTAATTATTTGGCTTATGAGGTGCAATGTCTAACTTTCGCAATAACAAATCAAATGAGTACATAATTATAAATAAAATAATTAAAACAATAGCGGCCTTGTGGATGATTTTGTCCATAATGACTCGAGTTGCACTTAGAGATGACAGTGCAAAAGTAAAGATTCATGACTAATTTGTACTTTACGCCAAGGTTAAAGACCCTAGATGCAAATTTCCCATTTGAAAAATATAATTTCACCCAATTACTCAAAATACATGATACTAGTAAAAATACATGAAAATACAAGAGATCATATATCCTTGGGAGAACTTGAAAAACATATATATACATGTATTATAATAAGTTAATAAGCTATTTTGAAATCTAGGTAAGCATAACCCGACTTCTAAAATTACATCTATTAAATATTTTCTTGATAACATACAAGGAATAGAACAATGTGTGTGTGTGTGTGTGTGTGAGAGAGAGAGAGAGAGAGAGAGAGAGAGAGAGAGAGAGAGAGAGAGGACAATAGCATTAGATGAATCATAACATCACAAATGATACATGAATGTTACATGTGGGGAAACCCTGTTTTTTGGTAATATATACATGCGTGTGAGCATGCATTTCCAAACTTCAGAAATTTTGAGTGAGCAGTGCAAAAAGTTTTGCTTTTCCTAAACAATAATGGAAACGAGGAAAAGAAAAAAGTGATGTTCAATTGAAATTATTGCTTATTAGGCGGAAAGCTTTAGTAGGCCAATCGTCTTTCCATTGGACTTTACTATAAATAGGAACCTGTGTTTTGGGCTAGTGGGATACCTATTTCTTCCGCACCATATTTTCTTGATATGACATTTTAAAATATATTTATATAAAAGTGTTGCAAAAGTTATATTATTCATACACTTTTCATATATATATATATATATATATATATAAAAGGATGAACCACAATCTTGACGGTCTCCACCTGCCCTACCCTGGGCCTTGGTAAAAGAGGTAAATCGCAGGTTATACCTCTAAGAGTACAATTTGAAGACTGCTTGTACACTTGCACTTACCCAAGGACCAAAAATTATATTATTCATACACTTTTCATATATATATATATATATATATATATATATATATATAAGAGGGAAAATGTTAAAAGAAACCATTTAAAGAGTACGTACTTCCAAATATAAAATTCATAATAGAGGAAATTAGATGGGAATTCACTTTTAGGGATAGATGTTAAATTTTATAATTTTGACGAATATATCATTTTCTCTTCAAAGTGCTATTATATTATTCATCTTCCTTTTTTATGAATTTCAAATCATATAAACATTATCGTCAAACTAAACAACGTTGATGATAGATTTATTCCATTTAAAACTCGGTCTTATTTTTTGAACAAAAATTGAACTATCTAAACATTGACATCTGTTACGGGCCTGTCTCAGACCGTTACCTCACCAGTCACGTGTCATCAAAAGTGACCCGCATCATGCCACGAGGCGGCCGAGGTGATTGCTCGCGGGATGAGCCGAATACATAAGCTGAAACGACCTCATGTGAACGAATTGAGCAAACGCCCCGGCAAAGGAAGCGAACTCATCCGTAACACACCACAGATGCAAAGGCCCGTACTCCGCTTCTACATCTCCACTCCTGCCTCGTCTCGCCCCAGCGAAGATCCCTTAAACAAAGATTTTCCCAAAGTGAAATCACTGACTGATGAGACGTGTGGTAGGACCCAAATGATCAATTCAGTCAGAGACATTCAATGCCAGCCAACCTATGGAAAGACAGATTAATACCTAGGATGAGGCGATCCCTGGGGATCTAACGGCACGTGTCTCCTCATCCAATGGCTCTCCTCTTCCCATCCTTAGTATAAATACAACCTCCTTGTGCTTGAAGAAAGGATTCGAATCCTAATTTTTTACTCCTACACGTATACATCAACTACTTCCCGACGAGTGTTTCAGCGTCGGTAAACTATTTTCAGGTAGAACCTAAACTAACTTTTACTGTCGGAGTGCTCGTGGCCCCTTCGAGAAAAGCTACAGGTAACTGAGGCCGTGCTACGTGTGTAGGGAAGGGTTGACTTGAAGATTTATTCTGTTGTCCACGTGTCAGAGCCATTTTTCGAGGTCAACATATTGGCGTCGTCTATTGGAAATTTACTTAAACCACGAAGTCTTCCCACCAAAAAGCTTGTTCAAACATATGGTTGATATTCTTCCTTGAAAAAGGGATCGATTCTTGAAAAAAGAATCAGTTATCCGCAACTTCGGACCATGAGCTCCAGTGACGAATATGTAAACCCAAGGAGGACAAGAGAGATCTCTAAAGAAGAGATTTCTCGAAATGTGACACATCAGCGGCCCCACCACCGGTACCGCAGGGGCAACATGGCCGCCCAACTGACGGTCGAGGTGGATACTATGATAGCAAACATGAGGAACATTGTTGCTCAAAACGCTGCCATGTAAGAACTCCTCATGCAGGTGCAGTACCAGGGTGGCTTCCAAGCCCCGCAAAATCCTCAACAATCAGCCTATAGACGAATTGAGGCGGAATCAAGCAGGGGGACTCACCCGGCCCCCCAAGGTGAAGTCTCTATTGAGAGAGAAGTAGGATTGGAAACTTCGAGCTACACTGCCGCTCCGACTGACAACGCCCATGCAGAGGAGGATAACTTCCCTCCAGAATATAAAGAGCATCCCCAGGAGTCTGTTAGTGTCTTTGATAGGATGGACGTGTGCTTAGAAATAGGGGCCGGCCCACACACCAAGCGGCTCGTCAGCAGGAGCGTGTACAAAGCCATGCCCAAGTCCTTCTTCCTAGAAATAGGTGAAATATGGTGGATTAGGGAACATGGGTGAGACTGCTCAACGTTCGCCTCACCTAATAACAGATGGGAACGATTCTGATAGACCATGCAGGTCATATGAACTGGATGATGACAACCTACCCTTTTCCAGGGAGCTTCGCACCTTTCTGATGCCTCATAACTTTGTTCTTCCTAAAATTCCCAAATATGAGGGAAAGGGCAACTCGGAGAAGCATCTCAATAAGTATAAAACACAAATGAGCCTCAGAGGCGCCTTGCCAGCTTTGAAATGTAGGGCATTCCATTTAACTCTTGACAGAGCTGCTGAAGTATGGTATAGCAGATTGGCACCTCTTAGCATAAGGAGCTGGCCAGACCTGAAGAAGGCATTTCTGAACTAATATCTCTCAAGAAAAGAGGGTGCAAGACATGAGACAAATAGTAGGGGAGACTTTGAAGAGCTACCTTGCTCGCTTCACTAACGAAATAACTTATTGTGAGCAAGTCACGGACAAATAAGCCCTTTCAGCTTTGAAAGGATGCCTAAATATGAACACCTTGTTCTGGAAAGATGTCCAAAGCAAGAATCCTTACACGTATGATGAATTGGTGGAGATGATGAAAGTAGAGATTGTCAATGAAGAGATAATTGATAACCGAAACAGAGCTGCCCAAGGACTTCATCCCCCTTAGAGGTAAATTGGTAGAGGACCCACCTCCCAAATAGTGAGCCAGCAATGGAATCTGGCCGGACACGCTGTGGCCTTCACTTCGGGATAGGCACTGGCCACTGTCACATTGAATGCAGTGCCTACTTTGGCTTATGATAATGTAGGACCCAATATTGACAACTCAGCTAGAAATATTGAACGACCCTCAACATCTAGAAATAGAGGACGATTAGGGATGCCTAGAAATAGGCCCCAAGGAGAATCGCGGCCTTACTGCACTTTCCATTGCCACTACGGCCATGACACAAACGAATGCAGAAATGCAAACAGGCCTGTTAGCAACCCATACAACACAAGATATCATTCGCAAAGAAACTCCCCAAGAAGAGGCCAAACGAGGCGACATTCGCCACAGAATGACAGAAATGATGATAGGGAAAGGCCCCAGAGCGGGCAGCGTCCCAGAAGGGACTCAGCTGTTTCCAACGAACAGCAGCCCATTTAAGAAATTGACACTATTATCGGAGGACCCCACATAGGAGGTGAATCAAAAAATGCTTAGAGGAATTATACTAGAGAGGCGAAGAGTCCACCCATGGCGAGCTATATAGTAAGTCAATCTTCAAGAGGTAGAACCGTGGAGCCTATTACATTTACCCAGGAAGACGCGGTAGGTGTGCACTTCCTATACTACGATGCCTTGGTGGTCAGAGCCGTAGTGGCCCGCAACAGGCTAAAATGAATGCTGGTAGATAATAGCAGTTCAGTCAACATCCTGTTCAAATCTGCCTTTGATAAGATGGCGGTAGATCACAGATTAACTCCGATGACCTCGTCCTTATACGGATTCACCGGGGACAGCATCATTCCTAGAGGCAAAATTACTTTAGATGTTGAAATGGGGGCTCCGCCCCAAGTAGCAAACCACTTCATGGAATTTTTAGTTACTGATCCCCGATCTGCCTATTACGGCGTTTTGGGGAGATCAGCTCTGAAAGAATTATGGGCAGTCACTTCCATCCATCACTTCTGCAAAAAGTTCCCAATGGAATGGGAAATTGCCACTATTCGAGGTGATGTATGTCATCCAGAGAGTGCTATCTTAACTCTTTGAGGAAGGCAGAACCACGAGTCAATATGGTCCTGGATGTTGAAATGTCGAGGCCCCTGAAGAAGGGCAACCTCTTACACTAGACATTGTCAGCAGAGGCGAAACCTGAAATATCATTGGAAGAGTTAGACCCCAAAGTAATTGAATCAGAATCTAAAATCGCCCAGATGGAGGAGCTGAAAACATTCCCAGTAGACCCGTAGGACGCATCTAAGGTTCTACAGGTCGGCAAGTGATTAGAAGAAGAGGCTAAGGAAGAACTGAAAAACTTCCTACGGAAAAATGTAGATGTCTTTGCATAGAGGCACAAAGACGTGATTGGGATAGACCCAAGAGTCAGTTGCCACCATTTGCAAGTTGACTCGAACTGTACTCCATACAGGCAGAAAAGACGGGCATTAAATGCTGAGTGATATGAGGCCCTGAAAGAAGAGGTGGAGAAACTCGTCAATAATGGCTTCATTTGTGAAGCCAACTACCCGAAATGGATTTCAAACCCCATGTTGGTAAAGAAGCACAACGACAAATGGAGAGTCTGCATTGACTTCTCTAATCTTAATCAGACCTGCCTAAAGGACTGCTTCCCACTCTCGTGGATCGACCAGTTAGTGGATTCAACTGCTAGACAAAAGCTACTAAGTTTCATGGATGCCTATTCAGGCTACAATCTAATTCCTATGTTCCTATGCGACGAAGACAACACCTCCTTCATCACTGATAGGGGACTCTATTGCTACAAGGTGATTCCATTTGGCCTGAAGAATGCTGGGGCTACCTACCAAAGGTTAGTCAACAAGATGTTTGCTGATCAATTTGGAAAAACCATGGAGGTTTATGTTGACGATATGTTGGTGAAGAGCCTTCGAGTCGAGGAGCACATTAAACACTTAGGAGAAGCTTTCCAGACGCTAAGAAGGTACCATATGAGGTTGAACCCTCTAAAATGTGCATTTAGCGTGGCTTCGGGTAAATTCTTGGGCTATATAGTGAATCAAAGGGGAATCGAAGCCAACCCAGAAAAAATTAGGGCTCCGATTGACATGAGGTCGCTACTGAAGCCCAAGGAAGTGCAATGGCTCACTGGCAGAATAGTCTCACTCAATCGCTTCATCTCTAGGGCCACTGAAAAGTGCCTGCCCTTCTTTAAAGTCCTCAAAGGGGGTAAGAAATTCCAATGGACCCCAGAATGCGATGAGGCATTCTGGGAGTTGAAAAACTACTTCGGGCGAACAACTCTCCTCAGCAAACCCAAAGAAGGAGAACCCCTGCTGCTATACTTGGTAGTGGCTGAAGATTCAATTAGTTTAGTGCTTGTGCGGGAAGAAGAGACACACCAATTGCCAGTATACTACGTAAGCAAAGCTTTACTGCCCGCTGAAGTGTGATATCTGGACATGGAGAAAGTGGCTCTTACTTTGATCACCGCTTCTCGAAAATTGAGGTCGTATTTCTAGGCCTACATCATCCACGTTTTAACGAACTTCCCATTGAGGCAAGTCTTACAGAGACCGGATGCCTCAGGAAGGTTACTGAAATGGACTGTTGAACTCAGTGAATTCGATATTACGTATACGCCTCGAACCGCAATCAAAGGTCAAGCCCGGCTGATTTTGTTACAGAATTTGCTAAGGCCACTGAAATCGAAGTAAACCTGGAGCCAGTAGAACCTCCTACCTGGAATCTCTTTGTTGACGACTCCTTAGGAGAAACGGGCTCCTGAGCTGGCATTGTGCTGGAGAGCCCAGAGGGCCACAAGATGAACTGCGCCATTAGACTCGGATTCAAAGCTTCCAATAATGTGGCTGAATATGAGGCCCTCATAGCTGGATTTCGGTTAGCTAGAGAATGTCAAGTGAAAAGATTGATTGTCAACAGCGATTCACATTTGGTGGTGAATTAGGTTAATGGGAACTTTTTAGCCAGAGATAAGCATATGGCAGCCTATCTGAAGCTAGTAATAGCTTTTTTACCTAACTTTGAGATGCTAAAGCTGATTCAGGTGCCACGGCAGAAGAACTCCTACGCGGATGTACAGTCAAAATTGGCCAGTAGCAAATATTTGGAACTGCTCAAAGTGGTGCTAGTTGAGCACCTGGCTGAACCCTCTATCAAAAAAGGGTGAAGAGCCGATGTGGATTGAGAGTACACCACCATGGATGATACCTATCTTGGCTTACTTAAGAAAGCAAACTGTGCAGAAGACGAACTTGAGGTGCGAAGGCTTCAGAGGAGAGCAGCTCACTTCACCCTACATGATAGCATTCTGTATAAGCGTGGCTTCTCCTCTCCTCAGGTGTACAAGGAGAGAAGAAGCGAATTATATCCTAAAAGAAGTTCATGAATGTGTTTGTGGAAATTACTCTGGAGCACCTGCTTTGGCACACGAAATACTCCGGCAAGGGTATTACTGGCTAACCTTGAAGAGGGATGCCATTGAATTCGTAAGCAAATGTGACAAGTGCCAGTGCTTCTCCAACGTACAGAGGTAGCCCTCCCAAGAGCTTACTGTTGTGACAAGTCCTTGGCCGTTTGCCAAATGGGGTGTGGATTTCATCGATTCCCTGCCTAAGGGGAGAGCAATCGTTCGGTTCGCCATCGTTGCTATTGACTACTTCACCAAATGGGTGGAAGCAGAACCTCTGTCTAAAATTACTGAAGCAAACACTTCCAAGTTCCTCTGGAAGAACATCATATGTCGGTTCGGCATACCTCATTCACTGATCTCCGATAACGGCAAACACTTCGACAATAGAAAGATTCGAGACTTATGTGATGAACTTGGAATCAGAAAGCATTTCTCTTCACCTCATCATCGTCAAGCGAATGGCCAGGTCGAAGTGGTCAACAAGACCATCAAGCTAACCCTGAAAATGAAGCTAGACGCCTCCAAAGGGGCTTGGGTTGACGAGCTCCCACAGGTCCTCTGGGCCATCAGGACGACTTGCAAAATAACCACTGGGGAAACACCTTTCTCCATGACTTATAGGGCTGAGGCGATGAGCCCAGTAGATGTTGGTATTCCTTCTCCCAGCTGCATATACTTCAACGAAGTGACAAATGACGAACTGAGGAGGGTGGAGCTAGATTTTCTTGAAGAGAAGAGGGATGATTCCCAGGTCAAACTCGCTTCCTACCAGCATAAGATGATGTGTTATTAAAATGCTAAAGTGAAGACGAGAATGCTTCGCATCGGAGACCTCGTGCTCCGCAAGGTTTTTCCCTCATCCAAGGATCCTGGCACAGGGACTTTGGGGCCGAATTGGGAGGGTCCATACAAAATAGTCCAGGAAATCTGGCCTAGCACTTACGTAATAGAAAACCTGGAGGGAAAGACGATGCCTCACTTTTGGAACATTGAGCACCTGAGAAAGTACTACCAGTAGGAAGCTTGTAACCTTGTATATATTGCAATCAAATGAATGAATTCTCTATTCACTTCGCTCTTACATCAACACAAATCAGACAACCTTGCCGATGTGCAACCTACTCCAAATGAGTCACCTCCAAGGAGATCTACGTAGTCAGAGGTGCCATCTCTGATGAAACAAAAAGTGCACAAATCAAACAACCTTGCGGGTGCCATCTCTAATGAAATAGAAAGTGCATTCATCAAACAACCTTGCCGAGGTGCAAGCTCTTCCAAAGGGGTCACCTCCAATGAAATATGCGTAGTCAGAGGAGGTGCGGGTGCCATCTCTAATGAAACAAAAAGCATATTCATCAAATAACCTTGTCGAGGTGTAAACTCTTCCAAAGGGGTCATCTCCAAGGAAATCTGCGTAGTTAGAGGCAGTGCATGTGCCATCTCTGATAAAATAGAAAGTGCACAAATCAAGCAACTTGCCGAGATACAAGCTTTCCCAAAGTTGTCACCTCCAAGGAAATCTGCGTAGTCAGAGGTGGTACGGGTGCCACCCTTGAAGAAACAGAACTCGCGCGATAGAAGAGCGGTTATTCAATGGCTTCTCCCATTTCATCAATTGGTTAAGCAAGTCCGATGTGATTTACTTAGTTATTCATTGGCTTCTTCTATTTCATTAATTGGTTAAGCAATACCGATGCGAATGCTAGTTATTCATTGGCTTCTTCCATTTCATTAATTGGTTAAGCAAGTTCGATGCGATTTACTTTGTTATTCATTGGCTTCTTCCATTTCATTAATTGGTTAAGCAAGGCCGATGCGATTTACTTGGTTACTCATTCGCTTCGACTATTTTATTAAGTGGTTAGGGTGAGCTGGTGCAATTATACATAAGAGCTATTTACTATTGTTACTCATCCGAAGTGATGGTAAAAGAAGTGATTAATTGTGCAATAAAATGGAAGTGAACTGAAACGACATCACTTGGAAGAAAATAAACTTCATTAATCATAAAGGAGAGGCCGAAGCCATTACATAATGATGAATTTACAAGAGCCTAATCCACAAGTACCACTACCTCAGCCTCTGCTTCCTTCCCTTGGGGAGCTTCTTTTTCTTCTTTCGCCTCCTTCTCGGTCACTGGCTTTTCTCTAGTAGGGGTCATCATTTCATTCGCTGCCTAGGAGGCCCAATAATTGGCGAAGTCATCATACTTCGGCGTAGTGTGAAATTGTTTTTGTAGTTCTGCACTGCCGCTTCGCCAATTTTTTCACTTCAGCTTTCAAGAAGTCGATCTCCTTAGTTTGGGCCTCAGTAAGCTGCTCCAGCTCGCCTTTCTCCCTGTTTGCCTCCGCCAGTGCCTTCGAAGCAATTTGCTGGTGCTCATTGGCATGATCGACCCTTTTCGTCAGAGTCGCCAATTGGGAAACGGACTCATGAAGCTCATTCTTTAGCTAATTGACCTGGATTTTGGTAGTATCCACCTTCGAAACGGCCATCACCCACTTCTTCTCTACCTTCTCAGCACCTCTTTTTGCTTTGGCCACTTCACCCTCCCAACTCCCGAGGCTTTAACCTTATCCTCAAACTCGTCATTTCTTTTACGAAGGCCCCGGACCGGATCCTCCGCCGCGGTCCCAAGACTTAATGCCCTAACCACACAGGTGTTGTTTGCCGCCAGAAGGTCCTCAATGTCATACGAGGCAGCATGATTAGCCCAGTCCTCAGTCCAATACTTCCTATGGACTCTCGCAGCCGAAGCGGTCTCAGGAGGCAGCATTTCCAATATTGCCTCGGGGAGGTTTCCTCCTTACTCCCCAAAAAAATTGTGGCCTTGCCTCGGGTGGGGCTATTTGCCGGCCTCTTTCTGGCTGGCTTCCCGACAAAGTATGCAGTTATTGGCACAATGGCCTAGGAGACCGCCAAAGCCGCCACTGTAACATCGACATCAACGGGAGGAGATGAGACTACTGTGATCTAGGCAAAAGCCCCAGATGGGCCGGCCCATTTCTTCTTCCTTGGTACGAGGGAGGCTCTTTCCTCCGCCTCATTCTCCATAGTAAGCTGCTGGCCATTCCTGTTCAGGGCAAGTAAATGCTTCGACTGCTTCTTGTAAGCAGTTGAGCTAGTTTTCAGCATTTTTGCATCCACCACACTTCGGCGGATGGCAGCTAAGTCAGGCTTTGGTGGCATCTTATTCTCAAAATCCTCTGCGAAAGAAAGAAATAATAGCTAAGTATTTTCGGCAAAGAGATGCAGTAAAAGTAGAACTGAAGTGGCAGACTTACCTTGATTCGTCATTAATTCGTTCAGAACGAGGTGATGATTCTTGTCAATAATCTCTTTGTAGCTCCTCTCCGGCAGATACGTCTCACACTCCTTTTCGGATATCTCACACTTTGGAAGGGAGCCTACAAGGAACATAAATATTAAAACATAAGCCAAGTTGGTTTAAGTGAAATCAGCTCGGCATATCTATTTACTGTAAGTGGAGTAGGTGGTGGGAACAATCAGAAGAGCTATGGGATCGTTCTCCACGGTATCCCACCGGCCAGAAGCCCAGAACTAGGAGCTCTTCCAGCCTTTGATTGAGGAAGACGCTAGTGCAGAAACGGGAAGTGAGACCCCCAAGGAGCTAAGTAGTACCAGCCTTGGCTTTCTTCCCCCATCCCTCCGACGACAGCTTTTTGAAAGAAGAGGGAGTGGAACACGTTGAAAGACATGTCCACTCCGATGCTAGCCCGACGCCATAGCATCCATGTCCATACCATCTGGGACCACGAATTAGGGTTGAATTGTGTCGGGGCCAATTCGTAGGACCTAAGTACTAATCGGAAGAAGGGATGAAATGGAAGTCTCAGTCCGGCCTGGAACAGATGGTCGCTCACCGCCACGCACCCTGGCCTAGATAGCAAGCCCTCTCATGAGGTTCGAATAGGATGAGTTGGATATTATGGGGAACCCTAAATACTTTCCTACACCTCTCCATTAATTTCGGGGTGACTTTAGAAGGGTAGTTTGATGCCCCCACTGGACGGATGTTTCTACGGGGGAGGCAGGTTGCCTCCAAATCTTTTTCCCTGCCATAATAGCCCTACTCAGTTCATCTGGGGACACCCCCATGGGTTCTCTCATGGCCAAACTTTCCTCGCCTCGTCCCTCCTCACTTTCCCTCACAACAGAATGCTCGCTTGCCATCTCAGGTTTTTTAAAGTTTTGAAAAGAAAAATGAGATGAAGAAACTGGAAATGCGTAGATTACCTAGTACGACGTCGGGAACCGGTGGCTTACCGGGGTTTGCAGGGCGATCCTCGGAGTTTGATACTGGTATTTGCCAGAAAAAACACAAAGTAGATGGAATGCGAGGATTATCGAGAATTTTGGAGATTTTCGCGAAAGTTAAAGTTACAAAATGAAAGGAATAGGCCTTTTATAAGCATTCCAAGACTCATCCCAACCATTGGTTCAAGTCCAATCGCATCTGGGCCATCCAAATCTAAGACCTCAAGATCACCGTTAAATTTAAAAGTCACCAAGATGAATGGCCATGATGAAGTGGTGAGCCTCACGCACAGGTCAAATGCGTTGCCCCGAGAAATGGGAGTCTTCACCATCATTACCATTTATGACAAATGAGGCGTGTCTTGGGAGAAGACGCTCCTGTTACGTGTCTTGGGAAGATATGAAAACATTCAAATCATGGCACGAAACCCAAGGCTGTCTCTTCAGAGTTATCGCCTCCCTTCCGAATTCTTCATTGCAACAGCTCTCCAAGAGGGCTGCCATCCATGTCACCTCGGCCAAAGCAAAATCTAATGTTACAACAAATCCCTCCAGAGTTGCCAAATCCTATCGCTTCGGCCACAACAGCTTCGTGTTGCAACAGCTCTCCATAAGGGCTGCCAGCCTATATCACTTCGGCCAAAGCATAATATGATGTTGCAACAACTCCCTCTAGAGTTGCCAACTCCTATCGCTTTGGCCACGACAGCTTTGCTCTGTAACAGCTCTCCATAAGGGCTACCAGCCCATGTCGCTTCGGCCAAAGCAGAATCTAATGTTGCAACAACTTCATCCAGAGTTGCCAGCTCCTATCGCTTTGGCCACAATTGCTTCGCGTTGCAACAGCTCTCTATGAGGGCTGCCAACCCATATCACTTCAGCCAAAGCAGAATCTGATGTTACAACAATTCTCTCTAGAGTTGCCAACTCCTATTGCTTCAGCTACAACAGCTTCGCGTTGCTACAGCTCTCCATGAGGGCTGCCAGCCCATATCACTTCGGCCAAAGCAGAGTACGATGTTCCAACAACTCCCTCCAGAGTTGCCAACTCCTTTCGCTTCGGCCACGACAGCTTCACGCTGCAACAGCTCTCCATGAGGGCACCGTCCATGTCGCTTCGGCCAAAGCATAATCTGACGTTGCAATAACTCCCTCCAGAGTTGCCAACTCCTATCGTTTCGGCCACAACAGCTTTGCATTGCAACAACTCTCCATGAGGGCTGCCAGCCCATATTACTTCGGCCAAAGCAGAATATGACGTGGCAACAACTCTCTCCAGAGTTGCCAACTCTTATCGTTTCGGCCACGACAGCTTCGCGCTGCAACAACTCTCCATGAGGGCTGCCAGCCCATATCACTTTGGCCAGACCAGAACCTGATGTACGACCTACCATCCATGCTCCACCTCATGTGCTCCATCTCCAAGAATTAAAAAGTCTTTGTACTATATATTATCCATACATGGACTTGCGGGACTACTATTACGGGCCTGTGTAAGACCCGCCACCTCACCAGCCACGTGTCATCAGAAGTGACTTGCATCATGCCATGAGACGGCCAAGGTGATTGCGCGTGGGATGAGCCGAAGCGACCTCATGGGAACGAACTGAGCAAACGCTCGACAAAGGAACATAACTCATCCGCAACACACAGCGGATGCAAAGGCCCGTACTTCGCTTCTACAGCTCCACTCTTGCCTCGTCTCGCCCCAGCGAAGATGCCTTAAACAAAGATCTTCCCAAAGTTAAATCATTGACTAATGGAACGTGTGGCTTGTCCCAAATGGTCAATTCAGTCAGAGACATTCAATGCCAGCCAGCCTATGGAAAGACAGATTAACGCCTAGGATGGGACGATCCTTGAGGATCTAATGGCAGGTGTCTCCTCATCCAACAGCTCCTCTCTTCCATCCTTAGTATAAATACAACCTCCTTGTGCTTGAAGACAGGACTCGAATCCTAATTTTTTACTCCCACTACACTGTAAACTTGGTATCATTTTCTCTCCCTCACATATAGGCACTCTATCATTACACGTATACATCAACCACTTCCTGGCGAGTGTTTCACCGTCGGCGAACAATTTTCTGGTAGAACCTAAACTGACTTGACCGTCCGAGTGCTCATGGTCGTTCCCAACCCCTCCGAGAAAAACCACGGGTGACTGACGTTGTACTACGTGTGCAGGGAAGGGTTGACTTAAAGACTTATTCTGTTCGCCAAGTGTCGGAGCCATTTTTCGAGGTCAACAATATCAAAACAAGGAAAAGCTATCTAGCGATTCTAGTCCATTTAGATACTTTAGTTTTTCTTGTCAACTTTGCTTATATTAATCTAAAAGACATTTTAATAAAATGACACTACAATTAAAAGTTTATATTTAGACCCAACATATGGAATTACACAATTAAAAGCAACAAGCCACTTTTTAATTGTTTCTATATGATTATGTCAACCAAGTCAATTTATCCTAAATTTTATTACCATAGTTTGTAAATAGAAAACAGTAAATAACACCGATGTGATCACAGAGAAATCCCTTTGTAAATTATCAAAAATTTCTGGCACTTTGTCAGTCAACAATCCACTATAAACAATGAGACTTATAGTATGGTCCAACTCGACTAACCTTTAGTCCCTTTTGACCTTCTTCCAGTAATCACCTTGGCCATCCTCAATTGTGCGCTCCTCACATTAGCTCCCAACTTCGATATCGTTTATCTTATGTGGACTTTCAAGAACGAACCTCGTTCTTTAGTAAATGAACTTTAAGCGTCTCTTCCCAAAACTCCAACAATTCTAAAGGCTAATGGCGAATGTAGGTTTTGTGTTTCATCAATGATCTTTCTATGTTTTTGTTTTTTCATCAATGATCTTTCTATGTTTTGATCTTGTAGGCTGATGCAAGAGATATTGTAATATGTTTTAGGCTTTTAAAGAACAAACTCTTGATTTACAACAAGGCTTCACTAATTAGATCAATATATGGGTTGAATAAAGAACAAATAATATTGTGGTTGAATCAAGAAAACAATGAAAGGATGTTTGGATTTTCAAAGAATAATCTCTATAATCAAAATATTGTTTAACCACATTTTTGGACGTTCCATAGGGTATATATTTATAATGAGTAGTATTGGTATGAAAATGAACTCAAAATCAGCTTGAAAATCGAAATATAATGTTCCTTGGATAACCACCATGCTAGCTAGCGCTGAGCAATCATCAGTAATATTATCATAACGTTCTCTTCCGTTATTAGACTGAAGCGATTCAAATTGTGTTGGAAAGATAACTCAAACGATTACAATTCGTCTAGAAATAACATTGTCTAAATTCCAATGATTTCTACATGGAAAATGCGTCGTAACTTGTGGCTGGGAATTTGGATCATGATTTGTGTAACACTTTTACACTTCTTTGACTTTTAATTGCATTTCAATGATCATATACGATCTTCTTGGACATCTTGGTCTCTCTCAAGACCTATACTACCAATCCCAACTCTTTAGACTTTAATTAGGATTCAATAAATCATATTTTAACTTTGATTACAACTCGATAAACTCATAATATAATTCAACTAGTATATTATTTTGATTAAGAATATTGCCATTGCAAATTTGATATTTTTTTTTTATTTTGTTAATTACAAAATTGGACCCAACAATCTTCTCATTTGACATTTCATGGCACAATCAATTATTTCAAAATAGAAGTTAAATAAAAAAAATCTACCCAAAGACTTAATGTCCAAAATTTACTTTAATCATCTTGTCAAACTATTTTCTGAAACACGTGAAGGCAACAATATCACGTGAAACACAAGGAAACTTGCAATTAAATAAAATATAACTAAGTTTTGAAACAACATGAGTAAAACATGTGTAAAACCATAGAATACAATACCATGTGAATTACTAATTTAGAAATACAGTATAGAATTTTAATATCAATATTGACAAAACACAATATCAATAATAAAATTCTAACAGAAATATCCATATGACTCCCACTAAGTCAAATAAATTTCAAATTCTCACATAACTCATACACTCAACTCCCTAAAATAAATACCGATCTCTCTCTCTTTTTGTCACGAATAACAAAGGAGAAACAAGTGATACTCATAAAGAACATAGAGATTAATGAATTAAAAAATATGTACATGTATAATTATGTAAAGATTATGCAAAACATGTGATATGAGAATAAACTTTTTTCTGTTTGAGACAAACATTTTTTATTTTTCATATATATATTTTTAAATTATCATCATGAAAAGTTATTTGCATACTAATACATGTATAATTCATGGATAATAGTTTTTCCCACATAATTTATTTTAAATCTACATGTAGTAAATTGTATAGGCTACATATGCGTGAAAAGTGTAACATCCCAAACTTTTACTTCTAGTTAGATTTAAATTTAGGACTTAAGTGCTCTATTAGTCTAATGAACTTATTGGTTATTGGCTTAGTCTAATGACCTTATTGTTTATTAGCCAATAGTTTGAGGACCTTATTGGAGATTTATCTTGGAAACTACGTGAAACCATGCATAAAATATATGTAAATATTCCAATTAGTCATGATTTAAGATTTATTTGACCACATGCATTATTCACACCATATTTCAAGCCAATATAATTGATTTGAGCACATAAATAAAGGTAATTGATTTTACCACATGTATTATTTATGTCAAATTTCAAGTAAATTCAATTGAATTGACCACATAATTAAATGTATTTATTGGACCACCTTTTTTGTACATAGTCCAAGAATTCTTACTATAAATCGAAAATATAGACTACCCCTCATCAACTATTTACACTATTTCTCTTTACCTCTATCCAAGCCCGGCCCTACGGCAAGGTGGATAAGGACTGCGCCTCATGCCCAAAACTGGATGGGACCTCATTTTTTGCTCAAAAGTTTTTTTCTTCTCAGGCCCAAAATCGAAGGGGCCTCATTTTTGGTCCATTTTTTTGTTATTAATAATTGAAGAAAATGGAATTTTCATTCTTTTCTCCGTTGTCTCTTCTCGACCTCGACGCCTTCACATCTGCGACTTTTCCAACTCTAATCGGATCGAGGACCAGGATCGAGGACCAGGCGATGACACTCTTCTTCTTTCCTTCACTCTTTCACAAATCACAAAAAATAGAGAAAAATCACAACAAGCCAGCCCTTTTCTCAACCCTAACAGCGAAACGCCACGAAGAATCCTCGGTCCTCTAGCTAGTTGCCACTTCCAGCTAGCTGTTGATCTGTCTTTCCCCCATTGAATATTGATTCTTTGTAGGAAGCAGAGGTTTCTGTTGACTTGATTGCCATGATTTACATGGAAGTTTAGCAATGATCACTTTCTCATTTTAGGTGAGTTCTTGAAAATTTTGAAATTAAAGTTTCTTTCTCTTCTCATCAAAATTGGGTTTTTGTATATATATGCATATTGATTTAGGATTTTGGTTAGACTACTATTTTTCATGGAAGGGATTTAATTTCCTTTATTTGGACCAATTTTTGCTATTGAATCCTTGCTTAATTTCTTTCCTTATGTGATTTTATCCATATAAAAAGTTACTTTGTGATTGATTGTTCTTAAGTTTTGCTTAATGGCAATTTGATATTTCTTGGTTTCTTTACCTTTATGAAGTGGTGGAGTGATCATTGATGTGATGCATCGTTTGGAATTCTTCCTTTTGCGATTGCACTAGCATTTTAGAGATCAATCATGTTGGTTATATTGCTGGCCGTGTGTGTATATATGTTTTCATATCTTCCAAAACTAGTTGATGCTTCTTGTCTGTAATTTTTGTGGCGCCCTTCCACTCATATGGAATAGATTAATGCAAAAGAATTTATATTTATATTGATGGTTGATGTTAAATTTTTATTTCAGGCTTGCGAGAAGTAACAGTGGAATTCTCAAGGGTGTGATTTCATAATTTTCATCGAAATTCTACTTCTTAAGTAAGCAATAACTTGCCCTAACTTGTTATTGAATATATTGGAAATGTTTGAAGTCTTGTCAGCTTATATAATTTTGGCCTGGTCGGCTTATATGATTAATTATTGTAGAATAAATTGCACATGTGCACGTAGTGACTATGTTGAAAACTTTAATATTGAAATGATTGAAATATTTTGTAATTGTCTTTTAGATTAATCGTTGGGCATTAGACATAGACTCATACACCATGCCTCCTAAATATGAGTCTGGAGCTCTAAAGAGAAAAAGGAAATGAAATGAAATTGCATTAACTTAAAGTCAAGCACGGGATATTGACAAGTACTTTTAAAAGCAACAATGTGAATGTGTTGAATGGGGGTGAAATAGTGATTCTGCTTGCCCGTGTTAATGTAGTAGATGATAAGGAAGAAGACGCAATGAAACTTGCATGTGTTGATGAAGTAAATGATAAGGAAGACGATGGTCACTTTTATTTGAATTCGGATGGTCCTAGGAATTGGGAAATCGTTGATGAAAGAACGAGAGATTATTTAGTTGAAATGGGTCTAAAAAGAGTTGATGACATATTGTTTCCCAAAGATTGTGCAAATAGACATTTTGATTCTTTACAATATAAGCGATTATTATCAAATGGGCAAACAATTGATAGAAGATGGCTAGTATATTCAGTATCTATAAACATGATCTTCTGCTTTTGTTGCAAGTTGTTTAAAATACCAAAACATGTGACCAAAGTTGGCCAACTGGGTAATGATTGATTCAAAGATTGGCATAATTTGCATCGATGTATTAAAAGTCATGAAGGATATGAGGAGCATTTACATTGCATGACTAGTTGGATTGAATTGGAAATTAGGGTTTGAACAAAAACTACAATTGAGAAAAGAGTTCAATTGGTGATAGATGCAGAAAGAGAATATTGGAGACGTGTATTAACATTCATAATCGAAATTGTGAAAAGACTTGCCAAAAACACATTTCCATTTCGAGGAGATGATGAAGCCACATGTTGAGAACAATGGCCTATTTTTATAAATGGTGGAAATGGTTAGTGAGTTTGATCCAGTAATGCAAGAGCACATTCGGTGGGCTAAAGCATGCGAGACTCAATATAAATATCTTGAAAAAACAATTCAAAATGAGTTGATACAATTGTTGGCTACTGAGGTGAGAAGTTCAATTGTGAAGAAAATTCAACGTACAAAATATTTCACATTTATAGTTGATTGTACTCCAGATGCAAGTCACGAGGAGCCAATGTCTTTAGTAATACAATGTGTAGATGATTCAGCAAACTTGCCGACAGTCAAAGAATATTAGCTTGAATTTTTAAGGTAGATGACACAACTAGATTTGGACTTGCAATCGAGCTTCAAAAGGTTTTAATCAAGCTTGATCTTGATATTGACGATATTAGAGGGCAAGGACATGACAACGGATCTAGCATGAGCTAGAAGGACAAAGGTGTGCAAGAAAGGGTACTTAAAATGAATCCCCGACCTTCCTATACTCATTGTAGCACTCATAATCTGAATCTAGCATTATGTGATATGGTGAATTGTTGTTCTATAGCTGTATCCTTCTTTGGAGTAATACAACGCTTCGACATATTGTTCTCCTTTGCTACGAAGCGATGGAAAACTTTCAAATATGTTGGGAAAGTCATGATGAGAGTGTGAAGCCTATAATGAAACAAACTGCACAAATAAGAAATGCTTTACTTGATTTGACAAAAAGTAACGAGAGCATAAAGTAAAGAGTAAAGTCGAGTCATTATCAAAATATGAACTTCAAAATTTTGAGTTCTTGCTTAGCATGATTATTCTGTACATGCTGTTGCGTGTAGTCAATATGATTGTGAGTAAATTTCTTCAAACCAAGGACATCGATATTGATCAGGCTATCGACGCAAGGACTTGTCTCATTCCTTGAAGTTTATAGAGAAATTGGATTTGCTATTGCTATGGATGAGCGACAAAAGGGGCAAGCAAAATGAGAATTGAAACTGTATGATGATACATTTGGATTTTTGTTTAAGTTAAAGAGGTTAAGGGGTGCAACTTATTTAAGTTTGTTGAACCCTTGTATGAATCTTGAGAAACAACTAGAACATAATGGACGTTCGGACATTAATGGAGATGATTTATGTTTGGAATGTCATGTCTTGAGGTGCTATATACCAAGTGAAGCAACGATAGCAATTGAAGTGCTACAATATTTGAAGACATTGAATGTTTGTTCCCCAAATTCTTATATTGCTTATAAAATTTTGTAACCATACCGATTACAGCTACATCTGCAGAAAGAAGTTTTTCTAAATCAAAATTGATCAAAACTTACCTCCGATCAACTATGTCAAAAGAAAAATTGAATGGACTAGCTATATTATCACTAGAGAAAGAAATGGTTGACAACTAAATTATTCAGATTTGATTAATGTTTTTTCCTCTAAAACAACTAGGCGAATAATATTTAATCGATTGTTTGAAACATTGTTGGTTCTGTTATTTTATAATATAAATCTTTTGCTTATTATATTTGTTTGTTGTTTTACTGTTAAGTTTCAAATTAGCAATAGGTTGCATAATACACTATTGGATTTTGCGTTTACGTTGATTTTGGTGGCCTAATTTATGGGGTTCGCATCAAGGCCCTGAAAATCACGGACCGACACTACCTCTCTTTTTTCTCTCTCCACCTTTACTCTTTCTCTTTTCCATTTTGTATTAATATAGTCATAACGTACACAATCACACGTGAATACTCAACTCCGCACGTGGCTCAAGGATCTTTCTCCAATAATCACTTCTTTAATTATTTTGACTTGTCCAGTAAAAAAAAAGGTAAGTGTGCTATTACGTGATTAATTCCTTATATGTTATTTCATGTCTATGTTAAGTTATGGTCCGTATTATGTATAAGATTGTATGGACGGACTTGAGTATAGTAGCATTACGCACGAAAACTTGGTACAATCTAAGTTCGGTCTAATTTTCGTGTCTCCCTATGTAAGTATGAAATTTTCCATGAAATGCATATACATGAACAAAGAACTTACTCACACACACTTATTGAGATTTTATCTTACATTATTCTTTTTCTCCCTTTTTTTTAGAAAATTAATGGTTCGAGGCGGTAGATGCGGAGATGAATGCCGTCGTGGGATATTTGAAATAATTTTCATGAAGTTATGTCAAATTTTAATTAATTTATTTTGAAGTCATTTTATGTTTTCTTTATGTCAAACATATTTTCTTTAAAATACGCTTATTATAAATAATGTTGAATCAAATTATTCTTATTTAAATCCTATTTATTCATTTCAACCCTTTTATTTAAGTTTAGCTTAAATTTTAGTGATATTCAAATCATTAAGGATTTGTGTTGTCACCAAAAGTGTCATTAAACCTCCGTAAGCAAGTCTAAAAACCTTAAGTCAATGAGAAAGGACTTGCAAATAATCAATGATAAATGAATATATTTCTCAAAGTATGAAGTTAAATCCAATGATACTAGGATATTTTTAAATGAAAAGCTCATAATAAATTTTTCTTTATGTAACTTTTCTCTCTCCCCTATCAATAAACACACATATATAATTTTTTTCTCTATTTTTATATATTATGTATAGACTTATCTCCATTAAGTAACTTAATGACCTACATAACGAGCTTTAGGCCAATGACTCCAAGTCAGATGGATGATCATAGGTCACTAGATTTTAAGATATCTTGCAGACTTAATTGCTCAAGTCAATAAAGCAATGAAGACAAGTATAAAATGTGTTCAAAGCCTACATCTACTGTTGCTCATGTTGAGTCTTCTGGACCGTGTGGTGGACTTGATCATCCAGTGCAAGAGTGTTTTGCTTTAGCTGAGATGAAGGGGGTTTATAATGAACACTGTAATACTTTAGGTGTGTACAAAAAGCGTTATGCCCCATATTCAGAGACCTACAATCAAAAGTAGCGGAATCATCCTAATTTCAGCTGGAAATTTGATAACCAGCAACCTACTCAGCCAATTGCAGGAAATATGACTCTTGAAGTCAATATTTTTCACATCACTAAGTAGCTTATATAAGATGATGAGTGTCATCAAATGTACATGGTTGATGCACTCACCCAGGAGGATGTACTTGCAAACATTAATTTCAATCCTTTAAACTCATTTCTTACAAATTCTGAAATTTTTGCACATTGCCATAATGAAAAATATGCTAATATTTGTGTTGTTTTTACTAAATTTCAGGGTTATGGGACATCACCATGGTAACCAAAGTTTGAAGAACTACCAGCTAGAATTGGAGGGGCAGCAACCATCAAGTATTGAGAGTGCAACACCGGAGTTGAAACCCCTACCCTCAGGACTTAAATATGTGTTCCTTGGACCAGGTGACATTTTTCCTGTAATTATTCCTTTTTAAGAATTAAATGCTTCTCAAGGTAAATAGCTTTTGAACATTCTGAATGAACATAAATTTGCACTAGGATGGACTATAGCTGATATCAAGGGTATAAGCCCTCTAATTTGCTCACATAAAATTCACCTAGAGGAAGGGACTAATCCTAAAAGAGACCCCCATCGTAGGTTAAACCCTACCATGAAAGAAGTTGTTAAAAATGAGGTGCTTAAACTATTAGATGCTGGTGTTATTTACCCCATCGCAGATAGTAAATGGGTTAGTCTAGCGCAGGTGGTTCCTAAAAAGTCTGATATCGCGGTGGTTAAAAACAAACTTGGTGAAATGGTCCCTACAAAGACTGTGACCGGATGGCGCATGTGTATTGATTATATGAAGTTGAATGCTGCCACTTACAAGGACCATTTTTCCCTTCCATTTTTGGACCAAATTCCTGAGCGTGTGGCTGGCCATCCTTTTTACTGTTTCTTAGATGGTTATCCTAGTTACTATCAAACTGAGATAGCTTTGGAGGACCATGAAAAAACCACATTTACTTGTCCTTTTGGTACCTATGCATTTCGTAGGATGCCATTTGGATTATGTAACGCTCTTGCTACTTTTTAACGATGAATGATGAGTATGTTTAGTGATATGGTAGAAAACTGTATGGAAGTTTTTATGGATGACTTAACTATTTTTGGTACTTCTTTTGATGCATGTTTGTTAAACTTGGAGAGAGTTCTAACCCGATGTGAGGAAAATAGGTTAGTTTTGAATTGGGAAAAATGTCATTTTATGGTATCTTCAGGTATTGTCCTAGGTCATGTTGTTTCATCTGAGGGGATAGAGGTTGACAAATCTAAAATTGAGTTGATCTCCAAACTACCCACACCTAAGACAACCAAAGATATTAGATCTTTCCTTGGCCACCCAGGTTTCTATAGAAGGTTTATACAAAAATTTTCATCCATATCCAGACCTTTATGTAATCTCTTAGCCAAAAATACTACCTTTGATTGGACCCCAACTTGCCAAGAGGCATTTAACACTTTGATCGACAAGCTAACTCTAGCACCCATAATCCAATCACCTAATTGGTCATTACCATTTGAAATTATGTGTGATGCTAGCGATTATGCGGTAGGTGCTGTCCTTGGGCAACGAAGGGAGGGTAAACCTGTTGTCATTTACTATGCTAGTAGGACCTTAAATAGTGCTCAAATGAACTACTCCACAACTGAGAAGGAACTACTAGCTGTAGTCTTTGCTTTAGATAAGTTTCGATCTTATTTAATTGGTTTTCCTATCACAATCTTTACAGACCATTCTGCTCTTAAGTACCTTCTTTCCAAGAAGGATGTTAAGGCACGACTGATTGGTGGATTTTACTCCTACAAGAATTTGACATTGCTATTAAAGATAAAAATGGGGTAGAAAATGTGGTAGCAGACCATTTATCTATGCTAACTTTTCAGGACAATGTGAATTAATTACCCATTAGAGATGACTTCCCAGACAAACACCTGTTTTCTGTTTCCTCTTTACCCTGGTTTGCTCATATTGTCAACTACTTAGCTATAGGTGAAACCCTAGGAGAGTGGAGTGCACAGGATAAGACAAAGTTTTTAGTTGAGGTGCGTAAGTTTTATTGGGATGACCCATGCCTATTCAAATATTGCCCTGATCAGATTTTGAGGTTTTGTGTACCCAATGAGGAGATACCTAGCGTACTAGACTTTTGTCATTCATAGGCTTGTGGCGCTCATTTTTCCATGAAAAAGACTGCTGTAAAAATTTTGCAATGTGGTTTTTATTGGCCTACTTTATTCAAAGACACTAACATTTACTGTAAATCTTGTGAGAAGTGTCAAAAGCTTGGAGCTTTGTCTCAACGCAATATGATGCCATTGAACCACATTCTAGTGATAGAAATTTTTGATTGCTAGGGTATTTATTTTATGGGACCCTCTCCACCTTCATTTGGTTATTTGTACATCATTGTGGCTGTTGATTATGTGTCCAAATGGGTCGAAGCAGCAGCTTGTCGAGTCAATGACAATAAAACAGTTGTGAAATTCTTTGGAGAAAATGTATCATCTAGGTTTGGCATACCAAGGGTTATCAATAGTGATAGGGGTACACATTTCTGTAACCATTCGTTTGAGGCTCTAATGAAAAAGTACGAGGTCATTCATAAAATATCAACTACTTATCATCCCCAGACCAGTGGACAGGTTGAATTAGCCAATAAGGAAATCAAGAAAATTTTGGAGAAAACGGTAAACCCTAATCGTAAGGACTGGTCGTTGAGATTGAATGACGCACTTTGGGCCTGCCGAACTGCTTTTAAGACCACTTTAGGCATGTCACCATATAGACTTGTATTTGGAAAACCTTGCCATTTGCCTGTAGATCTTAAGCACCGAGCCTTTTGGGCTATCAAACACTTTACCTTTGATCTAGAGGAAGGTAGTAAACTCAGGGAGTTTCAGTTAACTGAGGTGGATGAGTTGAGAAATGATGCTTACGAGAATGCTAAACTTTACAAAGTAAAAATGAAAACGTTTCATGATAGACACATTCTTCGAAAAACGTTTGAACCAAATCAGAAAGTTTACTTGTATGATTCCCAACTCCATAAACATCCAGGGAAACTTCGTTCTAGGTGGTCTGGTTCTTTTGTGGTAAAACAAGTCTTTAACCATGGGGCAATTGAAATTGAGGACCCTAAAGATGGTAGAGTATTTAAAGTGAATGGACATCGTTTAAAGATAGCGTATGGGCAACAGGTGCCTGTGGAGGAAGAAATTCATCTTGCGGACCCGATTTTCCCCCTTGACACCTTTCAGGTCCGTCCATCACTTTACATTTCTGTATTTTCATTTTTAGAATTTTCTTTTTAGTTTGTTTTGCATGATTTTCGTTTCTTTCATTTCTTGTATTACCATCCAATTGAGTACTTTCAGGCTTCTTATACCTCAAATATATGTTGATTCACTACCATGCTCAGGTGACATCTTTCCCTTATTTTCTTTAGTATTCATGCTTAAACATTGAGGACAATGTTTCAATTAAGTTTGGGGGTAGAGCATGAGCTTTCATTCGTCTATTCATTCATATTTTTACTGTAATTTTCGCATGTTTGTGTATTTAAAAAAAGAAAAATCTATTTTTTTTTTATCTTTTAGTATTAGATTTTAATTATTGCTTTGTGTACTTGTGTGGGTTTAACAAATGTGCCAGCTATGATGTGATTATTAGAATAGGTGTCAGCTGTGAATGATGAAATAGTGCATTATTAGATTAGTTTAGACCTGTTTATGTAAAACTTGACATTTTCTATGCACATTACTTATGTCTGGCATATTGAGTTAGTGATACTGTTCATTACGTATAGGATAGTTGAACATAGTAATTTCACCCAAATACCTTCTAGTGTATTATTCCATAATTCAACTATAGGTTAGTTTAGAGATGATTGAACTGTTACAAGGGAACATTGAGATGAGAAGGAATTTCATGCATGAAAATTTTGTGTGGATTGTCTAAAATCTGCTAAGATGAAAACTAGGTGAAAGTTTTTAGTTAGAGGTTAATTTAGAAACTGGATATCTAAAAGACAGGGACATTGCACCAATCCTTGAGTACATTAAAGCATCTTTTTGAGCCTATATAATTTGGGTGATTAAGCCGTTGAGGTTGATTTAAAACCTAATGCCCTATGGTCATCTGACTTGGAAGTCATCGGCCGAAAGCTCGCTACATGAGTTATACAAAGAGCAAATGAGAAGATACTCAAATAAAAAAATGAAATTTTTTTTGAAGAAAACATGAAAAAGAAAAAAAAAACATACACTCAATACATTGATTATGTCCCAAGCATCCAGTTGATAAAACTACACCTTTCATGAGAAGTAGTAACTTAGTCAGTCTTAAGGGTTAAAACAATCAGAAATATAGGAGAATCTCACATTGTTGAAATGTGCACTTGTAAGAGTAAGGTCTATCCAAATTACGAGAGGGTAATGAATAGAATTGAAAAGAGTTGAACCTAGGATGCACCCAGGGAAAAATGAGTGAAAATCATAAGTTTGGGGTGTATGTATCTCTCGAACGAGGAAATGATATATTTGACTACTATGGGTCAGGTGTTGAACCAATCATAATCTTGGTATGTTGACATGAGTTTTTACACACACACGTCAGGTTATGCATGTAACATGTGGAGACTGATTTAATACTTTGCACTGTTGTAATTGTTCATTTGTCTGACTACCAAATTCCAAACCTAAGACACGACATATTGTTAAACCATGTTATTTGTAGAGTTGAGTTACATCGTTATTTGAGGACAAACAATAGTTCAAGTTTGGGGAAGTTTGATAAGTGTATTTTCACATACTTATTTGACTGTCAAAACATGAGCAATTGTTGATTAAAATGTTGGAATATAGTTTAATTCTATGCAAGTCATGTTTTGCAGGATAAAGTGATGAATGTAGCGAAATAAGGAGAAACAAGTGAAAAATGATCAAAATGGAAGAAAGTGAAAGTTCAGGGACTGAAGAGCAAATACTCTAAACTTGTTTCCAGCCTTATGATGAAGACTCGAGAGTGTTAGAGGTCAATTGAATGGAGAAAGGAGTCAAAGGGATGAAATATAGTCAAAACATGATCACAAATCAGCTTTCAAGCTGAAAAGTTTCACACCAGTTTTCAGCCTCATAATGAGCCTAGTTTGTGACATGGAAAAAGATCGAATATTACAATGGTCTCTAAAGTAAGTAGTCCTTTGAGTTAGCTTTTTAACGCAACTTGAATCGCCTCAATCAGATATCGGGAGAGAAAGTTATGATGAAAATACTGAAAAGGATGCAGCAACTCAGGACCCAGGCGCTGCACAGACCCAAAAATTACAGATTTTCAGTGTTTAGGCGCTGCTCCCATTGTGCTTAGGCGCCCTCCGCGCAAACCTAGGTTTTTTCTACGTTTAGGCCGTGAGAAGCCCAAAAAAAAGAATCCAAAACTCCTCATTCCTCATCATTCTTCATTCTACACCATTCTTTCCACATTTTTGACATCAAGAACTCTATGGAAAGTTAAAAACATTGGTGAAGCAAGGGAGGAACTCAATTGGAATTGGTTATCTCGACATCTTTCATTCATGTAATACGTTTTTCATTGTTTAAATAATTCTAGGGTTTATGTTTCTTGTTTTTTGAATTATATTTGAGTTTGATTTAACATTTATTCAGATTTTCATAGATTTAATCACGTTTCTTCCATTGAATAATTAAAATACTTGTTTAAGTTTAATTTTCAAATCATTTATTGGTGTGATTTAATTACTGCTATATGTTAGAGATATATAGTCGCTTTTTGAATCTGATTTCAATAAATTGATGTACGATTGTTATTTGGGAATCATAAATTCTAGGATTACATGTGAAATTTAATTGGTTTGTATTGTTAAATCATCTGCTTAGAGAGTTAGGACACAAACTTCTAATTGAGTAGAGAATGCATGAATGATTGATGATGATTGATTCAATCTAGTTGAGGGAATCCCGACGCTTTATTATTTTACATATTATCTTAATTCTCATCATTATTTCTGGTGATTTACTACATTTTTATGCAATAAACAAATTCCCTTCATCAAATTCACGAGAACCCTAAATTTTTGAACCCTTTGAATCACTTTTCCATCTCTCTATGCATACGATACCCCAAAGCTACACTACAACACCGCGTAACTCTTTGGGCGTAATCAATACTATAGACCATGGTTGTTCCCCCATACACTGCGTGATAAAGTACAAGAGTGGTTGGATTATCAACCTATTGCCAGGATTAGCACCTAGAACAACATGGCTCAGAAATTCTACCAAAGTTCTTTCCATCGGCCAAAATTGAAAAATTGAAGCATGATATCTCAATATTCCGTCCAGGCGAATCAGAATCCTTCGATGAAGCTTGGAATCGGTTCAAAAACAAGCTTAGGAAGTGTCCTCATCAGGGTATTAGCAAAGGACTCCATGTCTAATATTTTTATGTGAGATTGCTTCCATTATTCAAAAACATGGTAGATTCTTCATCGAATGGTTCATTATCAACAAGAACCATTGATGATGCGTTGAAACTATTCGAAATGGTGGCGACTACTAACAACGGCGCAAAAATTCGCTTACGCCCAAAGAATAATGCAGTAGTTGTTATTGACCTATGGTTGATTTCATCGTTAATGTTATGATCATAACAAATAAGATTAATATTATTTCTAACAATTAATTTTGAGTGATGATAGTTCAATGTTAAAATCAATCGATCATTGTCAAAATCTACACATTATAAATCAAGCTCATGAAAAAGATCAAGATCGAAGTCAATCATTAAAGTCAAATGTCAAGAAAGACCAAGATGAAGAGTTTAAGAGCTAAACATGAAAGAAACTTCAAAGCAATATCAAAAACTAGACTTTTGAGATCATATGTAAAGGTGTAATACTTTGATATTTAGCAATGAATGATAATAGCTCAAAAATCATTCAGTGCACAAAGAGTTATTTTCATATCACTTGCATAAAATTTTTTGATCAAAAGTAAGATTGACTTTTTAAAGTGATACTTGAACTTAGATCACAACTTTAGAAAAAAAGTCAACGGTCAATGGTCAACCGGACGTCCGGTACGGCAGTTTTGGCCCAAACTGTAAAAAATACAACCGTTCTAATTTTCTGACAAAAACGGTTAGTTGACCGTCCGGTACGCCTTGTTCGATACGACAAATTTTTTGAAGGTTTTTCACCTATAAATACCACATCTTCTTGCATTCAAATGAGACACTTCTAAGAGCATTATAGAGACATTCTTTTGAGATAAAATAATTGATATTTACTCTTTGCTTTATATTTATCAATTTATTTGCTTTGGAAGTTTTTTTGATTAATTTTATCTTTGAAAATCATTTCTCTCATCAAAATTTTTCATTCATCTTTATGCTTAACTTATTTATATCTATCTTACAAGAGAAATATATGTTTGAAGAAGTTTTTAGCGTTTACATTGTATAAACTCTTTTACTTCTTCATATTGAAACTTTAATTGATTGAATCAAACTTGAAAAATCAATCTTATTCATCAAAGTTTCTCATTTTTCTCTTATCACTTAATTTATTATAATCATTCATTAAAACAGAGATTTTTGAACCTACATTGTACTTATTTCTTTCATCTTCTCATTAAAACACTTTGATTGATTGAATCTAAGTTTTGATTATCATATTCATCAAAGTTTTTCTAACATAACACTTGAGCTTCATTCATTGCTATCTATTTTAGTGTTTGCTTACTTCTCTTCTTGTACTCAACTTTGAGTTTATCATTCATTACGAAGTGAAGATTTTATTTCTAAAATTTATTTGAATTGTGGGTCGTGTTGAAGTCCCTTAAAGATCAACATTGTATAAGGATTGGTGCTCCTTGTTGTAAGTCACCGTGTGGGTCATACTGAGGTCCCCTAAAGCTTAATAGTGTGGGTCGTGTTGAGGTCCCGTAAAGCTCAACATTGTATAAGGATCGGTGCTCCTTGCTTGTAAGTCACCGGAAGCGTTGTACAGGGTTGAATTGTACCATAAGTCAATCAACATAGTGAAAAAGGTCTTGCTCGTACCGGAGAGCTTGTTAACGGGAAACGTAGATCATTGCATTGGATCGAACCTCCATAACTATATCGTTTGCACTCTCTATCCTTTTTTACTTAACGCTTTTACTTTGTGTAAATTACATTGTTTCACTTATTTGCTTACTTGTATTTAGTTGTCTTCACTTATTTGCACTTATTATTTGATTGATCTACATGCTTGAACTAGCTTACGATTATTAATTTATTAATGTGTTTTTAACTTACATGATTTTAGTTAATTATTCGAAAAAGTTTTAAAAGTCAATTCACCCCCTCTTGGTTAGTTATTCTTGAGCTTTCAATTGGTATCAGAGCAAGGTGTTCAATTTTAAAGATTTAACAATCTTGAGTAATGGCTAACCACATTTTTCAAAATCTTAAGGGTATTCTACAAATTGTCCTAATTTATTTGATGGTACTCATTATACTTTTGGAAAACTAGGATGACGATATTTATTCAATCAATAGATTATAATTTTTGGGAAGTTATTGAATTTGGTCCATATGTGCCTAAAATGGTTATTAAAGAGGATGGTAAACTGGATCAAATAATTTCTAAACCTAGGATGAATATAATGAAGAGGATAAAAGAAAAATATTTTTAAATGCTAGAGCCAAAAATCTACTCTATTGTGCTTTAGATAAAAATGAATTTAATCGTATTAGTACATGTGATTCAGCTTATGATATTTGACATCCTTTAGAAGTTACTCATGTGGGAACTAGCAAAGTGAAAGAAACTAAGATAAATATTTTAGTTAAAGATTTTGAAAATTTCTTCATGAAATAGAATGAATCTATTATTGATATGATTACATGCTTCACCGATATTGTTAATGGCCTCAAAGACTTTGATCGTAAATTTACTAATGGTAAGCTTGAAGTAAAATGCTTAGGTCACTCTCGGAAGAATGGAGCCCATTGAGAATGTTGATAGAAAACATCAAAGATATCAACACATATCCATTGAAAGAGCTCTATGGAACATTGATGACATATGAGCTAAATTGCACCGAGACAAAAGAGAAAACAATGAAAAGTAAAGATAAGGAAATGCACCAAATTGCTTTTAAATCCGTAGTTGATGAAGGCACTTCAAGAGAAAAAATATGAATCATGAAGAACTTGATGATCTAGTTTTTCTTATTAAGAAATGGAAAAGTTTTCGCAACAATCGTTGATTCCAAAAGGAAGAAGAAAATGGTTGAGAGAAAAATAGATTTATAAAAAAGAAAGTACTTCAATCAACATGGGATGAGAGTGATGATGATGACCACGAAGAAGATGGAAGTCAAGAGAAAATAGCGAACATGTGCTTCATGGCTATTGATGATGAGGTAAATTTGAATTGTTCATATGATGAATTATCTAGCTCTTATGATGAAATTCTTGAAGAATTTGAAAAACTTGTTTTAAATCATTCAATCCTCAAAAAGAAAAACTCTTTATTGAAAATTGAGGTAAATGAACTTTTAAAAATTCATAATGATTTTGAAAAACAAAAAGTCGATTATGATTCTTTAATTAAGGAGAATTCTTCTTTACAAGAAAGGATTTTAAATTTGACTTAAATTGTTGCCGTCGTCGTTTGCTGCAGATATTGGCCATGCCTCCGGTGACCCACTCGCAAGACGGCGAAGCCTCGTGCCATTGCTGTTTTTGTCATCGAGTTTTGGATTCTTGACGTAACCAACATGTTACAGGTAAATTATACATACAAATTTCAACTCCATATGCTATCGTACTATCGGTATAGATAATTTTTACATAGAATTTGCAAATTTGTACAAATTTTTAGATTAAATTTTTCCTTGTATATGTGCTTTCAATTAATTTTAGGAGATAATGGGTTAATAATTTTGAATTTTAATTTAACTTGTTTTTGGTACTTTTATATTGTTTGGTACCAAAACAAAAGCATGTGATGTGTATTGTGTAAATCTCAAGAGCTATTTTTTCCTCTAAATATTTCTCTTGTTAATTTTAACAATATTGGCCTTGACTATTGTGCGTGAAATGGTTGTGGTCCCTTCACAGGCAGAGCCACCGGAAAACGGAGGTCACGTGGTGGGTAAGAAGGGGAAAATACCAGTTTTTGGGGAGTTATTTGGTGCATTGAAGGGTTTGCCTAAGCCTATGAGGATTTTGCTCTTGGTGACTTGTTTGAATTGGATTGCATGGTCCCCATTCTTTTTGTTCGACACTGATTGGATGGGGAATGAGGTGTATGGAGTGAAGGTGGGAGAAGGAAAGTTGTATGACCATGGGGTTGGTGCAGGGGCACTTATGCTGACGCTGAGTGCTGTGGTGTTGGGTGCACTTCCCTCGCTATGGAGTTCTTGGCACGTGGGCTCGGTGGGGTGAAGCGGCTGTGGGGTATTGCCAACTTTTTGTTATCCATTTGCTTGGCCATGACCATTCGGGTCACCAAATTGGCGGAGTCTACTCAGCGTCGCGCCACCCATACTGATGATGCTAAGCCACCAGTCACTCGTGTCAAGGTCGATGATTTGGCCTTCTTCACTATTCTTGGCATTCCTCAAGCGGTTAGTTCTCTCATTTCCCTCTCGCTTCAATTTTCAAGCATAAATTTTAGAATAATGTTATCTAACGTAGATTCTATTAAATAGGACAGACCTGTAGGTATAGTGTCATTCCAGACTGCCAAGGACAACAATGACACTCTAAATTCATGGGCTATGAACTTGGAAAAGCTACTTGACCTTGTTGAGAAGAGTTGCCATCAAATCCACAAGGAGACAATGGTCCACAAAATTGCACTACAAGTTTGAAAAATTGGTATAGGAGATCCTCTCTCTGTTCATTTAGACCACAATCCTGAATTGGAATGGTAGTGAGTGATGTGATCTTTTGTTAAGAGTCATTCTCCTGCAAGTTTCAATTTGTACCATTTTAAATCTCTGTAGGAATTGGAATTGGAATCTTGTTGCTTCATTGCTCCTACGGGACCTCACTTTTTCCTGAGTCTTTTTGTGATGTTATTACCATTTTAATGATTCATTTATTTGGACAATTAACATTCATGATTGCTGCTGAGAAATTAGCAGTTCATGATGCTAGTACCTGTGTGCGAGGAGTTATCAATTTACCATGAATCTGGTGGCTCATTTTTCAATTTTAGTTGAAGGAACTTGTAAAATATAATGTTCACAGTGATGACTCCAATGAAGTTAGACCATTAACTGAAATTTCTCTTTTCTTTTGTTGGACTCTGCATTATGTTAACATTATATCACTGTTCAATGCAATTCTTGGGAACTTTTTGTGCCTGATTATCTGTTTTGTAGTGTACTCAAGATTGCAGATCAGATGCAGAAGCTTAACGTGATGTTTGTTGTGAGGGGACGGGTGGTGTTTTTAATAGAATTTTACTTGGGGCATGTTTGACTGAGATTAGTTTGTTTACTGTTTTCATTTAGCTTAAAAGAAAAATGGGTTTTGTTTCTTTTCAAGTACTTGTTTGGAGAATTATGATGAGATTACAATGTGAAGCGGCATGAATATTTTCAGAATTAATATGTATTACACTAAAAAGATTGTCATATAAGTTGAATATAATGTTTATCAAAGTTTCTTTCAGTGCAACATGTCTAGGATTTCTCTAACTGACATGGCACAATAAAAGTAGACATTGTAAGAATCGTAGATTGGTAGTCTTTTTGTTTAAATGTAACCTATATTGCAATCAGGGGCAAATTTAGAATTTTTGTTTTGGGCGGTTGAAATTTTAAAAATCAATGTAGTAAAATTTATATATAAATAAATTGGCAAGATAAGAACAATTCATTTTTTCACCTAAGCATAAACTATTATCATTAGTAAATAAATGAGAAAAATTAGTCACGCGACAAATTAAGAGTATTCAGAGGAAAATGTGGTGTTCCAAGATATGTTGGAGTCAAGTCAAGCACAAGAAGCCATACATTTTGATGCTAGTCAAACAGCTTAAATGAGACAAGTTAGGAATCAAATTGCTACACACATGTGGAATGACTACTCAAGATGTCGTACATGACTCCGTTGATTTATTTTATATGGTGTTCAGTATCAGCTTATTTTGTAATGACATGTAAGTTTCTTATCATATCGATTGAACTGTTTCATCAAATGTAATTTACCTTGTGTTTTTAATATCTGGAAAAAAACATTTGACGTTTCACAAATTTCAAAATTTATATGTTATTTAATACTATATTAACATTAAGCCATTAAAATTTATTGATTAATAAGATTTTTTTTGTCTAAAATATTATTTTAAAAAATTCTCAAAATTTCAAAGTAAACGCGTTTCCCATTTTTATGTTTTCGGAAATAGTTTTTCTAAATGGCAAAAGAACGCATTTTTAGAAATTTCGAAACAGACACTCAAAACATAAAATACAAAATGAATTCAAAACTCAAAATACAAAACTGGAACACGAAAAGAATGGCCCCTTAGTTGTTCATGGCGTTTCTTAAGCCCAAGAGATGACGAAGATGAAGGATTCGGCGTCTGGGGTCTTCTGGTGCGTTTTAGGGTTGGGAGACGCGTGAAAAATTAATTACCACAAGTGTTGGAATCAATTTCAAAAATTGAAATTTCGCGCACAGAAATGACCTATGCGACCGCACTGTTCAAACCCATGCGGTCGCATAGAACAAAGCATTTGCATGGATTTATAACCATGTGACCGCATGGTTTTACCTTCTTTTTTTTTTTCTACTGGACAACTTTTAATATTTTGGTCATAACTTTCTCCCCTAATGTCTGATTGAGATAATTCTGGATGCGTTGGAAAGATAACTCAAAGGGCTACATTACCTCAAATGTCAACTTCCAATTCGATCGTCTATCATGTAAAAAAGGTCTCAATATGAGGCTGCAAACTAGTGCAAAACTTTTCAACTTGAAAGTTGATATGTGATAAGATTTTGGCTATATTTCAACCATTTGACTCCTTTTCTTATCCAATTGACTTCTAATACTCTCAAATCTTCATCATAAGGTTAGAAAAAAGTTTAGAGTATTTGGACTTTAGTCCCTAAACTTTTAATTTCTTCCATTTTGGTCGTTTTTTGCTCTTTTCTTCTAATTTCCACCGTAATCCATTTGCAACCTAAACCAAAATACAAGTGTATTTAGAACATTTATCCACCAATGAATCATGAAAATATAATTATTAGTGGATGAAAAACGTGATAATTGCACTATTATCACTGGCCTTGGCCTTGGCCTTGGCCATGGCCGTGGTGGCCTTAATCTTGGATATTGGTAAGTGTAGTTCCTATTATTTGTACCACTATCCATTTCATAATTTTGTAGTTTTATAGCTCCTATTTATTTTATGGATTAGTAGAAAGTAGCCTAACCTTTCATATTTGGCAAAATTTAATGATAATTTCACTTATTTGTTGTGTTCTAAATAGCTCGCATAAACGGCTATTGAAAGAGAGTATTGTATTGATTATAATCCTCATTGGGGTATGTTTATTTTCTGTTTATTAGTGTATAGTTTTTTTTTCTTTTTTGGGTTTATGAGTCTTCAAACGGGGTTTGCTGAGTTTTTAGCTGTGAAAATAGGTGAGGCAATAGCACTGGGATTTCAACACCATGTTTTGGCACTCGGGACAACTTTGATGATTCATTCCTTTCTTGTTCCTCTGATGGGTAGAACTGATGTGAGCTAATGGTGTAAATTTCAATGTGAACTAATCGTGTTTTGGCACTCAAGCAGTGTAAATTTCAATGTTAATCAGGGTGATGAAAGTGAGGGTAGTGCAGACTCTGCTATTTGTTGAAGGAATAAACACATTGTTACAAACGCTATTCGGAACAAACGCTACGATAGCTACACAGTTTATGTTGAACCTATACTTCCCGGAAACCCAAGTCCCAACTTTACATCAAAGTTTTCCGATTACTTTGATAGTCAACATTAGTTTTCCAGTTCTCTGATCATGCCTGACATCATAACCGAAGGACGGAGCTACATGGGAGGTGATTTCCAACCAGAGATGCACTCAGGTAATTGGTATCTTCATGTTCCTGGTGAAATGGAGAGATTGAAGAATCGTGAGTAATTTTTAGACTCTTGTAAGATGCACATACTTGTATTTGATTAATAAATGTAGTTTTTATACTTATTCTTGGTGCTAAATCGTGATATTTTTGTTGTCTTTTGAATAAAATCCTACTTAATTTATGTTAAATTGTATTTTGTAGGTAAAAATTTGTATTTAGTGAAGAATTGAAGAAAAGAATGCAAAATATCGAAAAAAAATGGCAAAATTCAAAGTACGAGGACTAAATTATTGGAGGCAAATTTTGGAAATTAAAGTTCGTACTTTGAAAAGTGAAGGACTAGCTTTGAAGAAAATAATACATTAAATGGGCCTCAATTGGACTTTTATTGGATGAATTTAAAAGAGAAGAATTTGGGGTAAATTAGGGTATATATATAGACCAAGAGAAAGACGGGAAAGGGAAAAAAACGGCAGAATTCTGGGGAAGGAAAAGGAAGCAGTTTTTGAGGAGAAAACAAAAAGAAATTGTGGCAGCAAAGTGGAAAACTGAAATAATTATATATATACACGCAAACGGACGAAAAGAGACGGCACACACGTGTAGCTTCGCGTTTCGTCAGCTTTTGGTATATCTTTCCATTTTTCCATGTTTAAATTCAACATTATGAGTGGCTAAATATTTTTATTGTTAGGATTGATGATGGAACTTAGGTTTTTATTATATATTTAATTTCAATATTTTCATGCATTTTTAATACTTGTTAATTAATTATTGTGTGTTTAATGATTTAATTGTCTGCGCAACAATTAATTGATTTAGGGAATAATATTGAGATCAAGAGGTGATATATAATTCTAGCTCATGCAATAATTGACGTAGACATTATAAGAGATCAAGAGATAATTATAAGCTATGCGATCTTTGTTGAATTCTTGAGATATAGTAAGTTCGGTCATATGAATAGAATTAGTGTTGCTCGAGAGAGATCACTAACTACATCAGGTTAATTCGATCGTTGGCATGTATGAAAAATGGTTGAATAAATTAGAATTAAATGTATGATAAATAACCTAAGTGAAATCGGAAATCCTAACTACCTCATCACATAAATTTATTTGCAATTTTTATTGAGTTCATCACTTTATTTAATAGTTCGTTATTTTATTTATTAGAAAGTCGTTTAGAAAACAAAACTTGATTTGATTATTAGTTACTATTTCTATTTTAATTGAAACTAGATTAGTTTAAAAATTCATAGAAGATAATAGTCTCTGTGGGACGATATTCGAATTTAATAAATCTACTTTATTACTTGTCACGATTCGTATACTTGCGGAATTTCACGAACAAGTTTTTGGCGCCGCTGCCGGGGACTAGTTTATTTTCTTTAAATTTTTTTATTAATTCTAGTTTTGATTTAGATTTTTTTTTTTTTTTTGGTGTGTTTTTTTATTATCATTTTTGTTGCTAGTATCCTTGCATGCATAGTTCGAGACTAGGTAGTCTAGTACGATTTGATCCAGAAATCAAACGTACTTTTAACCATAGAATTAGGCAACAATAAGAGAATATCAAGACAGAACAGAACAGAGATGTGCAACTGGCACATGTTGAACACTCGTCGAGATTGATGAAGATGATTTGCCACTTAGGCAATCCATCACACCACTTGTTGCACCAAATCAGTCAAGTATTGTTTATCCTCCATTTGGGCAACCAAACTTTCAATTAAGGGCATACATCATTTTATTGTTCCAGAATGGAGTATCATTCTATGGGAAATCTCATGAAAATCCACACAATCACATCTCACGCTTTTTGGACATCTACCAAAATTACAATTTCCATGGAGTATCTGATGAGGCAATCAAGTTGAGACTTTTCCCACATACACTCAGAGATGGAGCAAGAGAATTGTAGGATGCCCTACCCGCTGGAAGCATTAAGACTTGGAATGATGTCGTACAAAAATTCGTCACAAAATATTTTTCACTATCAAAAGTGACTAAAATAAGACACGAAATATCCACATTTCAGCAGGATAAATTAGAGAGTTTTCACGAAGTATGGGAAATGTTTAAAGATTTGATCAGGAAGTGTCCTAATCACAGTATTAAGAAAAATCTGCAAGTTCAGTACTTCTACACTGATTTAAACCCAACATGTTGTATATCGGTGGATACAACTTCAAATGAATCTATCACATTGAAGTCACCCAATGAATTTGAGGAATTATATGAAACGATGGCTGCCAACAATGCATTATGGCCTTCCGAAAGATCCACACATAAGAAACACACAGGTCTACATGAAGTGGATGCTTTCTCAGCATTATCAACACAGATGTCAGCTTTGGAGAAGAAGGTGATAGATCATTTGACTACGAGAGGTTTAGCAAAAGTAGTGCAGACAAAATATTTGGTTTGTGGTATATGTGGTGGAGCTCACAATAGTGAGGAGTGCCATATGTCATCTCAAGAGATGGAGGAAGTTAACTATGCACAAAATTATCAACGCCAACAAAACAATGCATTCAGCAATACATATAACCCATGTTGGAGTAATCATCCTAACTTTTCTTGGAGCAACAACCAAAATAATCAGCAACAGCCTCCTCCTGGTTTTCAACAGCAAGAGAAAAAATCATCTCTAGAAGACATCTTGGGTAAATTGATACAGAAGACCGACAGTACATGGCAAAGACCGAAATAACCTTGCAGAATCATTCAGCAGCCATAAAGGGGTTTAAGACTCAAATAGGTCAATTGGCCGCACTATCTCAGAATTAAGGAGAATTCTTCTTTACAAGAGATGATTTTACATTTGACTTAAATTATTCACAAATTTACTCAAGGCAAGAAAAGTTTTGATTTAATGCTTGGTGAGCAAAAATGTATTTTCGATAAAGGATGAATTGGATATAAACCATTTTGAAACAAAAGTCTCTTAAAAACTTCTTTGTTAAAACTTCCACTTCCCATATTTCAAATGTTACATGTAATTTTTGCAATAAAAATGGACATGTAGATTTTTATTGTTCTATCAAAAAAAGATTACATTTTGAAAGCAAATACAAGTGGATTCCAAAATCCACAAATACTGACAATCAAGGACTCAAAGTTGTATGGGTACCAAAGACGAAAAACCAAATTATTTTTTGTAGGTACCAACGAAAATAGAGAGCAAATGGACCTTGGATAATGGATGATCGAAGCACATGACCGGAAATCAAGCTATATTGTCAAGTTTCAAAATAATGGATGGCGGTCATAATATTTTTGGAGATAATGCGAAAGGAAAAATCATTGACATTAAAATTATTGGTAATCATTTATCTTCCTTTATTGAAAATGTCTTCTTAGTAAATATTATTAGATGTAATCTACATAGCTTTAATCAACTGCATGATGAATGTTATCACATCAAATTTGATTCTTCCAAGTGCATTATTGAAGATACTACATCAAATGAGGTGCTGTCTATAGGAAGTCGAAGTAAGAATGTTTATGTCATAAACACTAAATTTGAATGCGGAGAAAAATAAAAATTGTTTTGTTAAAGATTTGTCAAGTTTGAAATTTGAGAAAGACAATTTGTGATCCATGGAAAACTAGTAAAGAGTTCTTTCAAATTTTAGCAATATTTTTCAACTACAAATATTTTTGTGACTTCTCCACATGAATATTTTTGGATCATCTAGTATCACAAGCTTAAATGGTAAACATTACACTTTCATCATTATTGATAATTTTTCTAGATTTATTTGAGTCCATTATTTTGAGCCTAAAAGATAAAGTATTGAATGCATTTGAACATTCTTGTAAAAAGGTTCACAAAATAATAATAATAAGGGATACACTACTACTGCCATTAGGAGTGATCATTGTGGAGAATTTGATAATATTACTTTTGATCATTTGTGCAAAACTCATAGTTGTGAACATATTTTTTCGGCTCATATAACTCTTCAACAAAATGGTGTAGTAAAAAGAAGAGTCGCACATTGCAAAAAATTGCTCGAACTATACTAAATAAAAATAGTTTACCAAAATACTTTTGGGCTGAAGTCATTAACATTATTTGCTATATTGTTTATAGAGTTTCAATTAGTTGAAAGAAAACACAAAGCTCCTTATGATTTTTGGAAAAATAGAATTTCAAATATCGGTTATTTCAAATTTTTGGTTGCAAATGCTTCATTTTGAATACAAAAGAAAATCTTGAAAAATTTAATTCAAAATTCGATATTGGAATCTTTCTAGATATTTCATCGACTAGCAAAATTTATAGAGTCTTTAACAAAAGAACTCTAGTCATTGAGAAATCCATGCATGACACTTTTGATGAAACTAACCATCTTGATCGTGAGAAAGGTATTACTTATGATATAGGATCGGAAAGCCCTTTCGAACATATCAAGACCAAAATAAGGAAGATTCAAGAAATGAACACTCCTATGGCTCATCAACCAAAATGGACAAAGATGATCAATGTACTTCTATAAACATTACAAAATATCAAGGTATGATGGGATCTCTTCATTACTTAATCGCAAGTAGACTAGATATTATGTTTAATGTGTGATTATGTGCTATATTTCAACGCAATAAACAAGAATCACACTTTAATGCCATAAAACGAATTTTAGGTATCTTAATAGCATTAAGACATTACGTCTATGATATTCTAAAAGCACCCAAAAGTGGGATATTGTATTAGAATTTGAGAATAAGGAAAATAAATTGGTCAATATTCTCATTAAACCTCTAACACTTGATTAGATCTTCATATATTTAAAGAGGTTTGAGAATTATCAATGAATGGGTAGTAGTGGCTAAATTGAATTCCTGCTAAATGGTCGCTTATAATTGATTCTATATGAATAATTGATTTAAATGTATATAAATTTTACCTAAATGATTATGCTTTTGTCATTTCATCACTCATGCTTTGATTAATATTTTACTATAAAGCGATAATTATTTTTTTTTAAAACAATTTGTATATATTTAGCATCTTGTGCTTAATTGAGGGAGAATATATTGCAATTTTTTATGGTTGATTTAAAGTTTTGATCTTATATGACACACTATTCCTCTCATATATCTAAGGGAAAATTGTGTTTTGATCTTAAATGCTATACTTTTTTGTTTATGTCAAAAGGGGGAAATTGAGTGAGATGATTATTCATGTTTTGTATGCTTAGAGTATATGAAAAATGGGGAAAGATGGAAAATCATTCGTATGTTTTAAATGTGTAGTTATTGATTTGTAAAAGTTAGGGAGAATATGAATTACATGATAAATTTATGATATATATGAAAAAAGGGGAAAGATTGAAAATCATCCATATGCTTTAAATGTATAGTTATTTATTTATAAAATATAGAGGGAATATGAATTACATGATAAATTTATGATATATATTCCTTTATCAATATGATATCAATTATTCAATCTTACCTTGCAAATCATCTTGTTTGTCATAATCAAAAAGGGGAAAATTATTGACATATGGTTGATTTCATCCTTAATGTTTTGATCATAACAAACAAGATTTATATTTGTTTCTAACAATTGATTTTGAGTGATGATAGTTCAATGTTAAATTCAATCGAGCATTGTCAAAATCTACACACTATAAACCAGGCTCATGAAGAAGATCAAGATCGAAGTCAAGCATTAAATTCAAATGTTAAGAAAGACCAAAATCAAGAGTTTAAAAGCCAAACATGAAAGAAACTTCGAAGTAAGATCAAAGATTAGGCTTTCGAGATCATATGTAAAGGTATAACACTTTGATCTTTAGTAATGAAACAATAGCTCAAAAATCATTTTGTGTTCAAAGAGTTATTTTCATATCACTTGCATAAAATATTTTTGATCAAAAGTAAGATTGATTTTTCAAAGCAATACTTGAACTTAGATCACCGGACGTCCAGTACCATAGTTTTGGCTCCAACGGTAAAAAATTCAACCATTTTGATTTTCTGACAAACACAACTAGTTGACCATTCAATATATACCGGACGTCCAGTACACCTCGTCAGATAAGACAGAATTTTTGACGAATTTTCACCTATAAATACCAACTCTTCTTCCATTCAAAAGACACACTTCTAAAAACATTATATAGAGGTTCTTTTGAGATAAAATAATTGATCTTTACTCTTTATTTTATCTTTATCAATTTATTTACTTTGGAAAAACTTTTGATTAGTCTTATCTTTGACAATCATTTCTCTTATCAAAGTTTTTCATTTCTCTTTGTGCTTAACTTATTTATATCTATCTTAAAAGAGAAATATATTTTTGAAAAAGTTCTTGGCATTTACATTGTATAAACTCTTCTACTTCTTCATATTGAAACTTTGATTGATTGAATCAAAGTTGAAAAATTAATCTTATTTATCAAAGTTTCTCATTTTTCTCTTATCACTTAATTTATTATAATCATTCATTAAAAGAGAGATTTTTGAACCTACATTGTAATTATTTCTTCATCTTCTCATTGAATACTTTGATTGATTAAATCTAAGTTTTTATATTCATCAAAGTTTTTCTAACATAGCACTTGAGCTTCTTTGCTATCTATTAAAGTGTTAGCCTACTTCTCTTCTTGTACTCAACTTTGAATTTATCTTTCATTAAGAATGTAAGATTTCATTTGTAAAATTTATTTGAATTGAGGGTCGTGTTGAGGTCCCCGTAAAGATCAACATTATATAAGGATTGGTGTTCCTTGTTGTAAGTCATCGTGTTGGTCATATTGAGGTCCCGTAAAGTTCAATAGCGTGGGTCATGTTGAGGTCCCGTAAAGCTCAGCATTGTATAAGGGTCGGTGCTCCTTGCTTGTAAGTCACCAGAATCATTGTAAAGTGTTGGATTGCATCATATGTCAATCAACATAGTGAAAAATGCCTTGTTTGTGCCTGAGAGCTTGGTAACGGGGGACGTAGATCATTTCATTGGATCAAACCTTCATAACTATATCGTTTGCACTTCTATCCCGTTTACTTAATGCTTTTACTTTGTGTAAATTACATTGTTTCACTTATTTGCTTACTTGTGTTTAGTTATTTTCGTTTATTTGCACTCATTATTTGATTGATCTACTTGCTTGAACTTGCTTACAATTAATAATTTATTAACATGTTTTTAACTTGCGTGATTTTAGTTAATTATTCGAAAAAGTTTTATAAACCAATTCAACCCCCCCCCTCTTTCTTGGTTAGTTATTATTGGGCTTTCAAGAACATAATATTTTCATTTAATTATTTTGATAATACAATATACGTATAATTGATCTATTACAATGCACTGAAATAGAAAGTAAAGAATTCAAAGAATAAATATGTAATTTGAACCCCTTATACAATATTCCCAACCCTAATGGGTGATATATTATAACGTGGTTTGCTGATGTCAATTTCACTTAGCAATTTTGTCGATATTCTGGGAAGAAATTAAGAAGTTGAAAATAATATATATAATGCATCTGTATGTTATTTAGACCCTTGCAAAGACAATTCGAACCATAAGTTCCAAAAATAATTCATTTAGATATATTATCTAATAAAAAAGATTAACAATACCTCACACGTTAACTTTAAATGTTCCAACTTAAATTGACATTCTGAGATGACAATTCGTCAATATTATATTTTATAAATTTATGACATGTCAAAATGTGAATGCATTCGATTCAAGAAAAAAACAATCTCTGATAGAAAATGGAGTATATAAAGAAGATTGTCCCATTGGGGAAGCATATACTTTTGGAGAATATGTAACGACCCGACCTTGCGCCACAGTCGTTATCATATCATATGTATAGTCTACTTTGGGAGAGCAAAGGTTCATCTTACCCCCTCACGACTTTCTGAAGCGTCCCCAGGATTCGAACCCAAGACCTTCATCATATGAGAGACTTAAGTTGAATCCTGGTACCAATTGAGCAAACTAAAGTCTCCCATATGATGGAGGTCTTGGATTAGAATCCTGGAGGATGCGTCAGAAAGCCGTGAGGGGTAAGATGGGCTCAAACTCTCCCAAAGCAGACAGTACGTACGATATGATAACGACTGCGGTGCAAGGTCCGGTCGTTACAAAAAAATGCTCAATTTGTACCAGGATTCAACGTAAGTCTTCCATATGATAGAGGTTTTGAGTTTGAATCCTAGGGACGCGTCAGAAAGTCGTGATGAGTAAGATGAGTCTTTTCTCTTCCAAATCGGACAATACGTATGATATGATAACGACTGCGGCGCAAGGTTGGGTCGTTACAAAATACATAAACATAACTAATTATAGAGCTCTAGAAGAGGTTCAATTACTTGAAATATTGAAAGTGGAGATATCTCAATAAGTTATTTCGTTATGAGAAATACAAAATTGAAATATAAAAACTTTTCGACAATAATATACTAAATAAACTTTTTGACAATATAATATCGAGGATATCGAAACAAATTTATTGAATTATATCAATTGAAAAAATAATTGACTAAATAAAAGGACGTAATCCTAGTAAAATTGAATCCACTAAAGAAACTTGAAGTTTTTAGACCTACAGTCCGAAAATCTAAAGATGTGTACTTCTGCGAAAAGTAAATGATAAAAAGAAAGTCGTAAGATGTAATGCTCGACTTTTAACATAATAAATATTACAAAGATAGTGGTTGATTCAATCACAAGTCCATACCTTGTCATCCCGACGATGCATAAAATTTGAGAGACATATAATAAATGTGAATATAGGCAACTTATCTTGTATGGATTTAATACTATCTTTGAAGGATTTTATGCCTGAAGTATATAGTTCAAGTGATATTATCATGAATGGGAGTAAAATACTCCTTTTTTCCTTGACCATGGTTTTGTCCCACTGGATTTTTCTGGCAATACTTTAATAGACAATTTTTGTAGCATACTCAAAAAATTAATGTACTCTTTTTCCTTTATTAGATATTGTTTATTGCTTATACTTTTGCATGCTAAGACCTACATTGTTGAGTTATTGTGGGCTATTTCTTGGTCCTTTGTCATTTTGTAATAAAAATGGGGAGTAGAGAGAAAAGAAAAGAAAAGTTTATTGTAAAAAAAAATACTTTATTGTATATTGCATTAAGATGATGTTTTCAATTTTGCTAGATTAAGTTTTAATATTTTGTAATATCAATGTTTCGCTTTTGGTATATTAGGTTGCATTGATATTATGTTTTAATCTAACTTATGATATGAAACTGAGATGTTGCATTACGAATTATTAATTACCTAAATCACTTTTTACAATGTGAACTGCTTGAATTGTTTTTACACTGGGTATTTAAGTTGTAGTTGATGGAATTGGATGGGGTTGGTTACAAATTGAAGAGGAGATGGAGGGCTGTCTACCGGTACCAAGGTCCGGTTGTTCTGGTGGCCAGAGGTCGCCGGAATTTTGGTTCATAATTGGCGGGTTGTATAAAAGATTAGGGTTTTTTTGTGAGGTCTTTTTTGTTGCAAAATCTATCACTGCTTCTTGATCACATTCTTCTAAGACAGTGGTGGTTATGATATGTATACTTTAAATGTGTAGTTATTGATTTGTAAAATATAAGGGGAATATGAATTACATGATAAATTTATGATATATATTCATTTATCAATATGATATCAATTGATCTTACCTTGCAAATAATCTTGTTTGTCATAATAAAAAATGGGAAATTGTTGACCTATGGTTGATTTCATCCTTAATGTTTTGATCATAACAAACAAGATTTATATGTGTTTCTAACAATTGATTTTGAGTTATGATAATTCAATATTAAAATCAATCGAGTATTGTCAAAATCTACACATTACAAATCAGGCTCATGAAGTCTTGATCAAGATCGAAGTCAAGCATTAAAGTCAAATGTCAAGAAAGACCAAAATCAAGATTTTAAGAGCCAAACATTCATATGTAAAGGTATAACAGTTTGATCTTTAGTAATGAATGACAATAGCTCAAAAATCATTTTGTGCACAAATAGTTATTTTCGTATCACTTGCATAAAATATTTTTGATCAAAAGTAAGATTGATTATTTAAAGTGATACTTGAACTTAGATCACATTTTATATATATAAAAAAAAGGTCAACGGTCAACCGAACGTCCGGTACGGTAGTTTTGGCTCCAACGGTAAAAAATTCAACCGTTCTGATTTTCTTATAAAAACGGCTAATTGACCGTTCGATATATACCGGACGTCCGATACGACAGAATATTTGAGGATTTTCACTTATAAATACCAACTATTCTTGCATTCAAAAGACACACTTCTAATAGCATTACAAAAAAAAAAAAAAATTGATCTTTACTCTTTATTTTTATCTTTATCAATTTATTTGCTATGGAAAAACTTTTGATTAGTTTTATCTTCGAAAATAATTTATCTCATCAAAAATTTTCATTTCTCTTTGAACTTAACTTATTTATATCTATCTTAAAAGAGAATTATATTTTTGAAAAAATTCTTGACATTTATATTGTATAAACTCTTCTACTTCTTCATATTGAAACTTTAATTGATTGAATCAAACTTGAAAAATCAATCATATTCATTAAAATTTCTCATATCACTTAATTTATTATAATCATTCATTAAAAGAGAGATTCTTGAACATACATTGTACTTATTTCTTCATCTTCTCATTGAAACACTTTGATTATCATATTCATCAAATTTTTTCTAACTTAACACTTGAACTTCATTCATTGCTATCTATTAAAGTGTTAACCCACTTCTCTTCTTGTACTCAACTTTGAATTTATCATTCATTAAGAAAAAAAGATTTCATTTGTAAAATTTATTTGAATTGAGGGTCGTGTTGAGGTTCCCGTAAAGATCAACATTGTATAAGAATCGGTGCTCCTTGTTGTAAGTCACCGTGTGAGTCATATTATGGTCCCGTAAAGCTCAATAATGTGGGTTGCGTTGAGGTACCGTAAAACTCAACATTATATAAGCATCGATACTCCTTGCTTGTAACTCATCGAAAGCAATGTAAATGGTTGAATTGCACCATAAGTCAATCAATATAGTGAAAAAGGCATTACTCGTGCAGGAGAGCTTGGTAACGGAGGACGTAGATCATTGCATTAGATCGAACCTCAATAACTATGTCGTTTGCACTCTTTATCCATTTTACTTAACGCTTTTACTTTGTGCAAATTACATTGTTTCACTTGTTTGCTTACTTGTGTTTAGTTATCTTCGTTTATTTGCACTCATTATTTGATTGATCTACTTGCTTGAACTTGCTTACGATTATTAATTTATTAACGTGTTTTTAACTTATGTGATTTAGTTAATTATTCGAAAAAGTTTTAAAACCAATTCAACCTCCCTCCCCCTCCTGGTTAGTTATTCTTGGGCTTTCAATTGGTATCAGAGCAAGATGCTCAATTTCAAAGATTTCAGAATCTTGAGTAATGACTAAAAACATCTTTCATAATCTTGAGGGGTATTCTACAAATCGTCCACCTTTATTTAACGTTTTCTATTGAAATATGCAATTTGCATTTCCTTTGTATCCATCCGTAGAGATGTTTTTGACCACTTTTGAGATATAAATCACAATTTAAATATTTTTTACACTAATATTAGATACACTCCTAGATCCATCAAATGCTTATCTTGAAAATATTAGGAAATTGAGGGAAATAATATTAAAATGATCCAATTAATGTTTGCTACACTCTTTCCTTGAGCAAACAAAGGGAAAGTTATCCTTTGAAATAAGATTGTTACGACTTTTGAATGTACCAACTTAATAGTATGTAGTGACACTTTATTGGGTTGAGTTATGATACTTAAACATAAAAATCTTACCAAAAGATTACCCAATGACAAGTGAGAAACGATACAGTAAATGAGACCATGGTAAACGTGAAGTGCATCAACTTAACGTTATCATAAGTGTCAAATGAGAAGCCTACTGCAAATCAAGTTAGAAGCGAAAACACCACTTTAGATGCATGACCGCAAACCTTTCCCAAGCAAGCACTAAGTTTTGGACATTGCAATGAGTTATAGGTGTTAAAATGAGCGAGCCAGTTCGAACTAGACAGTCCATATTAGGCCCCGAGATGGCTCTGTACTATTATTAAACCCACCCAAATCGGTTATTGGGGTGATTCATAACCGGTCCGTAAAAAATATACAAGCCCATGGACCGTCTGTTGGCTCAAAAAATTTTAGGTGATCTACGGAACGGTCAAGTCTGTGGCCAAACGGCCAATTCTTTAATGCAAAATTCATTTTTTAAATATTAATGTTTTTTTATATATTTCAAATATTAACGGGCCCGATGGTTAACAAATTATGCAAACTCCTTTGCTAATCTTGATCACGAATAATTACGATCTTTACACTCCTTTGTAGTCACGATATTTCCATATTACCAATATTCAATTTTCCAGCTCCCAATAGTAATTCATACAAGATAACAAGAATGAGAGATTTGACTTTCTCAACCAATTGTTCCAATTAATACCCACAATTCCGGTTTGATTCGACCAAATTAACTTGTGTGCGGTGGAGATTTAGATTCTGCAATTGATGGAGTTTTCGAGGTTTTTGATCCAAATTCGACCAATACGACTACAATGCCATGAGCACACCCGAGCCCGAGCACTGAAAATTTAAAATTGGTCTAACAATGCATCGATAAGTGCTCGAGCTCGGGATATCATGTAAAACCAGGTAAACGACCCCTGAAGACGTCAAGCTCTTGACTCCGTACCCGTCGATCTTTTAATCCCTCAACGTCGTCGAGCTTGAATGATGGAACATTTTAATTCATTGAAGTCGTCGAGCATGAATTATAACATAACAATTCCTTAGAATCGTCGAGCATGAATGAGAACGTTTTACTTCATTAGAGTCGTCGAGCTTGAATGATGGAACGTTTTAATTCATTGAAGTTGTCGAGCATAAATTATAACATATTCGTTCCTTAAAGTCGTCGAGCCTTAATGATTGCGTTTTAATTCATTAGAGTCGCCGAGAATCCATTAAAGTCGTCGAGTTCTTTTATGTCCTCGGAAGAAAATATGCGAAATTAACATTACAATAAAAAAATATAAACAAAGTTCCGAGCACAGCTCGTGCAAAATACATGTACAAAAAACTTCAATCAATGTCCCCGGCCTCGAGGTCGTTGAGGGAGCTCGGGGGGTCGTCCTCGGTATCTTCCAACCCTACATCGACCTGGTGGTCGTCTTCAATTTCTTCGTCCTCGGAAAGTTCGAGCTACTCTGCAACTTCCGGAATACCCTTCAGGTCATCGGGATGAGATCCCGCCTAGAACGCATGAAGGCTCGAGCTTCTTTCAGAGCATGGAAATACGAGCCCATGCCCTATTCGCCTTGGAATCTTTTGAACTCGTCGGACGCCTTGAAGTCCTCAATAGCACTCTCCCGAGCTCCCATCAGCTTCTCCTTGAAGTCTTTTTGGGCTCGCTCAAGCTCCAACCTTAACTCCTCGGCCTCGTCCCGAAACGAACTGGCTTCATCCCGAGCTTTATGTAGCTCATCCCTGGCCTCATCACGTTCCTTCCCGAGGATGTTTCGCTCAGACTTCAATTTAATGATTTCTTGATCTCGAGCTTCTAAATCCTCGAGAGGACCGGCCAGTTTTTGGGACGTGTCCGCCCCTTTCAACGAAAGTCCCCGAGCGACACTCATGGCCTAAAAAATAAATAAATAAATCTCCATAAGCTCGTCCTCGAGAAACTAAGATCAGATAAATTTGAGAGACATAGGACACATCGGGCTAACCTTAGTTAGTAACGTCTCTAGCACGCCATCCTTGGGGCCCTGATCCCCCATATACTTGTCAATAATGCTCGGGAAGAGCCTGCTAACATCTCGGTCATCGGGCTGGCCAGGGCGTCGAGGTCCCTCGAGGAGTCGTCTGGGACGCAAAATGAGCAACGGTAGGTCTCCCCGAGCCTAGTGATAAGTTGGTCCCCGAGGATTCTCCGGGTCCACTCACGGGATGCTCATGCCTCGTGTCCCGAGGGCGCTTCTTCCCTTTCTTTTGCCCAGGAGCCCGGGCTTGAGGGGCTTTGCTCTTGGTCCCGACCGCCTGAAGCAATGCACTCGGATCAAAAGTCATCCCTACACACCATAAGCACGCATTAGCCCGAGGCTTCATGTCCTCATAATAAAAACAAAGGCAAATCAAAAAGAACAAGTCTTACCCTCGAGGCCTCTTACATCCGCCAGATCGAGAATATCGTCCCCGAGGATGTCGTCTATATCGTACACAAGGGGCTCGAGGTTCTCTAGCATCAGCCTATCTCTTTCTAAAGACTCGAAGTAAGCCTGACCCTCACAAAAGCTCGACGTATCCGGGAACCCCCCACCGAGGACTAAAAGGAAGATCCTGATCCCGAGGAACTACGTAGAACCACTTCTCCTTCCAACCCTTTAAAGAAGTAGGCATCCTCGGGACTTTAAACCCTCCTCGGGACGAAAGGTATGCAAAACAGGTGAATTGAGGGAGCTGTTTGAGGTCGAAGACCATCCTACACAGATCGAGGTACAAAGCTATTCCTAGATATCTACAGGCAATAAAGAAATAAATTAACATCCTCCACCCATTTGGTACCAACTAACCCGGGCACATATTATACTCGACCAACAGCCCGAGGAAGAAGGGGTATAATGGCCACCTAAAACCCCCCTTCAAAGAATCCCTAAACATAGTGGTGGCAATGGGCCGAGCCGAGCTTCGGCTCGGCTCGTTTTTTTTTTTTTTAAAATACACATAACATACCGACACTAGTTTAATTGTAAAAGATATATATATACACATTTTGTGATTAATTTCTAAATATACATTTTCAAAAAATTTTATAATTTTTTTAAAAAATAAGAACAAAAATTATTTTGTTGAGTTACTAAGTTACTTGAGTAATAATGTAATATGTTTTTTGTTTACCATTTTATACTTAAACTTAAAAATAATATATATGTAAAGTATAAACACATTTTATAAACCATTTTTTAAATATACATTTTTCAAAACATTTTTATTTTTTATAAATAAAAAAAATAAAGATAGACCCTCCTCCTTTATCCGGGCTTGGGACCGACTACTTCAATTTTTAGTAGGCGGAGTTAAAAATTGTACACGAACAACTTGTTACGTGTACAATTTTTTTAAAAATATTATAAATGTATGAAAATTAAATTTTGTGATGATTATGGTGAAATTAAATATCACTTACTTGGTTACAGGCAATTTCGGCATATTTATCTTGAATTCGATAACTAGCGTCTTCCCAATCTTTCACGCACATTAACGCTTCCAAAATATCTTCTTTGAGTCGACTCCTGACCTCAGAGAGAACCCTCTTCCCTGCACTAAAAGCAGACTCCGAAGCTACAGTGCTAACAGGAGGTGTTAGTAGATATTTTGCCATTGCAGAAACTACTGGTCATCGACGTTCATTATCTCGCCAAAATTTAATTACCTCTTCTGAATTTTTCTTAACTTCTTTGTTAGTAGGCAAAGTATGACGAAAGTAATCGATTAATTCAGATGGCAACGCATTTGGACTATTACTCGAAGTTTGAGTACATGCAGTGGATGACAAACTACTACTACTACCACCAGATGAACCATATGCATATGCAAATGAATTAAATCTATATGAGTTCATGCTTTCGAATAAATCTAAAATTACATCGTCGTCATCCGTTGGATTAGTGGGAGGAGTAGATGTAGGTACACGAGTAATATGTGTACCCATTCGTGAAACATATAATTCGTACATTTCACGTAATGTTTCTTCCAAATTCCTATAAGTAATAGGTGTACTAAAAGTTAAAGAATATGAAATTTTATCAATTACAAATTTAGTACCCGATAAATTAAATCGGGGGTCCATGACGCATGCTAAAGGAAATAACATAGGTAATTCTTCCCAATATTTTCTGAATTTTAATTCCATGGAATATATAACTGCATGAAAATCGGGATCATTTTGAAATCGACGAAAAGTCTTAGCAATTGCATAAAGACGTTCAAGAACCATACAACTTGTAGGATAATAAACGCCAGACAATATATTTGTAGAATCATAAAATGTGGACAAAAAATGTTTTATTTTAAGAACTATATTCCAATTGGTTTCATTCAAAATATTTTCGTCTTCATCTCTAACATGCCATTGTTATAAAACTCAGTAATTAAATGTTCGAAACCTTCACATGATTTTAATAATAAGTAAGTGGAATTCCATTTATGGCCTACGTCAGTAATAAATGTTTTTGTATTTGTCATTCCATTTTCTGAACAAAATTCTTCAAATGCTTGTTTTCGACTAGGTGTAATCGTGATATATATAAGTGCACTCCTAATTCGGTCAATTTCATCCTTAACATGTTTTAAACCGTCTTGTACTACTAAATTAAAAATATGACATGCACATCGAATATGAAATAAATAACCACCAAAATCGGGTTGAAGTACTCTATGCAATTTATCGATAACAACTTTATTTACGGTAGCATTGTCGAAAGTAAAAGAACGAATTTTGCTCTCGCATTTATACTCTTTAACTATATTTATGATAGCATTAAATATAGTTTGGGCGTTGTGTGGGTACTCAACAATTTTAAAAACAATAATTTTTTTATGCATAACCCAAAGTGGGTTTATATAGTGTGCAGTTGCAGCAATGTAACCTCTCTTATTAATCCCTTCCCACATATCAGAATTTAAAGATATCACACCCCCATATTTCTCTAAATCATTTATCAATAGTTGTTTTGCATGAAGAAAATATTTAATTGTATCAGCACGGAGAGTATTTCGACTTACCCCAACGTACCTCGGCTGAAGATATGTTTGACGTAGTTCACGAAATATTGGTTGTCCGCTATTGCTAGTGGCAACTCAGACGCGGCAACAAACTTCACCATTCCCGTTCGAGCTTCCTCCTCTGAATACATCCATGTAGAAAGTGGCGTAGTACCACTGGCGCCTGGAGAACCAAACTGTAGTTGAGTTTGACCAGCTGGAAGAAACCCATGTTTGGTCACACATGCTTTGTAGTGACGATTGAGGTGGGTAGTTCCAATGCCTCTTTGCCATGCCAGTCGTTGTTGGCAGTATTTACATACTGCTTTGGTTTCGGGGATTCCATCGACCAAACGACCGGTTTGAACCAATTTAAAATGGTCCCAACATTTTGCCTTGTTCTTCCCCTTTCTTTTCCCTCTTGCATCGAGAATATTTGACGTAGGCTCTTCATCTTGTTCCAAATCAATTGGAACACTATGATCAATATCAACGTCATCCAAATCAATTGGACGACTACCTTCATGAACGTCGTAATCTTCAATATTTTCTGAAATTGGTAATTCATTGAGACCGGAGAATTCATTCCCAAATTGATTTTGGGCAGGTGTTTGTATTTCGTTCTCCATACCGAACAAGTTTTCAACAAATGATCGTGAATCCATTTGTTAAGAATAATAGAAATTGAATATAGAAATGTAGAAGATGATTATAGAATGAATGAATGATATTGTTGATAAATAAATGGAGATTTGAGAATGTAAATTGTATAGAGTAGAGAATGAGAGAATATAGATTGATATTGGTGGAAAAAAAAGTTTGATTTAGATAGGTATTTATAGAAAATATATATATATATATAAATTCGAGGACCAAAACGGTCACTGAATAAATTCAGTGACCGTTCTGGTCAATAAATTCAGTGACCAGAACGGTCACTGAATTCATCATTTTTTTATTTTTATTTTTATTAATTCGTTGCTCGACTCGTGGCTCGTTAATTGGACAAGCCACGAGCCGCTCGGCTCATGGCTCGTTAAATTTATTTATTTATTTATTTATTTTAAAAACCCACGAGCCGGCTCGTCTACAGTGACGAGCCGAGCGTCACCCGTTTGGGCGAGCTCGGCTCGTGCTCGTGCTCGGGCTCATTTTTTTACGAGCCCTAGCGGCTCGTGGGCGTGAACAGTACGAGCCGAGCGGACGAGCCGACGAGCCGCTCGGCTCAATTGCCACCTCTACCTAAACATGACAAACTCCCCATCCCGAGCAATAACCATCCTATCCCCTGGCTCGGAAGACCTAATGTCACACTCAGGCATAACCTTATATTCCCGAGCACATGCCACAGCTAGATGCTCTTTAAACCTACAGAGCTGGTCGGGGTACGAGAAGGGGATCGAGGACCCCTGAGCTCGAGGCTGAACATTTAGGGAGACAGCCATAGGGATAATCGATTGAGGACGTTCATCGGGTGTTGTACCCGAAGAAGAGGATGAACTACTGCTACCACTACTCGACATTCTAACTTAAAAATCTAAAGAAACAACTTAAGTGCTCAGGCTCCTACCTTGGTACTCGATCTCGAGGATGGCCGAAAGAGTTACTGAGAGTGAAAAGGTAAAAAGTGAAGGGGAAAATGAGTATTTATAGCCTTCCTCAAGGGGGAGACCAAGGGTCGCCTCCTCAGCCATTGGATCATGCCACGTGTCATCCATCCAACGAGCGAGCATTAACCGCCTCTTTTTCACCAGGGCTGACGACACAATGACATAAGCTCTATCACACGCTCCAGACGTTAGCATCCTTGCTCAGGGTTGAGAACTCCAATGACACTGCACCCATCCTTAAATCTCGAGCATGGATGCACGGGGGCCAATGATGATGTCACACGCGTTATACTCGAGCACGAGGATTATGTCAATGGTCATGCCATTAATCATGGTTGTAGTCCTCGGGCTTGTATGTCCTCGGGGGTACATCTCGAGGACAGTCTTGCCGGATCACCTTAAAAGTCACTACGAGAGTCCTCGGGTTGGACATATGGTCGGGACATCTACTTGGCCAATTCTATGCGATCCAATGGCAAGCATCGCCTATCCTCAGGAGGATTCCTGACCCTACAGGGACACCCTATCCAAGGAATCCTAGATGACAAAGGAGTCCTACCATGGAGAACACTCCTAACAAGGCAAAACTCCTACTTGGGCTTCGACATCTGCTCCTACAATCACTCCGGAATACAAGGAAGCGAGTCCTACTAGGAATAAACTACCCACCACTATAAATACATCATTCTGATTCTTCATTGAGGTACGCTTTTTACATATACTTTCAGCACATATATTCTCTCTATTCTCTTTCTGACTTAGGCATCGGAGGGACGACGAGGCAAAACCTCGACGCCTTTGTTTCAGGTACCGGAAGACCTCGTTCGTGCTTATTCTCAGTCATCGGGCTCAGGAAGTCAGCATGTACGATTTTTGGCAGCATCAGAAAGCTTTATGGATGCTTACTTAGGCTACGATTAGATCCCTATGTACGATCATGCTACATCTTGTGGCATTAAAATAAGAGATAGAACACACATTCCCTATCCCTACCTACAATAAAATCTAACATACAAATTATGAGAAGACGCTACCTTGATACAGAGCAGAAACGATATTTTATTATGTATTAACATGAAATTGATGGTATGTAATCAGATTATGAAAAAATATGACAGCTAAATATAGAAACATTAGTCGACACTAGAAGGCAATATACATGATTATGAGCAGAACTGAATAAAAAAATATAGCTAATTTGCTTTGTTTTTGTCAGCTATGATGTATTTGAATTCAATTAGTCTTGAACTTCGGTCACCGTCGAAATTAGAGAACGTGAAATCATTTCTGTATGCTTATCGACCTCAGTAAATAAAAGAGGTCAATTCAATTCATCGCATTTGAAATGATGTCTCTCATACAAACTTTTGTATTGAGACTTCAAAATTTTAGTGAAGGACAATCAAACAATGACATTTTATCTCGATTAGAAGATACGAGAATATGCATATTTATAAAGTTTCTAACTCGCTCTGAGTAACTGACACATCAAAGTTACGTCATATATGAGCTATTATCATGTCCAAAACAAAAATAATTTTTTTTGAAAAAAAAAATATTCCTATCTACTAATTAAATTATCCACGAGAAGAAGAAAATATATGGGGAGCACAACCTAAAACTAGGTGAAAGATTATTGAAAATGGCCATATTAAATAAACGTCACTTGGTACATAAGCAATTTCATCATATATGTACACAAACAAATACAGTTTTGCATTCTGTACACAAAAATGGAAAATACTATAATTTATAAACACTGCATAAGAATCATACTTGTCGCAATCATTCTATGTCTAGTATTGCAGTGGAGAAGCTTTTAGGACTGGAGTACTTGGAATTTGAGCTGTGCCTACTTCCTTGAGCAGAAGAATGCTATACAAAAATTTGTGGCTATGGCTTAGGGAGACTGCTAGGAAAAGAATAATTATCTTTGTGGAAAAACACAAACACTTGTCAACAATTTTATCCTACGGTTGCCCACCTCGAAGCAGGGATTCCATGCTTTTGAAACCATTCCGGCATATGGAATCTTTCATACAGAATGGGTCTTACATCCTTTTGCTGAGAAAGATGCTTGAGAAGTGGAAGGATGACATCCAAAAGCTGAGTGGGGCACATAAGAGTAACAATTGAGTTATGACAGAGTGAGGAAGCACTTATAATTTTCTCAAAGTTATTCCAGGTACCTGTTCATCGTGTTGTCCAGCAGAAAATGGAATGCATGGAATTCCATTCAATGGTTGCAACAAGAAGCTGAATGGGTTGTTGTCAACAATAACAACTCGGCATAGATCCTTTGATATGCATGAAAGGTCTTTTACATGTTCACGATATTCACTGCAACATATAAATATATGAACAAATAAATGAGTACACAGTACCAAAAGGGCAGCATGATATCTAAAATGCATCACAAAACACTATTTTAGAGTTTATTGTTTCTTATTAATCAGCCATCACTAAACTTCGATGGAAGCAAAAGAAAAGAAAACACAAATCATGAACGTTGCAATTAGTGCAGAAATGAATAAAACGTGCAAAAATTATAATTCTACTTAAATTCTCATGACAGGAATAGCAAAACTAAACCCATGTATAAAGAAACCACAAAGAAAAATAGTAACCAACACTTAGTTGAAGGCTCAAAGATAGTGCAGTGTTAGAATTTGACTGTGACCCGAATTCCTTGTTTAAAGTAATGGAAGAATTCTAATTGAAGTGCACATCATGAAAAATTCAAATTTGGAATGATATTGGAGTTCTATGTCAAGTTGAAGTTCTATTTTGGAAGCCCATTGGAGGTTGGAAATTAGTATTAGACTTGAAGAAGAGTTTTGGAAATTAACACCAAAATTGGAAAGTCCTTAGAACCATATTTTGAACATGAAATCTCACAAAAATTGACACTTAGATTGTGGATAATAATCATCTTCCATTGTGATCGGGGTTGAGACAATTGGAGAAGAAGAAATGCAGATTTTGGAGCTTTGGAATGCAAGGTGATTTATACAAATAATGAAGATGAAGTGGAAGCTTATATGATTGATACGCAACTCAATGTTGCAAAGTGGAGAAACGGGCCTCCCGTTTGATATTAAGATAGTATCAAAAACTCTACGAAACTTGATCTCAATGGTTCTTCTAAGAGTGGTCTTTAACTTGAACTTATAAGTGGTATTTTTGTTTGTACTCACAGTGGTTATATTTAATTATGATTCTGGATATTTATGCAATGATTTGAGATTTTGTATTGAGAAAATCATTCAAAGTGGTAAGAGCTAAACTTACATTGAGTAAATCCATTCGAATTTCTTGAGAGATAGAGATGGATTTTTATATTTTTATTACATTTATAAATGGATGTAAGCATTTTAGTTGTGCCTCTAATTTTTTTAAGTTGAAAATATTGTATTTATTTTGACTTCTCTGAAGTGGAGTAGAAAATCAAATTATGGAAGTTAAGACTTTGAGAACTATTTAATAGCGTGAATCTCTATCACGAGATATCGGTGATCTATGTAATATTCTTATTTGATTGACTATTCCTTAATCACCAATAATTATATGGTGTAGTGTGGAGAAGGATGAAATAGAATTGAATATGAAGAGGTTTGAGATATACAGTCCAATTTACGTATTTGCTTTTGGAAAGATTGTTGGTTAACTACAATATATCACTTATAAGAGTTCTCTCTAAATTAGTACCTTCAAAATTGTATAAACTTTGGACATGAGGAAAACCAAATATGGGTTGTCTTAAACTCATAATCGATTATGTAAGTTCTTAATAATGAGTTTGGGAACATGAATATATTAAGAACGAGATGAATTTCTGAGATACACGTAACAATCCAAAAAGGTACTTAAGTGAGATTTTGAATGGATATTCGGTCACAATATGTGACATTTCTTAGTAAGAGAGAATTTTGGAGAATATTATTGAAATTAATATTATGTATATTATAGAATTAGTTTTTTTGAATACGTAAGAGTTGATTTAAACTTCAGATTCAAATGAGAGTAATCTGTTTCTGAGTAGGAGCTATCTGTTCGAGTGGAAGCTATCAAAGAATTATCCAATTTCAATTAGAACTGGACAAAAGTTCCTGAATCGAACCAGACCGAACCGAACCGAACCGAACCGAGTGGTTCTTCATAAATTAAATACTCGAACATGTATCTGAATTGAGAACCGATGGATTCAGATGGTTCTCGGTTCTAGGCCAAGAATCGAAGAACCAAATCTAAATAATTTTTTTATTTTTTATATTGAATTAATTAAATTATTTTAAGTAAATTTAATTTTTTGTTTGAATTTTCTAGCCCAATTAATATTTAGTATTAATATATACTTTTTGATATTTGTATATATTGAATTAATCTTATTGGACAACTTATTATTTATATGTTTTTAAATTGGGCTACGTTAATTTGTAATAGCTACGAATGAACATGTTATTAGTTATATTTATGTAGTGTTGTTGTAAATGTTAAAAAAATTAATTATGGTACGGAACCGAACCGAACCGAACCTGAACGGTTCCATAATTATATTTAGACCCGACGATTCTATTTATTAAATACCCGAAAGTTTTGGGTCGGGTCGGGTCGGGTCGGGTATGAATAAAACCGAACCGAACCCAACCATGTCCAGCCCTAATTTCAATGGTCCTTGGTTCTGAGCCTAAATCTAAGAGCCATTCAATTTCAATTATTATGGGTTTAAAAAACTAGAGAAATTTGAGGAAAGTAATGGAACTATATATGAAGTACATAATTTCAATCTAATTTGAGATGCGGTGGAAGTTCTAATTGCACATTATGTTTATTGAGAATATTCAGGTTCTTAAAAACTAAATGGAAGGCTAATGAGTTTATAATAAATAAAACTCATTTTTTAGGGAAAGGTTATACTCAATATAAGTATATTGAGTTTGATAAACTTTTTTCTTAGCAATGAAATTCACTTCTATATGCTGATGCTAGCCATGATAATATGTTTAAGTGCAGATTACACCAAATAGACTTATAAACTGCATTTTCATTCTCGATTGAGAATTGATTGAAGATATCTACATGAATCGATTTTTAGGTTTCATGTTGGAGGCTTTTATAGTATTGTGGTAACTGTATAGTTATACTTGTAGCCTAATACAGTCATCTTAACACTTGTACTTGAGTTTTAACAAGTTTTAAATCTCGTACAAAATTTCATCATGTGGATGAAGTTTACTGTATTTATGTAAAAGTCTGATGATATGTTGTAATTCTAATTTTGATTTTGATGTCTTAATGACACTATTTTGGCTAAGCATGAGAAGGAGTGTATTAAGACCATTTTGAAATGGTTGTCCTTAATTTTTGAGACGAAGGACATGAGTTTAGCAAATTGTATATTTTATGTTAAAAAAAAGGATTATTCTAGTTTTGTTTCTCTATCACAAGAATTATATACCATAAAAATTCTAAAATATTTTTTTAACTGTGGAATTTGCTACCTTGTTGATGTTTCTATGTCGAAAGGTGACTATATGAGTCTTCATGTATGTCCAAAGACTCCATAAGTGCACAAAGAAATATCCAGAGAATCATATCTAGTACGATTAGGAGTTACAAGTATACTATAATGTACACTTGCCCTAATATTTGTCATGCCATGGATCTAGTCAGAATGTATCAATGTTGTCCTTAGAAAGGATATTATGATACCTGAAGAGTGTTGCTGTCAGCTATTCTATTTGTTGTAGAATGAATAACTTGTGATTGAAATATATATCCAAATATCGACTAATGATGAAAATTAGTCGAGCACAAATAGTTATTATATTTGTGCAATCTTACTACATAGAGTAGCAAGAAGCATATCTTGTAGTATATAACTTGACAGCTCAAGAAAATGTTTGGTATAGATGTATTGGACATCCAATGATATTAGTTGTGAATATGATATCCATGATAGTTGTGCAATTATTTCATGCGTTGAGGATTTTAAATATCATGATGGAACCAAACACTCGATAGTGTTTCTAGAAGAGACATTAGCAAAGAAAGTGTATTTACAATATATCTACATAAATGATGGTCTTTAATCATCATACTCTAAAGATGTTTAGAGATGTACTTGTCGGTAATGTCGAATCTCTAAAATTACGTAGAATATGATATTTAATGTATTAGAAAACTCTTGATTGATTTTTATGTGTCCATAGATGAACAATTTTGAGTTCATGTGTAATCTATTCTTGAGATTACGAGATAATATTTTGCATGCACATATAAAGTATGGCAAACAGGTTGAGATTGGTTCACTCACACGAACAATCGCCTCAGATACTTTGGGGTATGCTGAGATGAGACAAAGTGATCATGTTGTGTATGTGATCTGGTCGCCTTGATAAGATATTAAGATGAAACTACAAGTAATCGAAATGGATTTTGTTATCCATTAAACCTGTTTAGTAGCCAGATCGAGTTCTCGATTTGAGATTGTCTGGAAGAATGAACATAAGGATAACTCAAGTTAGGTATCGGGGAATACCTGAACTAGGATTTGTACGATATTATTTGTTTATAAAGGATATGACATACGCCCTAAGAATGGGAGAAAACATTGTAGCGCGTGTTTCATACCACATGTGTTTTTACAACAAATATTGCGTAAATGAGTGAATGAATCTCTGTTTCCTCATTGTGTGAGACCTTGAGGTTTATATAACCTCATATATACACTTATGACTTTTAACTGTTTTAGAGATTTTATTTCGATGTTGCTGCTTTAGCATGTTACCAATAACTATGATTGATTCGGTTTGATGGGACATGTCTAGGAAAGCATCTGATTTGAAGTTGAAGGATTCGAGTAAGAAATGAAAACTATTTTGACCAACATTTATATTTGTATTCACCGGCCAGACAATTGTGTTTAACCGTTTAGGGTATAGAACATAATTGTGAATACAATGATATGATGTGGTTTTCAAGTATGTTCCATAAATATTCGAGGGATCGGAAGTACTTGAATTAATGTTGAAAAATGAGTTTGAGGTATAGCTAGATGTAATGTTCCTCTAGTTGAGCTACTATTATAGGACTGTGAGTCTAATATTACTCGTTGGTCGCACGATCTATTTATTGTATGAATTTTTGTGAGATTAGATCTTGAGAAAGATCTAATGCGTGACATTCGTTGTCCCTTGTGATTCGAATCAAGTCCATCATGTGCGAGTGGTGAGAATTCGTATAGAAATGAATACCAAAATTGGAAAGTTCTTATAATCATATTTTGGACATGAAATCTCACAAAAAATGACACTTAGATTGTAGATAATAGTCCCCTTCTATTGTGATCGGGATTGAGACCATTGGAGTACAAGAAATGCATATTTTGGAGTTTTGGAATGCAATGTGATTTAACCATGAAAAGATCTTGGAATTCATCATTTCAAGTTTCTTGACCCAAAATTTATGCTAAAGAATGCTGCAAATTCTTACAGTACCATCCCACGAACTAACTCGTTTGGGCTCATGGGACAATTTTTTTTTTCCTATTTTTGAACTTGTTTTAATAATTTGTTTAAAACAAATGCTCTTTTCGGCTTATTTTTTTAATTTATTTTAAAAACCAAAAAAATGGGCCAACTTGTAATCGGGATTGAGACCATTGGAGTACAAGAAATGCATATTTTGGAGTTTTGGAATGCAATGTGATTTAATCATGAAAAGATCTTGGAATTCATCATTTCAAGTTTCTTGACCCAAAATTTATGTTAAAGAATGCTGCAAATTCTTACAGTACCATCCCACGAACTGACTCGTTTGGGCTCATGGGACAACTTTTTTTTTTTTTCCTATTTTTGAACTTGTTTTAAAACAAATGCTCTTTTCGGCTTATTTTTTTTGATTTATTTTAAAAACCAAAAAAATGGGCTAACTCGTGAGCAACCTCAGCCCATGAAGCCCATGAGCCAAAGGGCCAAACCGATCCTAGGATTTGGACATGATCCAAGCCAAGCTTGGGTGCCTACTGTCCAAACCGACTATTCTCGGCCCATAGCCAACCCTATATCCACATAAGAGTGCATCAGTGTTTTGTAGAACTTTACTCTTTTACAAATATTTTGTTTGATAAAAGTCCAACTAGGTAAATTATATTGGGATTCCTCTTACAAATCGAAAAATATTTTAATTAATTCAAAATTAGTGGTCTCGAGAAAAATGTTTATTTTTAAATTTATTTATTTAAAATATCATTTTATATGTTAAATCTAAGGTTTATTCTCAATAATCTTGGATCCGGAATCCTTTTTGGCTAAAATCCACCATTGAAAAGAAAAAAATGGGTACTTACAAAAATACCCTTAAAATTATGAATGTTTTGAAAAATCATATGAAAGATTTTTAGGAAGTAAAAAATACCGTGTAAAATAAAAAAGTGACTCAATGTCACTTTTTTTTCACAAACTCAGAAAGTGTGACAAAACTAAAAAAAAAAAAAAAAAGTGACTCTCAAAAAGTGATATAAACTAAAAAAAGTGACAAACTCAAAAAAAGTGACAAACACTAAAAAAAAGTGATATAAATCAAGAAAGTGACTGAAAAAAATGATAAACACTAAAAAAAGTGACAAAATTTTAAAAAAAAAGTAACAAATTTTAATAAAAGTGACGAATTTAAAAAAGTGGCACAAATTAAAAATTATACAAATTAAAAAAGTGACAGACTAAAAAAAGTGACAAACTAAAAAAAGTGACGAATTTTTTTTAAAAAAAGTGACAAACGCTCAAAAGTGACGAAATTCAAAAACAATGTTATTGTTTGCACTAAACTCATTGCTTTTCCAAAGACAATGAAATGTGAAGGAAGACACATTTTTGAAATGGTTACACTTTTGGGTTTTTAATAATGTAATCGATCACTTGCATTATATGTATTTACATGTGCATAAAACTGATGAAAAATCAAGAAAAGAGCAATTCATTCTTGTGCAATAGACCCTCTCTTCTCTTCTCCATAAAACTATAGAAAAACTAATATTACAATAAGCAAAACCCCTCATGGAATAGGTTGGAGCTGTACAATCAAGAATTGGAGCTCCATATAATCTTGGGTGATCATTCTCCATCCCATAATCCATGGTGGGTGGACGGTACTCCATTTCTTCTTCCTCTTCATACACATATTAAGGTATCTCAAATATCTTTTCTCCTCACAGTTTCCTACAGAAATTCCAACATGTTTACATACCTCACCTTCCAAAAGTGAAACACTAAAAAAAAAGTAACAAATTTTAAAAAAAATTGACGAATTCAAAAAAATGACAAATTAGAATATACAAATTAAAAAAGTGAATGACAAAAAAAGTGGCACACTCAAAAAGTGACAAAATTCAAAAAAAAAAAAAACGACAAACTCAAAAAAGTGACGAAAATTAAAAAAAAAAGTGACAAATTAAAAAAAAGTGACGAAATTCACGATTATGTTATTTCTAATGCTAATTAAACCATATGATGTCTATATTCATTTCATCCAGATTCACCATCTCTATGTCCTTACACCCAGCCATTCCGATGAACGAATCCACTCTAAAGAGGCAAATTGCCCAAAGGACATTTAGCCGGGAGCATTAAGGAAGAAATTAGTTCTTTCAATAATCCAATCATAATACTGTAATGGTTCTTTTATAAGTTTGAAATCAAGAAAATGCCCAGTTTTCAATGATAAATAAGTAATTTGATATTGCACAGAGTGAATTTTAAGCCATAAGTCTCTGAACCACTATTTGAAGTTTCGACCTCTTGTTTCCACTTCGGAAGTTACAAAAAAGAAACACAAGGTAAAAGAAAAGGAATTCACTAATTTTCATGAACAGGTAACATACATGAAAACTAGCATAAAGCTGCAATGAACAAATGAAGTGCTTAATGGTCAGTATCTCCCAGACTCCCTTCTTGTCTAAACTTTTGGCTCTTTCCTTTTGTCTAAAATTCAATCCTAAAAATTTAATGGAAGATTCTCCCAATTGCAAAGCATAATATACACCAAAAGGCAGTCCTCCACACGAGTTCCTCTGAATCCTACTAGTAATTCATTCCACATTAAGACATGAACATGTCCCCAGAATGACTCGAATTCGCAGAGCTAAATTAGCATTAGAAATAACAGAAACATTCTTAGGATTCAGGACAATTACCAGAACGAATGATTACATACTCCACGTTTAATCCTTCGAAATCCCTCCCCAATACATGATTATATCAACTTAATCTTCATCAGACTATTTTAGTTACTGTTCCCACTAATTGTTCCAAAAGTTAATCAAGCTTGACTAGAGACAAAATAGTAACAAAGCAGACTTCAAAAAGTAAAGCAAGTTAATTGATTGACATCAGATTAGAGGGTTCTTAAGCTTCCACGCCAGTGCATTTCTTCGAGGAAGAGCAGATAAGCCAGATATTGCCATACGGGTCCTTCACCTTGCCCACACGCCCGCCGCAGCACGAGTCATCACCCTCGGAGATCTTTCCTTCCATAGTGGCGCCGGCGTTCACAGCCATGCCAAGAAAGCTTCGACGTCCTCAATCTCAAGGCAGATCACACCTCCGATTACAGCAAACTTGACCGTAGCAAATGAGTCATCAATGATATCAGATACAACAATAGTGGCGGAGCCAATCTTGAGTTCAGCGGAGAGAAGTGGAATCTCGTGATATGCCTTCCTCTTGGGGTGCAATGAAGATTGGATTTTAGGTTTAGGACGTATTAAATACGGGTTGAATGGTTTAATTAGTTTTAAAAGGGTATTATACAATTTAGTTAGTTTAAGGGGGCATTGAGCCTAATTTTCCCAAGAAAAAAACAGATAAAATTCCAAATTACAGTCAAGTAAAATTCTGAAACCACAAACCACAGCCACCCTATTCACACCAAAACCTGCCATCACATCCCTTATTAATTAATAATTTTAACAGGACTTCCTCAACAAATTAATATCCGGTTAATTAAACTGAGTTAAAAATATATTGTTGTATCGCTTGTTTAGTGATCCAATGATGATTTTTTTTTTTTAGCTAGTATGGTTGTTGCTGTTATTGAGATGGAGTAAATTTGGTGTGGAAGTGATGTGTAAAGCAATCGGTGGAAAGGAGATTTAAAGTAGCAGTAGGAATGATAGCTAGCGGCCACAAGCAAAGTATATTGCATTTATTGATGTGCGTGGCTTGTCGAAGACCTTGCTTTTGGAAAAGAAAAAACTATGTCTTGCCAGACATTAATATCTGAGCTGTTGCTGTCCAGGAATTTATAGGCTAAAAAATGTTACAATTTTGTTTAAATGGTCATCTTGCTTCCAGGATCCAACAGGAAGGGAATTCAACAAAAATGAAAAAGTATATAAGCCTTAAGTCTATTTTAATTATATAGATAATATAATCATTTGGATTTCAGATGGCTACGCTAACCAAAATTTTGAATTGTGTATAATTTGCGCTAGTGGCAACTATAGAAATAAAAATTTCAGCAGCTGCAAAATACGACACAAGAAAGTGCTCACAAAAAAAGTCTGACATATTTCCAAAACCATAAATTCATAAGCGTACCCATTGACCGTGTATATGACAATAATATAGCATGAACAGGAAGTCACACGAGGTCAATGCCAAACGTGGTAGAAGCTTTGAAGAATTTTTAACTATACTATCTTATTTCTTTCTTTTATATACATTCTTTCCTATTCACACACTTCTTTCCGAACACGGGTGTGTCTGTTTGAGATGAACTATGAAAATCATAAAGATATAGGACAAGGTTCACACATCGAACATTCAAATATTCGCACTGGAAGCTTTTTTTCTTTTTCTTTTTTTTTTTTTAAAAAGATATATATATATATATATATATATATATATTGTAATCAAAGAAGACTTCTGATATTCACAGTGGTGGAGCAAAGTTTTGGAGCAGCTATACTTACGTACTAATTGTCGAAGGCCGATAAAGTCTATGGGTGAATAGATTTTCAATATCTATTCTGTCAACAAGAGGTCTAGCATATCCTGCAAGAATGAAACAAAGGGAATCCAGAGCAACAGTAAATAAAATCTTGAAAAGAACACAGATGAAAAGAAGCAACATGGAGTAATGAAAAACCTTCAAGTCCAGCAGTAAATAAGACAAGATCTGCAAATTCACTAAGATGCTTTAGAAATTCTTTCAGTCCAGGACGTTCAAACACTGTCACATAGTTGATCTTAGGTTTGCCTTCAACATCCTTGGAATCCCACCAAAGAAAACAAATGTGTGAAAGGAAGATCAAATATTATATTGATTTTAGACATTTTGCTTAATTGTTGATATCTGACATAAACCATAATTCACCTTGTCGGAAGAGATGCATTCCAGTTCAAACCATTTCACTCCAGCTTCTGTTGCTTGAGAACGTATTATAGCAGGCAAACTCAATGTCTCATATGCACATACCAGAGTTTCGTCCAAGTCAAGAACCACCTGCTTCCAGTACAAAGGTGAGACCACAAAGCCATTTGATTTGAAAGTAAGCATTTTGTAACAGCAAAGGAGATTTTGACTGTCTATCAATGACAAAATGAACACTTATTTAGTACAGACACATTGTTGACCTATTCAACTCGTAGAAATTGACCCAGTTACAATCACTCCAGATTTAGTACCCACTACCTGATCCTTTCCATTTTCTGCTTCAATTTTACATGTAGTATTCTAGTACTGCAAGCATTCTGAATAAGTCTAAATTTTGTCCCTGCCCTCTAATTAAGGTATGGAGAGAAGTGGAGGAGACCCAATTAAGAAAACAAAAAAAATAGACAATAGGAAAGAAAAAGCAGCAAGGGTGTATTGCATGACTGAAGACATCACCGTGACCTATAATACACCACAAGCTATTTCGTCTGTCATGAAAATTGTTACAACATCATGCACTGAAGCCACATTTACGATCCTATTGATCCTACAGATATGACATAAGCTTCCCCCGTATATTACATCCAAATGGGTAACACCGCAGTTAACTTGAAGCTTTTATAAATCCACAGGCCCTTGGTTAAACTACAATGTAGAGGGGTTAGCATGGTATTTCTTTCTCCACCAGATTGGTTGCAATAGATAATTAAATAAACAAGAAATTCGAACAAGTAACATTGCCAACTTTGGAAGACTGAAATCATCTTTAACTGGATTAAGAAATACATTTTCCAATCTGAACCATTCCAATACCAAAGAGTAAGTTCACAATGTTCTTATATGTTTAAATTAGTTCGATTGGAAACAAAGATATTTCCATCCAATTACTATGCTTTTGCCATGTGAATAGTAAAAAAAGAAGCAACATAGTCTCCTTGTCCCACTTTCTTAAATAATTGAAAGAGGTCTCAACGTTCCCTTTAATATTTCTACAGTGGACATGATAAAAAAACTACTAATGCTATCAACATATATATAGTGAATAATACATCAAACTTAGGAGAGAAAGAAGATCAGCAACCCCCATGGCAGACAAAAGAAAAGAAAGAATAAATCAACAGAGCTCAAAGAAGCATTATTACATGCTTATGTGGAAAAAATTACGTGGATCCTATTCTCCAATTCAATTTAATTCAACACTATTTACTTCTCTTCCACTAAAATTGCATCCACCCATTTCCACTCCAATTTCTAGCTCCAATGAACAAACAATTCCAAAATCAGACAAAACTGATAGAACAGTGACTATTAAATGACACTAAGGGCATGTTCGCTACAGCTTAAAATCCAATTAAAATTGAAAATATGGTCGTTATTGGGTCTCACTTATCTAATAAAAATCAACAATAACGGCTAGTTTTTCAATTTTAATCTGACTTTAATCCCTACCGAACACGCCCTAAATTCTCAAAAAACACGATTCTCTTGATAACGTTCACCATTGTTTTTTTTTTTTTTAAGAATCTTAAAATAGCAAAACAAAATGAATGATGCAGAAACTTAATTCAATCATTTTGACAACTCTAATTCAACCATATAATAATGTTTCCATATTCAGTTTCACGTGTGTGTGCATGCACAAACAAAATCATGCTAGTAACTAACTTAACCAGTTATTTTCAACTCTTGAATCCAATCAAATTCATATCAATTCAAATTTCAAACCCTAAATCAAAAGAAGAAATTTTTAGCTTCTCGAAAGGACTACGAGGTTTCTTTGATGCATGCACGCACCAAACACTACTTTGGTATTTGTTAGTTCAAAAACATGGAGATAGGGAATTAGTGAATGATTTATGTCCTTGTTCAGAGTTCAGACGTATGTTAGAACTTTATCCCTTGTTTGATCTCTATTAATTCCAAAATACATTTTGTCTCTTATTTTCAACCACACGTTTTTCAATAAAATAATATTACACGCAAATCCAAAACTTTTCCTTTTTTTTTTAAGCACACACTCTCCATCAAAATACTATTCCAAAATGCATTATTTCCAAAAAAAAAAAAAAATGAGCCTCAAAGAGGCTCTTAGTAATTTCCTACATAGATCAACAGATCCACAGTGGTGTGAATATTGGAAGGACATATTTTAGCGTCCTTTTGGGAAGAATTTATAAACAATTTAATTATAAATAGATAGAAATAAGTGATGGATAATGGATAATACTTGTGGATCCATTGGCAAGTGGGGTTGAAAATGAAGTTTGACCAATTTATAAATGATTTATAATTTTGCCAAACAAAGGCTTAGCAATGAAAAATACAATTGTTCTTGCTGGTTACATGGAATCAGAATTTTGCTCAGATTAGATTTCATGAGGAATATATAGAATTAAAAACACACTCCAATGTAATACTGTACCAATAACAACTGTGGCCGTGGTTTCTTAATACTAAACTATCTACACTGGCAACCATGGACAACCAATCTGACCAATTGTACTAATTATACCCTCTCCATTTGAACCATGCCACTATAATCCGTCTACATTTTTTTCCCATCAACAGAGTAACATCATCTGATTGCCCCTCTTTCTCAAATAATTGACTCAAAATTTCAACATTTACCCTTTAATGTTCTACAGTAACCATGGAGGGAACTGATCATTCTATTATCAAATTGAAATTTTTGAAGAGTACATAAAAGTTGTGAAGAGAAAAAGATGAAGAGAAAAAGATGAAGACAAAATTTCCTAAAGACTAAAGTTGATTGTCAATAAAGACAGAGAAAGCAAAAGTAAAGAACTCGTTTCTCTTCCCCTATCATCCCACCTATTTTCACACCAACCAGTGCAACACAGCAGATAAACAGCTCCCAAAGCAGACAAGACTCCATATTTAATAGATTACTCCCAATAAAACTCCATATTACCAAAAACACATATTTTATATCACAGGAAATTGAATTCTAAAACAGTTAATCACACTTCACACGGCCAAATATTATCGTAGCAAGTCAAGAAATCAAACATGAACTTAAGCTTTCGATATGACCATCACGCACACAGTTATAATACTAGCTCAAGTTTCCATTTATTTTCGTTTAGATATATCCGATCAAATTCAAATAAATTAAAATTTCAAAATCATGTTCAAATTATTTTTTACCTTTAGCTTCTCAAAAGGCGGAGCATCTGTTACCGAAGCTCCAACACCGGCAATTGGGACAGCGGCGGGAGGTGTAGACGGAGTCACTTGGGATTCTTCTTCAAACTCAGACAACTCAACTACAGGCAAAGGCTTGAACTGCGGAGGCGCTTGAGGATTCGAAGTGAGGAAGGAACTATGGCGTAGGCCAACATAAGAGAGGACCTGTGGGGTGCCTCTGAGGATCTGACAGAAGATCTGGAAGAAGAAAGCAAGCCAGTTCAATAGCGTTTTCCAGACCTGTATCGTCCGCGGTGGCGGGTAAACTTCAGTCGCTGCCGCAAGGTCCGCCATTGTTAATCGATATATTACAAATTTATGAGTCAATTACACAAGTCTTTGGATGACATCCGCCATGAAATTAACTGTAAATGGGGTGCAATAATGGCTTGTTTAGTTCTGTGTAGATGAGAGAGGGTGACGACAAAGGAGTTGTCAAGATGGAGAACTGAGCTACAGCAAGTCTACGTGGAGGAAGAGAGAGAAGCAAGCGAGGGACAATGCACGCGTTAAGGTTGAGATTGTGCGAGTGAAGATACAATCATACAAAAATTAATTTAAATGGGAAATCTGCATTAATCAAAAGATAATTTTTAAAAAATAGGATCATTTGTTTTTTATATCTTAGCAACTTTGTATTTCAATTTGCCATGAATTTCTCTTGTATGCTAAGGGCATGCTTGGGAGTTTTGGGATATTCATTGTGAACAAACGTTGTTTAAAATATCGATTTTGAGTTATTCAGTAGTGATTTTTAGTTCACAATGTTGATGCAGTATAACATTATCATGGATGTCTTAAATAAGAAAATTGACAACTCACTTATGTTGGAAAATTCTAACATATATAGGGCCACACATAATATATTATAATGTGTGGTGCTATTACTTAAAGAAAAATAGTCAATTGAAGTAATCCACTAAAGATGAATTTTACCTATGGGTATTAGATTTCATGGAATTAAAGTGGGAAGACCGGAAGTTTGTTTTAGATTGTTGAAGGTGTCGATTTGAAACAAATGAAAGATAATGACCTTTCATTATCTTATTATTATATTGGGGTCATGGTCCCCAATTGTTGGTGTTCTCGAGGTTCTCTACATCCACATCAATAGAGAGCAAAATTGAAGAGGAGATCACCAATCAATTAGAAGATCATAACACATTCCGAAAAAGAATCATACATCTATGGATTTGTTAAAGCATTTAAAGTTATTAGATTCTTGGATTTCAACATGGAGTTTAATTTAAAGTTTATGAATGAGAAAATGATTTATTAAAGCATTTGAATCGATAATCATTTTTTATTTTTCTATCAAGTGGTATCAGAGCCTCTCCATAGTTGAAATTCTTGAGAAATTAAAATTTTAAATTCTGAATTTTTATGTGTTATTTGATCTTCATGGTATATTATGAGATTCAAGCATATTATGTTATGGATCTGAGATTTGGATTTATATTACATGAAATGGAGCATGTTATTTATATGGATTTTGGAAGAATTAAGATTTTTTCTTCATAAAATTCGGATTTTAAAATATATCATTTTCAAATTGGCTGAAAAAAAAAAGATTTCAAGTTTAAAAAATAAAAATAAAAAAAATCAGCCGACACCGTTGGCACTAGTGCCGGTGGTTGGCTGCCGTAACAGCAGCCACGACGGGCTACTATTGCAGCAGCCGCATCGGGCTACTACTACAGCAGCAACAACAACGCCAACTGCTGTTACAACAGCGGATGGGCGGGGAAGAGGCCCCGACCACTTGTGGGCTTGGCAGCGCCACAAGAGAGAAGAAGAAGGGGTTCATGACATTAAGGTTTTCAGTTATGGGATTTGAGGGGGCGGGGGCTTCTTGTGTAAATTTGATATGTTAAGATCCTTGTCAGCAATTTAAGGATTAGGGTTAAATTTTAAGTTGTAGCCCCTAAGGTTTTAAGTTTATTCAAGTTCGGCCTTAAAGTTATGGATTTTCATAACTCAACCCCTGAAGTTTAATGTTTTGGTTATTAACCCCCCCTCCCCCCAAGTTAAAATTCGGCTTATTGGGTCTTATAAAGTTTTAAGTTTAATAATTCAGCCCCTGAAATTCTAAAATTAATTAATTTGGGTCATTTAAGTTTTGAATTTTATAATTGAGCCCTTGAATGTTCATAATTGGTTTACATTGGCTCCTAAAGTTCTGCATAATTGATTTTTGACTTCTAAACATTTCAATAATTAATTATTGATCCCTAAAGTTTTAAATTAATTAATTTTGACCCATTAAAGTTTTGAATTATTAACCCTTAGGCCCTTAAAGTTTCAAGATAAATAAAATTAAGTATTCCTCTTTTCAAATTTTGGTATAAGGGGCTCATTTGAGCATATAATATTCAAAAGTGAATTGATTGAAGCAATATGTTGCCGAAACAATCTCTCTTGTGAAAATTAATTAACTTAGAATATTAGAAGAAATTTGTGTGTATGCTCGTTCATGCGGATATTAGCAGGCCCAAAAGAAGGTTAATATTTGACCGAATTGCATGTACACTTGTGGTGGTAAATGTGTGACAATTATAAGGTTTTCATGTGAATAATAAATCAATCCAAAGATGGGTTTATTATTTGACAGGAGTTATTGTCAATGTTTGATCAATACACCAAGAGTACCACTTACAATTAATATTACTGTCCAAAAACTTGATTTTAATGACGTGTTGGGTATCTTGAGATGACACTTACCATTATTTGAATTAATTAATTGTTTAATACGGATTCCAATGTGAACATGTTAATTGGAAATAAGTTCTCTATTCAGTTAATTCATCCACTTCTGCAATATCTGTCAACATCAACTCTATTCCCGTGCTGAATAGAGCACACTTCAAAGATTTAAAAGAGAGCATATTAATTGTTCATTTCTACAAGGATCTAGATTTTACGCTCCGGATTGAGCAACCCGCTCCTCGTACGGAAGAAAGTTCATCCGATGAAAATGAGAACTTTGAGAAGTGGGATTGCTCAAATCGCATGAGTCTAAATATCATAAAACGCGGCATTTCAGAAGCCTATAGAGGCACAGTATCTGAAGAAGTAACTAATGTCAATGATTTCCTTGCCGAAATTGAGAAAAGTTTTGCGAAAAACGATAAGGTTGAAACAAGCACGCTTTTGCAAAGCTTGATTTTTATAAAGTATAAAGGCAAGAGGAATATAAGGGAGTACATCATGGAGATGTCTCATATACCTTCTAAACTTAAGGGACTAAATCTTGAGTTGTCGGTGACTTGCTTTTACAGTTGGTATTGATCTCGCTTTTTGCACAATTCGATTATTTAAGGTCAGTTACAACATGTCAAACGGGAAAAGTGGACTCTTAATGAGCTCATTTCCATATTGTGTGCAAGAAGAAGAAAGACTAAAGTAAGATAAAACTAACATTACTCACTTGACAAGTACTTCTAAGGACAATTAATAAAGAATAACAAAATTGCATTCAGTTCGGTTTAAAATAAACAGCAAAAAGCCTGAAAATGATAAATTTAGCTGTTTTGTGAGAATCTGGGATATATAAAGAGAGTGTACTAAATATCACACTTGACGTGTAAAAAAAAGTACACTTCTCACTTTGGTTTGTTTTGAGGTAAATTTAATGTCAATAACTAGACACACTTGGTGAATATATTTAAGTACAACTACTCAAGTAAGTGTGTCTATGCGGGGTTGTCTAAGCTGCCAAAACCAATTGATGTTGAAAGATTCATTTATGTGGAGTAATGACAAATCAGTTAAGGTAGGGGCTATAATGACTTTAGGTTATCATTAAAGACCGGTTATTATTTGGATTTGAAAGAAGACATTTACGGTACCATCTTTTGGATGGAATTTGGTTTTTATTTCTACATTGGACAAATTAAGTTATTCTTGTTTAATTTGAAATAGTCAATTTGATCTTTTTCTTACCTCAAATATTCTGGGCACCAGTTCTTTATCCGATTATGATAACCTACATCTGTTTAATACAGTTGCCTCTTATAAAGAAATTTTGTATGTGAATCCGCGTGGTATTAAACATAAATTAACCAATGAGAATTCCATTTTGTTATGGCACGAATGAGTAGGTCATTTCTCTCAAAAGAGAATGAAAAATCTTGTGTTAGAAGAAATTCTTGGTTCCCTTAATTTTTTCAGACTTAAGTGTTTATGCTAATTGTATTGAGGGAAAACAAACAAACGTAAGGAGATTAAGTGCCATAAGACTTCTAATGTCTTGGAACTAGTTCATATGGATATCTATGGACCATTTCCTTCGGTTTCTTGAAATGGTCAACAGTCATTTATTACGTTCATAGACGAATTTTCCTTACTAGGCTACCTATATTTCATCTATGAGGAATCCCAAACACTGGACATGTTTAAGGGATACAAGATTAAGATTGAAATTCAACTCAATAGAAGAATTTAATAAGTCAGATCTTACCATAGTGGTGAATACTATGATAGATATGACAGATCAGGAGAACAACGTTCAGGGCCTTTTACTAAATTTCTAGAAGAATGTGGAATCATTTCACAGTACATCAGGATCTTTCTAGGTAGAAGTACTAAAAACTGCAGCTTAAATTATCAACACAATTCCAAGTAAAGCAATTTTTAAGGGGTTACAAATTTTTTAAAGATCCCACTATTAAGTAAATTTTCAAACGGGAAATGTTCGATTCCTTGAGGATGTAGAGTTTGTGGGGGGAGATAAAGTTATAAGGTTAATGATTTTGTCTTGAATGAAGAATATGTATATATTTCTTCTGTTGCAATTGACAATAATCGGGTTCAGGGACAAATTCTTGTTCCAGATCTTGTTCAAGAAGCAATTTCGGATCAAGACTACATCATAAAATCCCCTATACACAATCTCTTGATTGTTCCAGAAAAATAAACTCAACAACCTCAAAAACAAATGTCATTAAGGAAATCCACTATAAAAGGGAGAAAGACAATTCTGGATGTTTTTATAGTCTCTTTCCAAGAAAATAAGGATGACATAGATTGGTGAAAGACGACCTGATCAATCAACTTTCATCAAGTCATGCAAAGGAATAATTCTAAAGAGTGGATTGATGTCAAGAATAAAGAGTATAAGTCTATGCAAGACAAAGTAAATTTTGGGATCTTGTCCCATTACCAGAAGGTACGAAATCCATTGATTGCAAATGGATATTTAAAACCAAAAAGGATTCGAATGATAATGTGGAAAGATATATGGTTCATATTGTAGCTAAAGACTACCCAAAAGAAAGGCTTTGACTACAAAGAGACTTTCTCTCCAATTTCAACGAAAGACTCTTTTAGGACAATTATGGTCCTTGTTGCGCATTTTGATCTTGAGTTACATCAAATGGATGTTAAGATGGCGTTTCTCAATGGTGACATTGATGAGACGATTTATATGGTACCATAAATTTCATCAAGTAATTATCTCATTTAGTTTTGAGACGAATGCTATTATGATTGTGTGTATCACAAGTTCAGTGGGAGTAAGCATATTTTTCTGGTTTTGTATGTTGATGACATACTGCTTACCACTAATAATATAAGCATGTTGCATGAAACTAAGAGATTTCTATTAAGGAATTTTGAGATGAAAAATCTTGGTGATACCTCTTTTATATTAAAGATATAGATACACAAGAATCGTTCTTGGTGTTTTTTTGGATTATCGCAAAAGAGATGTATCGATAAGGTTCCTAAAAGATTTGAAGTACAGATATGTAATTTAGGTGATACCCATATTGATAAGGGAGACAAGTTTAGTCTCAATTAATTCCTCAGGGATAAATTTAAAGAAAATGAAATACGTGAAATTCTCTATGCTTCAGAAATTGAGAATTTAATGTATACTCAGGTTTATACACATCCGGATATAGTATTAATGTGAATGTTAGATAGATATTTAACTAAATTTGGGATGAAAATTTGGAAAGCAGCCATGAGGTTATTCAGTATTTATAGAGAACTAAGGATTTCATGATCATATTGAAGAAAATCAGATCAATTGGAGATCGTTGGATATTCTGATTATGATCATGGAATATGACTGCAAATTATTGTCACTAGGCTGCATATTTTTGGATGGAATTGAAAGACCATTTAAGTTATTATGTGACAATAACAGTCTTGTTTCCAACGGAAATGGCGATGTCAAAGTCTAAAGACATTAAGTTCCTAGTTGTCAAGGAAAGAAATCAGAGTGGTTAGATTTATATAAAGCATATTAAGACAAACTCCATAATCATAGATCCATTTACTGAATGGCTACCATCCAAGGTTTTTCATGAGCATACTGTTTACATGGGTGTTGCATCTTTTGATGATATGCTAGTTTAGTGGGAGTTTGTATTTGGATGTTGTCTATTTTAGACACATATTTTTGTCCATGGATATTCGGTTAATTTCAGAAATAAAGTATTCAGTTCAGTTCCACTCTAATTAAAGTTTATGGTTGATCTCACTTAAGAAATAAGGTTGGACCAGTTGGAAATAGACATATTTGGATCACATAACATATAATTTCCATGCTACACTTCCATGATTGATCTATGTCATTTGGTTGTATGGGTGTATGTGACCATTAATGAATTTAGTCACGTTAAATGTGACGAAAATCTCTTTGATCCTATATCAATATGACTAATGGACGAAATTGTTTGAAATACCTATAATAATAATAATAATAATAATAATAATAATAATAATAATAATAATAATAATGGCAAAATTTTGAGCGCATAAGGTTGTGCACATTTGAAAGATTACACGTATGGCCTAGTGGGAGATTGTTGAAAGATTCTAACATATATAGGGCCACACATAATATATTAAAATGTGTGGTGCTATTATTTAAAGAAAAATAGTCAATTAAAGTGATCCACTAAAAATGAATTTTGACTAATGAGTATTAGATTTCATAGAATTAAAGTGTAGAGACCGGAAGTTTGTTTTAGATTGTTGAAGAGGTCGATTTAAAACAAATAAAAGATAATGACCTTTCATTATATTATTATTATATTGGGGTCATGGTCCCCAATTGTTGGTGTTTTTGAGGTTCTCTACATCCCCATCAATAGAGAGCAAAATTGAAGATGAGATCACCAATCAGTTGGAAGATATTGAAGAAGCAGCTAAATTGGATGAGTTGGACCCCCGCATAATCGATTACAAGCCTTAAACGGTCCCATTAGAAGAATTAGAAAGTTTACTAGTAAGTCTCCAGGACTTTACCAAATTTATGTAGGTTGGAAAATACCTGTCATTGGAGACCAATGAGAAACTAAAAAGTTTCTTGCGACGAAATATGGACATGTTTACTTGAAAGAATGAGGAAATGATTGACATTGACCCAATGGTTAGTTGCCATCATTTAAAAATTGATCCTAAAGCTACAATTCATCGATAAAAGAGAAGAGCCCTCAGCCCGAATACGTATGAGGCTTGAGGGATGAAGTGAAGAAACTAATCGACAATCACTTCATCCGTGAATCAACGTATCCGAGTTAGGTATCTAACATTGTTCTTGTCAATACGCATAATGGTAACTGGAGAGTGTGTGTTGACTTTTCTAATTTAAACCAAGCTTTCCTGGAGGACAGCTTTCCACTCATACGGATAGAACAACTTGTGGACTCAACTGCTGGACACAAACTACTCAGCTTCATAGATGTTTACTCAGACTACAACCAGATCCTAATATTCCCTGTCGATGAAGAGCACACTTCTTTCATAATAGACTACAACCAGATCCCAATGTTCTTTACCGATGAAGATCACACTTCTTTCATAAGAGACAGAAATCTTTATTGCTATAAGGTGATGCCTTTCGAGTTAAAAAAATGCTAGAGCCACCTATCAAAAGCTTGTAAATAAAATGTTTGCAGACCTCATTGGAAAGACAATGGAGGTATATGTTGATGACATGTTGGTAAAAAGCCCAAGAGAAAATGACCATGTGGAGCACCTTGGAGAGACTTTCCGCATACTATGAAGATACAATATAAAGTTGAACCTTCTGAAGCATGCATTCGGGGTGCCTCGGGTAGATTTTTAGGTTACATGATCAATCAAATGGGCATAGAGGTTAATCCTGAAAAGATTAAGGCCTTGATCAAAATGAGGTCGCCCTGGAAGCTTAGAGAAGTACATCATCTTACTGGACGCATAGCAGTATTGAGCCGCTTCGTTTCAAAATAAACGGATAAATGTATTCCTTTTTTAAGGTCTTAAAGAGAGGAAATATGTCACACCCCATTCCTACAGTACACTAACTAGTGTGGAAATACTATCAGTGACTTGACCTCGACATCCAAATTCACCCACTATTTATTTTTTTAAAAATGAAGGCATCTCTGAAAGTATATCCGATACTAAAGATTATAAAATAATAACCCAACATATTTATCCTACGATTATAAAAGTATTTACATACTACTTCAAAAGTCATGCAAGATCTCAAAATATAATACAGTGGAGTCCACAAAATAATCCTACAGGTCGTCATCCATGTACATAAAACTTCGAAATCCCGTAAGAGCTCCACAGCCAGCCGTGCTTACTAGGGAGTTCCATGCTCACCTACAATGCAAGAAATACATAAGCCAATACTTAGTAAGTGGTAATCATGCAGGTTATGAGTATGAGTGATAATAGTATATGACACCCATTTACTTTAAACAATCTGATAAAGATGTATCATGCTTAGATAATCATCAAAGTCGACTTGAAATAATTTCATTTGAAATCTTTCATTGGGCCCTTGACCTACCTATTATGTACCGGATAGAGCTCTATACAATAATCAAAAATCAAATGGCCAATATGATATCGAGACCGGTGAGTGGACAATCCTCTTGTGACTACTAGAGGCCCATCCCCTAACTGCCCCTATGATCCCCCAAGAAGTATCGCACCCAACAGCGCAAATAATCAGAGTATCACAAAGGCACAACCGAATGGTCCACACTCCCGCGATCACCAAAGGCATATCCCCTATCCACCTTTGCAATCAACCAGGAAGTATCACCCGTGGTGCCAAAACATATCACATAAGCATGCCTCACATGCCTCGGTGCCCTAGCAGTGGTCAATAAAATATTTTATGAAAAAGCTCAACTTTACAATCATGTTGCTCATGCTATATTTTCAACCATGGGTGTATGTCATGCATGTACATGAAAATGATCGTGAGTAACCTACCCAATGATCATAACCATCAAATGGTACACAATGAGCTCCTTATCAAAGTTATATAAATATTCCAAGACTACCATATCACAAATATTATATTCTTGCATCGTAGTTGCAAATGGATTTTCACTTACCTTTTTGCTCTTGTGTGTGTGAGCTTCTACGAGGTGTAAATCAATTCTCTTTCCCACTTAAAGTTGGCAAATCACATGTATTACCATCTAATGTTAAACAAAATCCTCAATTTGATATTCTTAACACACACACACAATCCCGTGCTACGTCCATGCATGCCAAAATAATTTAGATAACACTAACAATTCAAGTTACCGATTGCATCGCAAACTAGTCCCATAAATCACACTATTTCTCGAGTCCAATTATGAACGTCAACATCATATAATTGTTGTTTAACCACCTAGTATTCCTTCAAATGTATTTTTCATACCTAAGATACAACTAATGGACATGTAAATGCTGAATCTATGTTAAATACACAACTAGGCAGAATCTGTTTTCAGGTTTCCATTGCTGTCCAAGTATTTTTCCAAACCTTTTTCACCCCCTTAACTTTATCCAATAATTCTCAAATTTTTACCACACTTCTATAACACGTAGGTAAAGGTAATCATGCCATAAATTAGTCACAAATGAAGGATTTACAGCTTCGAAGGCATTCCTTTTTACAGACACCAAGTCGAACATTTTTCCTCATGGCTGTTTTGAGTTTCACTTGAACAAGACTTTCAAAAATTGGATTCCAACTTATTACAGATCATTTCTATACTTCTAAGTCTTGTATAAAACATTCATATCGACAAATATAAGTTATATCTAAGGGATTACTTAAAATCAAAGGTTAAACCCTTCAAATCTATCAATCCACAATTCTGTCCATGTTATTTTCTCTCAAGTTCTCCTAATTAATTGCCCCTATTATTGCCGTCATAAATTGTGAAAATGGCCCCAACATGATGTCCATCAAGTACAGAGGTTCAAGAGGTTATAAAACTCTCAAAAATAATAAGGGCATACCTCAAAAAGTGTACTAATTCAACTGCCCGGCACTTCTAATTCCTAGCTTTCTGTTTTCTGTCTTTCCTTAGCTCTCCTGCTTTCTCCTTCACTTGGGGATAACTTGAGGAAAACTTTGAGGTTAAGTGTCCTATTTAGGAGCTATATAAAGAGTCTTGAGGGTTGGGGTCGTGCTTGATACTTAAGCATAAAGAAATTGGTGGTTAAATGACAAGTATCTCCAACCATGAGGTGTACAAGCATGATGTGGCTTCTTGCAGCCATACTTGACTATTCCTTTCCCATATTTGGATTCTTATGTGACTAATAAGACATATGTCTATCCAATATAAGGTGATAAGGCTTTAGAAGACATGATAGAAGCCTTAAGGTTGAAGGAGTTTGATGTTATATTGACAAATCATCACATGCTAAGTAGGATGTGTCTCCTTCTAGTTGCATTCTGATCTTGTACCAATCCTTGGACGGTTTGTATGAAATTTAGGGATAATATGTCACATATTTGAAGTCTTAAAGATGTGGTAGATGTGGTTAATACTTAAGAGTGAAGGAATTTACCATTACAAGGACAAATCAACAAGTAGGATGTGTACTAAGCATGAGGTGGTCTCTTGGGATTAAAATCTGATTTTGTACATATCATTGCAGATAAAAATCAAGTATCCTTGACTTATTTTAATGAGTTTACAATCCAATCTACTTGCCCTAAGATCCCAAAATATTTTATAACATTACTTTCTCTACCATTCATTTAATTACTTACCCGATTGACACCCGATTTTCAATCGATTTTAACAATTCGCACCTCAACATTTATAACATTATATAAAACCTATATTATTGTGTAGTGATCATATCACTTCATGCTTCATTCCCCAAATAGGTCAATTACCGATTTAGGGCTTATGGTGACCTTGATCAACTGAATGGAAAGCTATAACCGTTATCGATACTAATTCCGACCTTTCAAGGTTCCAATTGCTTAACAAGTCAATCTTCCACATCTAGATTAACCTAGCTCCTCTATCATCACTCAATGTAGAATTCATCACCTAGGTTGAAGAGTCGAAGGCTAACACCATATAAAGATCTCATGCTCTCAATAATCAAATGTGCAATTTTAAAAGAAAGCAATTAGGAAAATGGATGCAAATGACATTGTAAATAGCATGCATGAATCATATTGGCCAAATGTGTAACATGAAGTTCGAGGTATTACAAAATAAGTTTCAATAGACGAAGGAATGTTAGTTAGCCTTAAAAGATTTGAAGAAGCATTTGGGATAGGCTATCATTCTTTCTAAGCCTAAGAGTGATAAGTTTTTACAAATATACATGGCAGTAACCACCGACGCTATCAGTTCAGTACTTATGAGGAAGGAATGTGATCACCAATTACCCGTTTATTATGTGAGCAAAGCACTCTTGGCAGTAGAAACCTGTTATCCACACATGGAGAAGTTGGCTCTCTCTTTGGTAATAGCTTCCCTGAAGTTGAAGCCATACTTTCAGGCCCATACCATACATTTGTTTATCAACTTCCCACTCAAGTAGGTACTCCAGAAACCTGATGCCTTATGAAGGATGATGAAACGGGTTGTAGAACTTAGTGATATTCATATTGTATTCCAACTAAGAGCCATCGTTGAAGGCCAAGCCTTAGGAGATTTCGTCCCAAAGTTCGCCCATAATTCAGAAATGGAAGAGAAAATGGAACCCACCGAGCCCTCCATCTGCAACCTGTTTGTTGATGGTTCATCTAGAGACACAGGATCCGGGACGTGGCTAGTTTTATTTAGCCCAAAAGGACATAAGGTTAATTGCGCTATGAGATTTAGTTTTAAGGCTACCAACAATGCTGTAAAACAAGAGGCCCTTCTAGTCGGCCTTAGATTAGCCAGGAAAATGCAAGTAAAGATGCTAACTATCAATAGTGATTCTCAGTTGATGGTAAGTCATGTCAATGGCAATTTTACAACTAGGGATATGAGTATGGTCACTTATCTGAAGTTAGTGATGGAAATTGTCCCAACCTTTACAAGATTCGAGTTAACACAGATTTCATAAATGGAAAATGCTCATGCTGATAGACTCTGAACCACTCACCATTATGCCGATAGAACATCTTCCAAAATGCTCCACCAATGAAAATGAAGTAGTGATGTGGGTCGAGGACATTCTCCCATGGATGCAACCTATCATAGAATACCTTAAAGATCAAATATTGTCATCTGACAAAGAGGAGACACAAAGCTTAGAAGGCGAACTGTAATCTTTATCTTTCAAGATAGTGTGTTGTACAAGTGAAGCTTCTTCTTACCACCTTCTTCGATGCATAGAAGGCGAACCATGTAGAAGGGTGAGCCTTGGCACAAAAGGTGTTGAGGCAAGGATACTACGGCCTACCTAGAAAAAGGATGCAAAACAGTATGTTAGAAAATGTGACAAGTGTCAACATTTTGCAACAATACAAAGACAACCTTCCCAAGATTTAAACATGGTCTCCAGCCCTTAGCCCTTTGCCAAGTGGAGGATTGGCCTCATATGACATCTACTAAAACGAAGGGGCAGTACCGCTTCATAATGGTCGCCATTGATTATTTCACTAAGTGGATAGAGGCTACACCCTTTTCAAGATTACAGAAGCAAACACTTCCAGATTCTTATGGAAGAATATCATTTATAGGTTTGGTATCCCTTACTCGATTTTGTCTGACAATGGCCGACAGTTTGATAGCAAGAAGGTCAGGGATTTATGCGATGAGTTAGGAATTAAAAAAGGTTTTTCAACCACCCATCATCCCAGTCCAATAGGCAGGTGGAAGATATCAACAAAACTATCAAATACACACTCAAAAGAAAGTTGGGTGGATGAGCTACCTTAATTCATGTGGCTACCGGGACCACTGGCAGGGCACTATAGAAGAAACTATTTTTTCTATGACTTATGGAGCAGAGGCCATAAGTCCAATTGAAGTGGGCATACACTCTCTTCGTCACTTACATTTCAGCGAAATAACTAATGACAAGTTGTGAAGTGCGAACTTGATTTCCTTGATGAAAGAAGGAATGAATCTCAAGTAAAATTGGCTACCTACCAATGAAAGATGACCTGGTACTAAATTCTAAGGTTAAAAAGAAGTCCTTTTCGTCTAAACGACCTAGTGCTACCAATGGTATTTTTTTCTTCTAAAGAACTGGGAGTGGATACTCTTAGTCCAAACTATGAGGGCCCTACCGCATCAAAAAAGAGTTTTGGCTAGGAACCTATAAAATTGAAAATTTGGATGGCAATACACAACCTCATCCTTAGAATGTAGAACGCTTTGGGAAGTGTTATCAATAGAAATATAAATATTCAAGTTTGAACAATTTTCTTAATTTAATAAAGGTGGTTTTGTTAAAATTTCTAAAAAGAGAGCCTCCCAGCAACAAAAGTCTTGGGAAAAGCCTGTGCCTGGTGGCTCAGCTACTAGGTAGGGAAGCATATGCACTCTAATGAAAAGATATCCTAAAGGAGACCACTTCCTTACTCACTAAAGAAAACAATGCATGCCCTCAATGGTAAAAGTCATTGAGAAGGCCTCAGCATGAGTGATCCACTTGATCCTATGCTTGGGAAAGGCAACAAGTTACAACAAAATACGACCTTCTAACACTTGTGCAAATTGTAGGTTCAAATTGCGAATTATAAGGTAAGTTAAACAAATCTTAGACTGAAGCACCTCACAAACCACAACATAAGTTAAGATGTAATACAAGATTCTGGAAACAAACAGTGTAAAGAAAAAGAGATTTCATTAATAATGGGGTCTATTACAATTGGAGGCCAAACAGCGGTCATAAAATTACAAAACAAAAGGAGAGAGAAAAGGCTAAAAGCTAAGAGGAAAGGTCAGGCTAGCCACCAACAACTAGAATGATGGAATTAGGAGACATTGTCTCATTCTCAGCTTGCTCTCCCCTAGCCTCTTCATCATCTTCCAGTTCAATTATGTTGCTTCCATCGGCTGGGGTCTGGGCTTCGCACTTTTCCAAGAATTCCGACTTTAGCTCTAACATGTCGATAGATTAAAAATGAACCTCAATCTATTCCACCACTTTGGTGTAAGCGAACGTTTACCAATACTTGGCAAAATGATGGTACTCTTCCATTAGGTGGAATTTGGCTATATAACGCTTTACCGCTTCATCGCCAGTAGACTGGGCTTCATCCCGAGCTGCCTCCACTTCTTCTTCAATCAAGCTACAAACTCAGGAATTTACCATTTCCATTGCTACTTTAGCAGGGCATATTCTTTATTTAAGGCCTCTAGGGCATGGGCAGCAATTTACTGGTGTGCATCGAAAGTCTCAACTCGTTTAGTTAGAGAAGCCACTTCCCTCTACGATAAATGAACTTCTTTTTTCAGATTCTCAATCTCCGCCAAAGCATAGGCGAGTTTCACAGACTCCTCAGTTTGTTGTTTCCTGATGGCCACAACGTCGGATTTGGGTTTCCTGGCCTCTTCCTTGGCCTTGGAGGCCTTGTCAGCAAAATCTTTATTTTTCTTTCAAAGGTTTTTTAGAGGACTTCAGCTTCTATGACCACCGAAGGCCCTCCCCATCTAGCTTACCATCTTGGCAAAAAGACACTCCGCATTATTGGACTGAACGAAGTTTTGCCAACGATCTATCCAAAATTTATGAAAAGTGGTGGTGGCCATCTAGATCTCTGGGAGAGCATGGTAGGAGCCTCTCACTGGCAGAAGAGCCCTCGTTGGTCTTGTTCTTTGTCACTGTCTCCTGCCACAGGGACACAGTGGATGGGCGCCTCTTCAAATCCTTCATTACCATACGATAGAGGCTGTCATCAATTTTTCACCGACAAGAGCTGGCGGTAGAGGTAGCAAGTATCCTACCGACCTTCATATGCCCGTTGATAAGAAAGTGTACCTCTTTTCTGGGGGTTTCGTGATTTTCTCCTTCTCTTTACTCTCCGATAAATACACTATCCTAATTCGACGCCCTTCTCTCCGAGCCATTAGGCTAAATTCTTTGTAAAATCTTTGGTTCAAGATGCACCATTATATTCGCATAAGGAAAGTGGGGATGATATACATCTTCTACGATGCCCAATTCAGCTTCAGAAAGTTCAAAGCTATCAACTGAACCTACAAGATAGAGGGAGGTTAGACCACCAAAAGTATGTAATAAATGCAATTAATCTACGATAACTTAAGAACGACCCTAAAGAATGGATGAAGAGATAGATGAAATCCTTCCTTTAGTAGGTATTCACTAATAGCTATGCATCCCAGCCTAGGAAAGCAGGCTCTGTTCTCAAACGAAGGGCTAAGAGTTCAATTGTATGAGAAATACGATATTTCTTCCTAATTACTACAAGGTTCGCAGCGGTAACATTAGACGAAACCTTAGTAGCCCCCTAGTTAGCATCATAGCCTAAATGACCATAAATAGGGCTCAGGACACTTTGACCCGCCCTAATGGCTTGAACCAAATCGACTGTACTCTCATCTCAGATGCCACTACACACGAGTCTAGGTTTTCCTCTCCAAAGTTTGAAGAGCTCATGATTTCAAGAAAAATAGGAACAAATGAAGAAGTGAAGATGAATGAATATTCACAAACATAAGGAACGAATAAGAAAGATTGGTTGGAAAAAAGGTCTTAGAGAGCTTTTTGAATCAAGAGATGAGTGTCGAAAATCGTTTCTTTTCACAAAGTAAAGAATGAAACATGTAAAGGATTTTCCTTCTATAGGCGTTAGATCTTAATCTTAACCATCCAAACATTCATATAAAGGTTAATCCGAACCATCCATACCATCTGTCTCTTCGCTTTTAATGGTTCAAATTAGAGTATCCGAGCTACATGCGCTAAATGTGTCTACCTCCCATAAAACATGTCTACGGTTGTCATCATTACATATTAAATATGGTGATGGTTGTGTGTACGGAAAGTTGAAATATTGCAGCTGTTCTTTCTCAAAAACATACAAGACAACTAATCATTTCAACACGGCAATCAATGGCGTCTTGTGCTCACAACATTTCAAATATAATGAATAAAAATATACCTTTTCCAAATTAGCGAGCTACAACCTTAGCAAGTAATAGAGATAAATCACTTTAGTCTTTTACAGACTTCGGCACAGCTTCAGATGCATAAAACCACCTCGAAGCACACTCATCAGATTCTCCTGCAAAATCAAAAACTTCGAAGTGCGCAGCGTCGGCCAACCACCTTGAAAAGTTACTCATGTAGGTCAAATGCTTTTAAGATCTAATTATAATATGAATATTTATAGTTAGACCTGGGGAACTATTGTTGCACCTCGTCACCAAGGATCTAAGAAAGAGACCATATCATAGTCCACATGGAGATGTCATCGATCTTGGTCAAGTCGACAAAGACTCATTTGACCAAAATAAAGAAGTCAAAGAGCGCTCTATTTTTCTTTTTTGGCCAAGGTCTTCAAAGAAGCAGAAGTTCCTTGCACCGAAGACCTCCAATAAGAAGTTTCCCAAAGTTATAGCCCTTGTCATCCTATAGATGATCCGTAGGCAATCTTTAAAAATTATTGATGTAATGTTTGTAATGATGAATGTCAGAATTGTCAGCCTAAGGTATAAGGTGGCTAACCCCGTTTTCAATGTATTAAATGTATATCAGACTAAGTGATGTAGGACTTCGACCTAGGAGATAAGGCCATGTGGTTGTAGCCCAACGGTTACCATTTCGGCCAGAACTCTATAAAAGCCCACAACTTATACCATTTGAATAATAATGAAACTTTTAACACTTAAAACCATACTAAATTTCCCTCTTTTGGCTTACTTCATATTTTTATTTGCTTAAGTCAAATTACTTCAGCTTTGGTTGAGTCGATGAATGTTTTGTTCATGTGTAACAATCTTTAATTAAATTATCGGCGCTCAAGCATTTTTATCCCATGCCGTAAAGTATATCCCATGTCTATAAAATCATCCTAACCAACCCAAATATCCGGTCAAAATGTGCAGGAATTTGGTTGTAAAGGAGCGAGTGGGTCCGACACCTGTTGTTCATGTAAACGTGACGAGAAAATGGGGTCAACAACAACCACATTTTACATCCACATTTCACAACATATAATAAAAATCCCTCACGCCAAAACCCTAAACCTAAATTTTTTAAGCTAAAAACATTGTTACCACAAACCCATCCTACAAACCTAGGTATAAACCCATTTTACAAACACTTCACACATAAAGCTGAACAACCAAGTATTTCATACATTTGGTTTTGTCTCTTGGTGGGTGTTGATTTCAGCTTCCATTTCCTTCCTAGCCCATAATTGTCCTAGAATTAGCTCCTTAGATCTCTCATATTTAAAAGGGCTACACAAAACAAAAAAGTTAGATCCAACCAAATCTTGGCTTCGAGGACAAGTGAGAAATCTTCTTCCTGGGTTTAGGTTCATCCATGAAATCTTCATCTGCATCTGGGAACCATATTTGCATATATTCATCTCAATCTACGTGCTGATTTTTTTTTACTAATAGTGATGAAAAAGGAGGGGAAATGAAAAATAAAGTGCAAAAACAGAAGGAAAAATGTGTAATGCCCAAATTGCCCTTGCCTATGTGGGAAAAATTATTAGATTTTTCATTTACGGGATCAACTAATGATTTTTGTGGTCAAACATATGAAAATCATTATTTTGGACTGGACTTGGGATTTTTTTAAAGGTTTGGTATCTCATGTGACATAAATGAAAGGTTTGAGTCAAGTTTACAACTAAATAAAAGGTTTGGTAACTTGACTGCAATTTTCCATTTTGTCCTAACCTGACTTCTCACTAAATATATACTAGACTAGTCTAACTTAATCTAACTAATCTAATTTGTGGGGGATTTCTGGAAGTAAGTGGTTAAAAAATCCAATTTCACTTAAGTTATTCAATGTTCATTCAATCCAATTTCATTTAACACCTTTTCATATGTTTAAACAATTGAATTAACCAATTATTTTTAGTAATCTCTCTCGAGCAAAATCAACCCTTTTCACATGGTCGGATTTACTATTTCTTTATGAAAATTCATACGCGTGTAAAAGCATTCAATTGGAGGAATTCTACAAAAATTGCATAGCCTATAGTCATCTCTCGATCTCTTGTAAAATAAGTCACATATTGCATGAACTAGACAAATATATCTTCCTTCGATCTTAATATTGTCATTAAGTCATACAGTAGGTGATCAATCATTGGAATGCAATTAAAGCAAAATAAGCAACCAACACATAATCAAATTGGCAAGAAATCTTTGGAATTGAATAAATGTTAAAACTAAGTTACATCATTCATCCTAACAACTAGTTATTTGTCCAATCATAATTATGGAATTTAAGAATAAAATGACAAAAGATCACTAGGTTCAATACAAGAAATAAAGAAAAAAAATTCTAACAATTGTTGTTATTCGGCACCTAATTCCCAACTATGGATCATCAAATTCTTATTTAAAGCTTATATATCTCTTGACCAATTGTGTTTTCAACCTTCCAACCTCAAATTAAGATACAAATCTTGAGAATTTAATATATTTGGATGTGTAATTTCTCCTCAACATTGTTTTTCTAGACCTCTTTTTAATTGAATGAAATATTCCTATTTATAGACCTCAATTCATGTCTAAAATAGAGTCTCAATGTGATAGAGAACCTTAATTTTTGTCCAATTAGGATATCTCAAATTGCTAGAATTTATCCTTTTACATGTGCAATTCGGTTTAAATTTGATCTTTTTGTTCGAATTGAGTCCTTAGATATTACAATTGAGGTCTTTCAACCTTCATACATAACTCCTTGGTTCCCAGCTTTCAAAATATGTCCAACTTTACCACTTTTTGAGCAATTATTGTTCTTTTTCTTCTGTTCTTTTTCCTAAAATAATGAATAAACACATAAAAGTTCAGTATCTAGTTCGTTAAAGAGTAATGTTATGTAGTCTCACTAGGTTTACTACCCCAATCTAGGTGGCACTAGATGATAGACTTAATGAAATATGAAATTAAACGATTTATTTAATTCCACCTATTATTTAACGCCACATTAACGTCATCTAAATCGGCTTATAAACCCAGCGGGACTAAATAGCACTATTCTTCATTAAATTACTTCCAAATGCTACTTTTGATTACTAAGATACATTTAATATTTACACTTATCAAACATCCTAAACTTCTTGTTCACCCTCGATTAAAGGATAATAGAAACTTAACTAGTCTCTAAACAAATATAATCAACTTCATATATGTAATTCAATATTTTTTCAAAATGAATATCTCAATGAAAAAAAATTAAAAAAAAAAGTTGATGAAACACATGAATTAATATTTATTTCATAAGTTCTACAAATTATATATTCAGCTTTTGAGTGTGTGTATTAAACATCTCATTTCTACTGATGCTAATTGATCACGTATTTAACTTGCAAAGTGTGTTTTCTCAAACAAACAAAATCCTAAGTATGTCAATATAATCTCTCATCACTTGTATAACTCTCTTGATATTTCAATTTCTTTTCTCGAAGGTGAACTAAGCAAGTGATATTGGGCTTATTTTCATTATCAACTCAACCATTCTTCGAATCCCGAATTGATAACCAAGACTTAGCCAGACAGAGACAGTACTTATAGTTATTTTGTCACTATCTCTATACACTTTGGCAAGTTTCACTATCTTCTCTTTTAAAAATTGTCCTTTCTTTTATTTTTGGGATATTTTTTATTTTCGAAGGTAATTTTACTCTACCCTATAGGCAGTCTTTTTCTTTGGTAGATTATCTCCTAAATATTGGTGATTAATATGGTGAAATTACTCAAGATTAGTTTCACATTACAATGTAGATGACTTTTTCCTACATGCCACGAGTAATGCAATGTCTCACCTTTTTTTAGTCCAACAATAAGAACCAAAAATAGTAAAATGGGGATGTATGGTTCTAACAGAGCTGATTAGAGTAAATATGAATTACTAAGGTCATAAAAGTTTTAAGTAAGTTAGTTTATATAAATTCTTAGGTTTTTTGTGTTAACGATTTTGTGGACAAAAGGACTAATTTATAACGTGTTGTAAAAGTGAAGGACATAGGGTTCAATTTGTACAACTTAGGTTATGAGTTCTAAGGTTTGAGCATGAAAAGAAGAGAATCACGGTGCCGCATTTTCGCTAGCCTATCACCTAGACACTGCTCGAGTGACAAAAACAGAATCCTCGTCGCTCGCCTGTCGTCTGGCTCTCACTCGAGCGAGAGGCCGTCGCTTGCCTGTTACTGAGATTTCGCTCAAGCGACAAGTTTATATGAAAAACCTAATTTTTGTTTTTAAACAGATTTTTCCGACCCATTCAACCCAATTACCCTATCCTATAAATATCCAAGCCATTGGACAAAATTTTAAGGTAGTTTTCATTATTTCCATTGTCACGTCTTATTCTCTAAATATTGAAGAACATATTCTTTCATTGTGATTCATCATTTATTCTTGAGATCATATAACCACCTATTTGGGAAAAACATCGAACCCATTAAAAATCTAAACACCGCATACTTCCTATTTGTCATAGGAAGGTACTTTCTAAATTGAACTTCAGAGTTTATTGGAGATTAAGAGAGGTTGGACTAAAAGCGTAGGAAGAGCACAAGGTCTTGGAACAGGTTCTAGGAATTCTACTTGGAAGAGACAACTGTAGAAGACCAGGAAGCTGGTGGGTACAACAGATCTTGAAGATTACAGGAATTACAACAACGGGAACTAATGGGATTTGCTAGGCTGGAAACAGACTATAATCTATATTGTCTATAGTGGAGATAACTAGCTTGGTCCCGAAAGTTTTACCGAGTTAAGGTTTCTCCGTCATCATTTTGGTGTTCATTATTTAATTGCTTTCTTTATTAATGCGGTATTCAATATAGGATAATTGGACATGTATGTTTAATCATCTAGGAATAATTAGAAGTGATTTGTTGCTTTTAATTGATTAATTCTGCACGTATGGTCAAAATTAAGAAAAAAAAGGATGATTAATAACCACTCGGTAACTTAGTAGTCGTTAAGTTGGTAATTTGTAACTTTCAATTGGTATCAAAGCCTAAATTCGAATCTTGACCTTAGATTTCTAGATAAGTAATTCATTATCCGTCCCACCATATTTTGATGGTAATAATTATGCTTATTGGAAGGTTAGAATGAGAGTTTTCCTAAAATTCATGGATGAACGAATTTGGTTAAGTGTTGTGAATGGTTGGGCTGAACCTAATTCTACGATTAATAATAAAGTAATCCCCACTCTCATTTCTAATTGGACTAGGACGAACTTAGATGAATGTAACTAGAACAATAAAGTCTTACATGCCTTATTTATGATGGTATCCCTGGAAGAGTTTAGGAGAGTGTCTATGTGTGAGGTAGCCAAAGAGGTTTTGGATATTCTACAAATCACACATGAGAGAACTCAGTCTGTTAAGAACTCAAATTGCAAATGTTGACCACTGGTTTGAAGGGATTAAGATAAAATAGAATGAAACTTTTGATGAGTTTTATGCAAATTTAAAGAACATAGTGAATTCCAGTTTCAACCTAGGTGAGATGATCTTGAAGTCTAAAATTGTAAGAAATAATCTTAGATCCTTACCTAAAAGTTTTAGGCCTAAAGTCGCGGCTATAGAGGAGAGCAAGGACTTAGATTCAATTAAGATTGAAGAGTTGGTTGGATTTCTCTAGACTTACGAGCTAACATTTGATAAACCCACAAACGATAAGTCTTTGGCCTTAAATATTGTGAGGAATAGTCATAGGGAGTCCTCAGATTTAGATTCTCCTAATGAAGAAATGTTAGCATACTTTGCTAAAAAATTTCGAAAAATGTTTAGGAATAAACAAAAATCTCAAGAGAAGTATAGAAGTGGTCCAAGTGAGTCTAGGAAGAGTTTTAAATCTATGAGATGCCATAATTGTCAAGGTTTTGGCCATGTTAGGAGTGAGTGCCCTAGAAGTAGGAGAATTTCGAATAAGGCTATGAATGTTACTCTCACTGATGACAAGTCTAACTCGGACAATCAGAGTGAGAAATTCACTCAGGAGAAAAGTCGAAAATATATTGTTTTTACTACGAGAGTTAAGGAAGGATCTGACCAGGAGAGTGAAAGATAAGAGGACTTAGTGTAATACCCAGACCAAGAAAGCTTAAAAAGATTTGATAGGTACTACTCATACCAATAAAGTAACATTCTTTTTCGGAAGTCCATCAATAGAAACTCCACACTTAAGCATGATTGGCTTGGAGAAATTCTATGATGGGTGACCCCCTAGGAAGTTTTCTCGGGGAGCGTGCGAGTGAGCATAAAGTATGCTGAAAAGACCTATGTTGGTACGTGGGAATAGTACGTCGTTGATCTAACGGTCGGGACAACCCATTAAGTGGGACCTGGGTCATTACAAATGGTATCAGAGCGCGGTTGCCAGTCGAAAATTGGGAACTAAGTGCTATGTGGGACAAAGTGCTACGCCATATGGTGGGAGCCACCTCTAGAATCCCAACGCCTGGCAACGAATCCTCAGATGAATCAAGCGCGACGAGGACGTCATAAGTCTAACGAGGGGTGATTGTAATACCTAGACCAAGAAAGCTTAAAAAGATTTGATAGGTTCTCATACCAATAAGTTGCACCTTCTTTTCTGGAAGTTCATTATAGAAACTCCACAGTTAAGTGTGCTTGGATTGAATAAATTCTATGATGGGCGGCCCCCTGAGAAGTTTTCTCGGGGAGCGTGCGAGTGAGGACAAAGTATGCTGAAAAAACCTATGTTGGTACAGTGGGGACAGTACATCGTCGATCTAACGGTCGGAACAGCCCGTTAAGTAGGACCCGGGTCGTTACACTTAGATAGTGATGAGGATTTCAATAAAAAGTATAAGAGTGAGGAAGATATCCAAGAGGCTTATGATAAGATGTATGAGGAGAGTATTTATATTATAACTAAAAACAAAGTCTTGAGTGAGAAGAATAAGGAACTTGAAGTGGAAAATGAGAAGTTAGTAGCCCACATTAAGGAATTTGTCTAGATCCTGAGTGGGGTGAAATCTATGAATGAAACTTTAGAGATTTAGGTTAAGAACCTCACCAGTGAGCATGAGAAGTCCTCTATGAGAGTCAGGGAGTTGAACACTGAGAAAGAGACATTAGAAATCCAGGTCAAGAACTTTTTGAGCGATCTAGGATATTCTAATTCTCAATTGCTAGCCTTTTCTAGTGGTTCTTAAAAGTTAGATAATATTTTAGGAATGGGTAAGCCGGGTGGAAATAAGGGAGGTTTAGGTTTTAAGGAAAACATTGCTAATACTTTTAAGACCATGTTTGTCTCTGCCACTGACCAGGTCAAACATGTGTCTAACCCATATCTTAAGAATAAGGAATTTGTTAGACAAAGGCCTACTAGACCACGTAGGACCCGCTAACCTAGGAATAAATATCAGCGATCACATACCTTTAATCCTAGTTTTATCTCTACATGTTTTCATTACGGTGAGCTATGACACATTAGGCTTAGGCGTCATCATTTCCTGAACAGAAATAGAAATCAGAATTTAAATAGAAATAAAAATTAGGAGTTTGTTGGTCAGATTGACTTTCTTACTAATCAGGTAAGTAAATTGACCAAGTTAATGACACGGATGACCAAAAATATTCCTGTCACTAGACAAGTTTGGGTAAAGACAAGTGATTTGAAACTCTTTTAAATAGATCACAGTACTCATAAAGGTAAGAGTATATGCATACCTAACTGATTATGTATTTTTGATGCATGATCATGATTTATCATTGTGTGACATTGATTTATGTATACATCATATTTGTTTATTTATTTTTTCGGTAAAAAATTCATGCATATTTTTTTTTGTGTTTGACATTTTTTTTTGTGCAAGATGCATTCATGTTTTTAAAATAAAAAATTGAAAAATAAAAATGCGAAAATTATTTTTACAGCATAATATGTAATATACTTGAATTTGTTTGTTGTGATCAAGTATGAGTTTAATCAATGAACTATAACATAGTTTCCATTACTAGCTTAGGTTATTATGGAGTACTTAGTATAGGTGTTTTCATGTACCATCTGCACTATACACACTATGTTATTGTTAGTAGGACTCAACCGCGTGTGTGAGATTTGGGGTGGCAATCACATTTTAGTAAAGTGACTTTGAACATGAATTGACCTTATTTTTTAGACATAAGCTCAAGTTTATCCCCGATAATAAAAGACTCAATATTTTATGTTCTTTTTCAAATCCTATTTGATTCGAGCAATTAAGCCATTGGGGTTTCTTATAACCTGGTACCTATGGTCAACTGACTTAGGTTAACTGGTCTAAAGCTCGCTACATGGGTCAGTTTAGTTGCTTAATAGAGAAGAGCCTACACTTAAGATGTGAGAAATAATAATGAGCTTAAAATATTGAAAGATGTGAAAATAAAATATGCTCAAAATCAGGGGGAAAAAAGAAAATATTAATACAAAATGAGTTTTTATTTCAAGGTCTTAATGCGCATTAAATGGTTTGACTTTTATAAGTAAAGGAATACACTTATTGACAATGATGTTTTTCATATCTTTTCTCACAAAATTAAGGTTTAAAGTCATATGCATAGCTGTTTGAGTTTTTTATGCTTTTGTGATGCTAATATTTATGTTGGTGTTTGGATTAACATTAGTGTTACGTCTCAATCTAGCTAGTTTTGGTATCATGTGTTTAATTGCTATATTTTCTGTATCACGTGCTTTTAGGTATTTGAGTTGTTGATTTAAGGAAACGGGTTTAACAAGAAATATAAGAGACATGCAGTTTGATGAAGGTTGGGTAGTTTATATATATATATATATTTTAGTTTATTGACTTATTGTATAGTTTTGTCACAAAATGCCAAAGAACAAGTTTGTTAGATTTTTTGTGTTGACAATTCTGTGGACAAAATGACTAATTTGTAATGTGTAGTAAAAGTTAAAGACCTAGGGTTCAATTTGTATAAATTATGTTATAAGTTCTAGAGTTCGATCATGAAAAGAAAAGAATCGCAGTGCCACATTTTTGCTAGCCTATCGCCTGGACACTGCTCGAGCGACAAAAATAGAATCTCCGTTGCTCGCACTATCTTGCTGAGATCTCGCTCAAGCGACAGGTTTAACGGAAAACCTAATTTGCATTTTTAAACAGATTTTTTCAACTCATTCAACTCAATTACTCTCTCCTATAAATATCCAACCCATTAGACAAAATCTTAAGGTGGTTTATATTATTTTCATTGCCTCATATTATTCTTTAAAGATTCAAGAACATATTCTTTCATTGTGATTCATCATTTATTTTTGAGATCAAATAACCACCTATTTGGAAAAAAAATCAAACACATTAGACTGAAACACCACACACTTCATATTGGTCATAGGAATGTACTTTCTCAGTTGAATTTTAGAAGTTGTTGGAGGTTGAGAGGGGTTGGACTACAAGCGCAGGAAGAGCACGATGCCTTCGAGTAGGTTTTTGGAATTCCACTTGGAAGAGACAATTGTAGAAGATCGAGAAGTTGGTGGGTACAACAGATCTTGGAGATTACATGAATTATAACAGAGGGAACTAGTAGAATTTGCCAGACTGGAAACGGATTATAATCCATATTGTCTATAGTGGAGGTAACTAGCTTAGTCCCATAATTTTTACCTAGTTGAGGTTTCTCCGTCATCATTTTGGTGTTCATTATTTATTGTTTTCTTTATTATTGCGGTATTCAAATATAGGATAATTGGACATGTATGTTTAATTATCTATAAACAATTAAAAGTGACTTGTTGCTTTTAATTGATTAATTCCGCACATTAAAAATGGATAATTAATAACCACTCGGTAACTTAGTTGCCGTTAATTTTGTAATCCGTAACTTTCATAAATAATTTCCAAGTTATTCACGAGTGCAGTCAAGAATGAATCAATGCTTAATTTGTTCAAAAGTCAAGTATAAAATAATGCAATTCACGTAATAATTGAAAAATTGAGAGCTATTACGAACTTATACATTTTTTTTAATCTAGATAGACATGGATATGAAAAACATTATTCAAGTTAAATCAAAGCAATAAATTATTTAATTTTTTTCAACTTTGGAGGTCTTGCATAATTTGCTTAAGCTGACTTTGCACCAAAATGCAGTCATCCTCCAAATTTTAACACTTCCCTTCTCCAAATAGTAGGACTCGCCTTCATCCCCAATGTATACTTCAATCGCCTCATAAGGTTTAATTACAAAATCAATTTCTGAGCAAATAATGAATTCGGAGGATATGCGCATGTTAATTACATCTTCATTGAATGCTACTAATTCTTTTAGCCCCTTAAGATTAATTCCTTAGACTGTACATGCTCTTCATTTGTTGTTGGTTCCTCAGGTTGAACGGCCAGCCTACTCTCTAAAATTTGGATAGTTGCGCAAGGAAATTTTCATGAGAATTCTTCCTTTCTTGTTGAGAATTGGTGGGATTTTCAATAGTTTGACCTTCCGACCAATAGAGATTTGAGTGTTGCTCCTAACTTGATTTATATGTTTTCTCATATAAATTGTATTATTCCTCATGTATTCGGTAGTCTGTTAAAGCCCATAGTAATACCAATGATTTGCATTCTCATCAACTTCGTTTATAGGTTTATTTGGAATCCTGATAGTCCATGTAGTACTCCCAAGGGTAAGTCATTCTCATCAACTTCATCAAGTGCATCATATCCTTTATTTAAATCGCGGTAGGGTGAATGAAATCAAGATTGTCATTATGATTTTGCTTCCTTTCGTTCCTTGTTAATGAAATCAAGAAAAATAAGTATATTGGAAAAAAGAAAAAATAAATTAAAAGACAAATAAAAAAACAAAAAATTAAATCAAAGCTAGAATTGACAAAAAATAAAAAACTAAAGTAAATAAATTATTTTTCGGACAATGGTGCCAAAAACTTGTTCGATTGAAAGTGTAAAGAATGTGACAAGTAATAAAATGGATTAGGAGTCCTAATATCGTTCGCACGACGACTAAATACTTAATATTAATTTTTTCCTAATCTAGGTTCAATCTATATTACTGTAGTAAAAAATACCAAATCAAGTTGTTTATGCTCTAACTAAATTTATACAAAACAATCTAACTTAAGCTAACTATTCTATTTAATCCAATTTTATTGAGAAACTTTTTCATATGTATTAACAATCGAATTAATCAATTTCTGTTAATAATCTCGCTCAAGAAAAACCAACAATTTTCACATGCCATAATTTACTATATCAATATATTTTTTTTACACATGCAAAAGCATTCAATTGTATGAATTCTACCAGGATTGAATAGCCTAAATCATCTATCGGCCTCTTATAAAACATATGTAACTTATTGCACAATCTATACACACATCCCCTCGGTCTCAATATTGTCCTTAAGTCAATAATAAATAAATATTAAATCTAAATTATATCATTCATCCTAACAACCAATTATATATCCCCTCATAATTGGCGAATTATAAAATAAAAGGATTAAAAATAACAGCGAGTTCAATACAATTAATAAATAAAAGAATTATATTAATTGTTGTTATTCAAAATCCAATTCCTAGCAATGGATCATCAATCTCCTCTTCAAAGCTTGTGTATCACTCATCCAATTGTGTCTTCAACCTTTAAATCTCAAATTTAGATACAAATTTTGAGGATTTAATGTATTTGAATTTGTAATTTTACCTCAAAATTGTATATCTAGCCTCCTTTTTAATTGAATGAAAGATTCCTATTTATAGACCTCAATTTTAAGTCTAAAATAGAGTATCAAAATGATAATTATGCTATTTGGTCCATATTTCCTTTTTTATTTTTTTTAGATTGAACCATTATATATTTCAATTAAGGTCTTTCAACTTTCAAACATAAAATCGTTGGTCCCTAACTTCCAAAATATTTCCAACTTTACTCTTTTTGAGCAATTATCATTTGCTTTTTTTCCGTTCTTGTCAAATACCGGGTTTTATCCTAAAATAATCAATAAACATATAAAAGTTAAGTATATAGTTCATAAATTACTTCCAAACACTCCCAGTTCAAAGCATTATAACTAGACATGGGTATGCGACAGATGGATTGTGTTTGATCTTGAAGTGGTAGATCATTATTATGATTTAACCTAGGATCACATTGTCGTATCTCGGGTGAACTCAATATGGCAGAGGTAGCTGGATTTTTGTATGGAAGAGTGGGACCATGGACATTCGCTACAAAAGAGTTCAACCATGACCAGTGTTGTGAAATAAACAAGATACCAGAATCTCTCTGATACCACTTGTGTTAATTATGCCCAAAATCTTTTATACCAATTGTTGGGAATTCAAGAATCATATATTGTTCGATACCACTTGATATGAAACCAACCACCAAAATGAGATGTTGCTATTATATGGCACAATAATGAAGTATTTAATCATAGTAAATAATAAAAGAAAACAGGAAAATATGACAGAGGAATTATGAGATTTTATTGTATCACAAATGATAAAGATGGAGAAATATTACAACGATCCTAAAAGTTGGTAATCACTTTTCTCACACTATATTTTCACACTAATTGTAGAGAAGAGCCAAGTATTTATAGGCAAATATGTAGGACGACGTCCAAACCATAATAGATGAGTTGTAGTTGAAGTAGAATATCAAAAACGTGTTAAAATGCGAAAAGGGTATGGGTGGATAACCTTGTCGCTTGAGCGATAAGCTAGTGACAAGTGAGCGACCAAGTCTCGAGAAAAAACCTACAAGTGTTGCTCGAGTGGCCAGCTAGCGGTAGGCTAGCGAAAATGAGGCGACTTTTCTTTCCAATCCATAATTTCAACCCTTTCAAATCCAATACAAATTTCAACTCCTAATAGGCTTCCAAATAGAATTTCAACTTGAATAAGACTCCAATAACGTTCCAGACTGAATTCATCTTGACGTGCATTTCAATTAGAATTCTTGAGTTACTTTAACAACGAATTCAGGTCACACCCAAATTCTAACAATCTCCACATTGATACGAATTCTACTGCAACGAACAAAGCTCCAAGATTTTCTCCACTTGGAGAAGAAATTTCATCTGCAAAGAATGAATTGAGTCTTCAACAATAACCAAACTGATTTCTCCAACCAAACACAAAATACTCCACATCTTCCAATGAATCCAAGCAGTACTCTGGAAATTACCTCAGATTCCCAAAAAAAATCATAATGATTTTAAAATTCACCAAACTGGGCTGTAACACCCCCCCCCCTCACCGGAAGAAAAATCAAACTCAAATACTTTTATAGAATGCTCATTACTAGATTGTATACCTTTTACTGTGCTGAAAGTATGTTCAACAAAATAAGCATCCACATATTCTTTTCCACTAGGTTCATCACTAGCAATACAATATAATGGCATCATTGCAAGTGATGGTGGCAAAACGGCATTATCCACAACTCCCGAACTCCAATTCGACCATTTACAAACTCCTAGAGGTATTGCACCAAACTGAATGTCTACTACAGTACTGAACATGTGCTGATTGACTCTTCTAGATTCTACATGACCCTTCAAGATGTATAATTGAGACATTTTCTGTCTCACTAATACAACATGGACACCCTTACAAACCTTCAAATATTCACCTCCACCAAAAAACTCATAACCCTTTAAATCAAAAATAGACAATGAGATGAGATTTTTCTTCAAATTCGAAACATGTCGAACTTGTTCAAATGTTCTAATTGTCCTATCTAATAGCTTCAATCTAACCGTACCAATTCCAACAACCCGACAAAGTGTGTTGTTTCCATAACCACGACACCTTTGTAAACATATGTAGTAAACAAGTCCTTATTAGGACACATATGAAAAACATACTCTGAATCCAAAATCCAATCCTCCCATGGTTTAGACTTGATGTTAGAAATAGCCAAGAGATCTCCATCACATACAATGTTCTCTGTGAGGTCTGCTTCACCTGAAGTCTCTAATTGCTTCCCATACCGATCTACAGCCAACCTTTCTTTATTCTACAATTTGTAGCAATCCTTCTTCATATGCCCCTTCTTCTTGCAAAAGTTACAAATCTTATTACTGAACTTAGACTTCGATCTACCCCTTCCAGAACCACCATAACCGACAAGGCTTCTCCATCTCTAGCCTTAGACACCAGATGTTTCATCTTCTCTTTTGAAAACAAAGCATCTTACACCACATCTATGGTGAGAATATCACAATTATACAAGATTGTCTCTAAATGAAGAAAATGAAGCGGCCAACAAACACAATAGGAGCAATGCCAAATCTTCTTCATCATACTTTATTTTCAAAGTTTCCAAATTAGTGACTATCTCCTTAAATACAGCCAAGTGATCTTCCAACGATCTGTCTTCTTCCATTTGATAAGAGTATAAACGCTACTTGAGATGCAACTTACTTGTCAGACTTTTAGTCATGCACAATTGTTCCAACTTCAACCATAAAGTAGTTGTTGAACCCCCTTAAAAATGCCCTGAAGAATGGTATTCGATAGATGAAAATGAATGTCAGAATCTATCTTCATATCATTCCATAATTTCTCCTCCATTGTTAAAATTGCGGGCATTTTGTTTCGGGCAACGCATTGTCCAAATTCTGTTGTACAAGTACTGCATGCATCTTAACCTGCCATAACGAAAATCTAATGCTCCGATCCAAAAACGAAATGTCATACTTTATGGAAGTCATCACAAACAAAAACCTCATAAAAATCAAACATTGCGCTATTGTGGAACTGTTGAACCTAGGCTGTGATACCACTTATTGTTAGCTATGTCCACGAGTCAAGCCGAGCCCGAAAAAAAAAGCTCGAGCTGAGCCCGAGCTTTTTTCGGCCCGAGTTGAGCCGAGCCCGGTCAAAAAAAAATGAGGCTCGACCCGAACTTTTGACCCGAGTCTTAGCGGGTTGAGCCGGCTCGATTTTTTTTTCTTTTGCACCTTATAGCCAATGTCGAATAACATGTTAGATTTATAAATGAGTAACTATCAATAACAAAGTAAGAAATCTTTTTAATGATCGATTTGAATTTTCTTACAAATTTTAGTGGCCATTGGTGAAATTAGCTCAATTTTTAAATGTAATCAAGCAATATATATCACTAATAATTTCACTTAATATAGAATAATAAACGTTTGTGTAAATGAGAAATGAAACGGTAATAAACTAATAATGCAATAAATATTAAACAAACAAATATCACCCATTTTCCAAAATAATCTATGTGATAAATTATGAGATAAAATTGTCACTTATAATTAGTTTATTTGTTTCATGATGAGAAGAATAAGTTGAAATTTTTTTATGGTTTTTTTTTACGAGCCGGCCCATATGGCTCGCCGAGCCACACGGGCCGACTCCTCAAAATGAGGCTCGGCCCGAGCTCAAGCCTGGCCCAACTCGGACTTTTCTCGAGCCGAGCCCGAGCCCGAGCCGTCGAGCTTTTTTGTCATCCCTACTTATTGTGAAACAAAAAAATACCATAATTACTTTGATATCACTTGTTGTGTTAATTACCTCCAGAATCTGTGATACCAATTATTGAAAATTCAAGGATTACGTATTGCTCGTTACTACATGATATGCAACCAACCACCGTATTGAAATGTTGAAGTTATATGGCACAATAATAAAATATTTGATCACAAGAAAAAAGAATAAAAGAAAACGAGAAAATATGACAGAGAAATTAGGAGATTTTATTGTACCACAAATAATGAAGATTGAGAAATATTACAATGATCATAAAAGACAGTAATCACTTTCCTCACATTATATTCTCACACTAATTGTAGAGAAGAGCCATGAATTTATAGGCAATTATGTAGGGTGACGTCCAAACCCTAATAGATGAGTTGTAGTTAAAGTACAATGTCAAAAACGTGTTAAAATGCGAAAAGGGCATGGGCAGGATAACCATGTCCCTCTAGCGATAAGTTAGCTATAGGCTAGTTACAATTCCGTCGCTCGAGCGCCATGTGAGCGATAAGCGAGCGACCAAGTCTCGGGAGAAATCGAGCAGCCAACTAGCGATTAACTAGCGAAAATGCGACGACTTTTCTTCTCGATCCATAATTTCAACCTCTTCAAGTACAATATAAATTCCAAAACTGATCTAGGGGTTCATATTTACGCTCTTATCTCTAGTCTAGATGTAGAGACACACCGTAGCCAATAGCCATGCTATTTATTTATTAGGGTTGTCAGTGGCATTTGTAGAGTGACAGGGATTCGACTTTTGCCAAGAGAGTTAGTGTAGATGTTGAGGCACCAATCAAAAGGAAGGCGATACGTAGCTCATTAAGATCGATTAGATTGAATAAAGCACAGGAACAGGCACATCCATATTTACCACAGTCAATCTCTTAACTGTAAGGATGCAGCAGTACCCGTTCTGATGAGTACCACGGTGGGCCAGCTGTCAAAGATCTTTCACAGGTCCGGGATAGGCCAATAACAAGGTCAAGAGCAAAAAAAATCAAGGAACCTATGCAAGGACTTGTCCAATCTACTTGAGGCGAAAATTCAAATACAACCAGCAAGATAACGACATTCAAAATGAATGTGAAAGAAGAAGGACCAGCCTTAGTTCATATGATTCAAGCTAAGAAGGAGGATTGAACCAGTGCGGGACCACCGATTTAACGGGATTGCAATAGCAACCCCAGAATCTGCAGGTCCTAATCTGAATTGGCTGACCCATATGAGCGCAGCCAACAATACCATGCGCTTGCTTGGCTCTTCGAAGACCCAAGGGCAGTTCCCTCGTGGACATATTTGTGACTTAGTTCATTTACGTTTCATTTATGTTTTATTTAATAAGCCCATGCTGTAAAGCCTTTTTCCTAGGCTGTTTTCGATATGTTTACTTAGTAGATTTGGATTCCAATTATTTGGGTTTATCTATTTCTTTTCCTAGTTGGTTTAGGATACCTTTTTCAGCCTATATAAGGCATGATTATTTTAGAAAATAGGAAGATTGGATATTATTGTATTAAATTAAGGGTGAGTTGTTTTCTTTCTGGTTCTTCATTTTAAGAATTTATCAAAGATTTCCATCTTTGTGGTGTTCAAATCTAAAACCTTGATTTTTTATTTAAGAGGTCATTAGGTCAAGGTTCTCTTAATCTATTAATTTTAGCTTTCTTGGGTAAATATATTAGATCTTGTTGTGGGTTCTAAGATTCATCCTCCAAAGGTTTACATCAGTTGGTACCTTAGCTCTAAAATCAGGTTCTCTTCCTTTTTGTTGTCCATACTGATTTTCTATTGACGTCTCTTTCATTTTGAGTTTTATCACATATTAGAGTCATTCATATCAAAATCGTACCAAAAATAGTTAGGATTACTTTGTGCACATTCTGTTAAACAATTCAAAGAAAAGAAAGAAAAAAAGAGAGGCTAAGGTTTCATTAATTCTACATAATGAAAAGTGAATACAAAACCTAAATATAAAGAGACTATATATAGTCTAAAATAAAGGAAACTAAAAAAATTATTTTACGCTTAATAAACAATAAAACAAAATAAGACTATATTTGTTAACATTCCCCCTCAAATTCACAATGCTTAGTATCGAGAATTTGCAAGAAACCAAAAACGATGAATCGAACCGAATCGAATGAACACTCATGTCTGCAAGTAGCCAACACAACCACACAATCTCAACAAATTCAGACGGATGCAAGTTTCAAATCCAAATATACTGAACAAAAAACAAACCAAATTTTCAATCCCATCAATTGGGCCAAACTGCAAACCAAATTTTCAATCCCACGAACTGGGCCAAACTGCAAACCAAATTTCTAATCTCATCAACTGGATCAAATTTTCAATCCCATCAATTGGGCCAATATGCAAAACAAATTTCAAATTACCTACAAACTGCAAACCAAATTTTCAATTCTATCAACTGGGCCAAATTTTCAATCTCATCAATTGGGCCAAATATGCAAAACAAATTCCAAATTACCTACAAACTGCAAACCAATTTTTCAAATGAACTAAACCAAATTTCAAATGAACTGAACATATATTAAACCAAATTCCAGATGAACTGGACATACTAAACCAAATTTCAAATAAACTGGACCAAGTTCCAGATTACCAAAAGCTGAAGAAACTTCAAACAAATTGCAGAAAGTGAGTTTTGGCCACGGGAATGTGATGTGACTTTGTAGGGATACATTCGAAAAGAAAATAAAATAAAAAAGAAAAACAACATTGAGAGCCGGACGAGCGGTTCAAAGCCGCTCGCCGGAAACGAAATTCAAATGTTAATTTATTAGGATCAAAACTACTTCGATACCATGTTAAACAATTCAAAGAAAAGAAAGAAAAAAAGGGAGGTTAGAGTTTCATTAATTCTGCATAATAAAAAGTGAAACAAAACCTAAATATAAAGTCGTATATAGTCTAAAATAAAGGAAACTAAAAAAAATAAAGGAAACTAAAAAGACTATTCTACCCTTAATAAACAATAAAACAAAATAAGACTATTTGTTAAAATCATTCATATCAAAATCGTACCAAAAATAGCTAGGATTACTTTGTGCACATTCCATTACACCTAGTTCGCCAACGCTGATCTTTGCTATTTTCTTGGTTTGTGTTTGTTCTATTATTTTATGTTTATTTCATTTGCATCAAATATATATATATATATATATATATATATATATATATAAGTCGAAGAATTCTTTTCTTGGAATCCGTGGTATTATTTTGCAAGAAACACATTCTTTATTGTTGTTTGGTACTCAATCATCGTTCAAAATCGATGTTGTGAAATTACTACTTTTCCTATTGAAACTAATCTAGAACAAGATTAACATTCAGATTATGATCTTGTATTATTAAATTTATTCTTGTGATCTTTTCTTCTTTAATCCTTGTTCATTTTCTTGCTACCCTTCTTATTTCTTGATTTTTTGCTGGTTTAAACATTACAAAGGCTAAATTCATGATTAAGTTTATTTAGCTCGTTAAAGAACTTGAAAGGGAAAGCAAAGAGATGAAAACGGCAAGAGTGGTAAGCTTATTATTGAGAAAAGCCAATTGAGTGAAACGCTTGAGTGTAAATACGTAACATTGCTTTTCCTAGTTATTAAAATTCTATTCATGAACCAAAATGTCTAACAAGAGTGATTCAACACCTTGGGAGGAGATTCTTTGTGTTGCAAACCATGCAATAACAATTTGAGCGTATGAATGTGGTGTTTGGAAAAATTAGAGGTAGAATGGCAAGATGAAATGATATCTAGTTTACAAAGGGAATAGCCTATCAGAGAGCCAATTGAGTGTAGACAAAATAGGCGTAGACCTATTCCTTTAGATGAATATAACGATGAAAATAAGCTTTGGAGTGGAGATCAGAATGTTATTAAATGAAGATTTGGGCCTAGACGAGATAGGTGTGGAAGAGGTTGTCCTAGGAGAGACTTTGGAAACCAAGATGGGGATAGAGTTGATCGAAACATGGGTATTATTAAATGAAGATTTTTTAATTCTAGGGTATAAATGACCCCGAAGCCTACTTAGAATTGGAAAAGAAAATTAAGTTAATATTTGATTGCTACAAATATTAAAAGGAGAAGAAGGTTAAGATAATAGTGATTGAATTCACCAACTATGTTATTATTTGGAGGGATCAATTAGCGATAAACAGAATGAAAAACCATGAAAGGCCGATGGATACCTGGGATAGGTTGAAGGCTCTTAAGACATATATTTATACCTAACTATTATTATATGGACTTTAACAAAACCTCCAAAGCCTTACATAAGGTTCAAGGAATGTAGAGGATTATCACAAAGTAATGGAGGTTTCTATGATTAAGGGTAATGTTGACAAGGATAGGGAGGCCACAATGGCCAGATTTTAAATGGTTTAAATAGAAATATAGCAAATATTGTTGAATTATAACACTATGTCAGGTTGGAGAACATGATGCACGTGTCTATGAAGGTGGATGGACAATTGAAAAGGAAAGGGACATTAAGATATACTTTGATTTCTACTCCTTCTTGGAAGTCGAAATAGGGTAACAAAGATAAGTATGAAAGAGATACTCATAAGAGTAAAGTCGAACAACCTAAGGGTCAAGATGTGATATCTAACAAAAATAAACCCAAGAGTCCCTCCTTTCCCATAATAGGGATATTGAGAATTTTGAATTCTTGGGTTTAGGGCACATTGATTAAAATGTCCAAACAAAAGGACAATGATTATCAATGACAATGGGAAATTGGTGACTGAAAGTGAGATTGATAGTAATGAAATACTCAAGCTAGTTGATGTTAGTGATGATGATGGGATAGATTACCGTGTAAAAGGTATTCCTCTTGATGCGATGCGTGATCCTAATGCACAAATTCAGTTAGGTTAATTGGTGCATTAAAGAGTGAATATATTTCATACAAGATGATAAGTTAACGAAGTATGTAGTATAATCATAGATGGGGAAAGTTGCACGAAAGTAGTTAGTACCACCGTGTTGAAATACTGGGCCTGTCTTTGCTAAAACATTTTCGACTCTTTAAGTTACAATAGTCGAATGAATGTGGGGAGGTCAAGGTTGATACGCAAGTTATAGTGTCTTTTACCATTGGAAGGTAGATGAGGTGTTTTGTGACGTGATTCCTATGCATGTTGGCCATGTTTTGCTGGGAAGGCTATGACATTATGATACTAAAGTGGTACATGATGGGTTAGAAATAGGTACAACACTGTTAAAGATAGAAAATCCATTACTACTATTCCTTTAACCCGAAAACGAGTCTATGAGGACAAAATGGAGTTAAGAAGTGAGACTAAGCAAAAAAGAAAAAGTGAGGCCAAAATACAAGAAAAGAAAGAGAGAGGTTGTGAGTTAAAATGAGAGTTAGGCTGGAACTTCAATAAAAAGAGAGAGTGAGAACGAAAATGGAAGGGTAGCTGAAAGTAATGAAAAGAGAGTATGGCCACAAAAGGAAAAAAGAAAGAGAGCCTGCAGAATGAAAGGAAAAAGGAAAAAATGAGTTTCTATTCAAAAGAGAATGAGGTTAAGAGGGCTTTCATGGCAAACAAGCCTATATTTGGATAGTGTACAATGAATCATACCTTGACTTTAATGGAACAAGCCAATCTCTTTCTAATATGGCTATTTCTCTATTACAAGAGCTCGAGGATGTGTTCCTTGAGAAAAAACTTATTAGGTTGCTGCCCATTAGAGACATTGAACACTAAATTGATTTTATACTCAGGGCTATTATTTCAAATAGACCAGCCTATTGAAGTAATCCAGAGGAGACAAAGAAGCTTCAAAGAAAAGTTGGAGAGTTGATGGACAAAGGATATATGAGGGAGAACATGAGTCCAAGTGATGTGCCAGTGCTACTTGTACCTAAAATGGACATGACAAATGTTCATTGATTGTATAATCGTTAATAATCTCATGGTAAAGTATTGATATCACATACCTCGATTAGATGACATTTTAGATGAGTTGCATAGTTCATGTGGTTTTAGCTAGATTGATTTGAAAAGTGACTATCACCAAACTCGTAGGAAAGAGGGCGATGAATATAAAATAACATTCAAAACCAAATAAGGTTTATATGAGTGGATAGCTATTCCATTCAGCATTACCAATGTACCTAGTACATTCATGTGTTTGATGAATTACGTGTTGTGTGCATTCATAGGCATATTTATTGTAGTGTACTTTGACTACATATTAGTGTACAGAAGAGCATATATAGGCATGCTAAGCATTTGAAATATGTACTTGATGTATTGAGGTATGAGAATTTAAATGCTAATTTTAGTAAATGTACCTTTTGCATGGAAAAAGTGGTTTCTTGGTCATAATGTTAGGGCTAAAGGTATACAAGTGGATGAAGAGAGATTAAGGCCATCAAAGATTGGCCAAACACCTATGAGCATAACAGATTTAAGGAAATCTCATTATTTGTCCAGTTTCTATAGGTGTTTGTTAGATACTTTAGCACACTTGTTGCACTACTTGATGAAATTGTGAAAAAGAATGCTGAGTTTCGTTGGAGCATTGAGCAAGAAAACACATTTAATGTTATTAAATATACGTTATGTTCCACAAATATTTTAGCAATGCATAGATTTAACAAATTTTTTTAGATTGAATAGGAATTGGAGTCGTTTTGATGTAGGATAGATGGCACATAGCATTTTTAATGAGAAGTGTTAGGTTCAATATTGTAATTGACAATTCTATGAACAAAAATGGACTTAATTGAACATGTGTAAAAGTCAAAGAGTAAAGTGCAATTTTGTATAGTTGAGTTATGTAACTTAGGGTTTGAGTTCGAGTTTGGAAATGAGGAAGAAGTGGCGCCAGAGTTTCGCTAGCCTCACGCGTGGCCCTCGCTCGAGCAACAGAAACAGAACAATTTCGCTCGCTTATCGCTCAAGCATCACTCGAGCGATATACCTTTGGCTAAATAAAGATGTTCTTACACGAAAATAGGTAGTTGTCTCATTGTACCTCATCGGTATAATATATTCATATCATTTTTTGAGAGATACAAGAACAACATTCATTAGTGGAATCATTCATATCATTCTTGAGATCTGACAACCAAATTTTGGGAAAATATCAAGGTTCGTAAATCCAAAACACTTGACTTCCTTAACACTTTGAGAAAGGTACTCTCTTGGTCGAAAATTGGGATAGGTGGACTGCAAGTACAGGAAAAGCACAAGAATTAGAGATTCTTGAAATTCCACTTGGAAGAGACAATTGAAGAAGATCGGGAAGTTGAAAGGAGACATCGGATCTTGAAAGCTACAAGAAGTAGATCGGGAAGTCTAGTGGAGTTGGCTAGATGACATCTAACTGTAGAAGATCGGGAAGCTGGTGGGTATAGCAGATCTTAAAGATTACATGAATTACAATATCAGAAACTAGTGGAATTTGCTAGTCTGGAAACAGATTGTAATTCATATTATCTATAGTGGAGGTAACTGGCTTTCCCGAAATTTTTACCCTAACTCTATATCATCATTTTGGTGTTCGTTATTTATTGCTTTCTCTATTACTACAACATTCAAATATAGAATAATTGGACATGTATGCTTTATCATCTAGAAACAATTAAAAAGTGACATGTTACTTTTGATTGATTAATTCCGCATGTAAGGTCAAAATCAAAAACGAATAATTAATAATCACTCGATAACTTAGTAGTCATTAATTTGGTAATCCGTAACTTTCAAGTGGTATCAGATCCCAAATTTGTTCCTTATCTAGATGATTAATTCATTATCCATCATGCCTTATTTTGTGGCAGTAATTCAAAATCCTTCATGCCTTAGGATGAGAGCTTTTTTTGAAATCTATGGATGAGCATATATGGCTGAGTGTTGTGAGTGGTTGGGCTACACCTAGTTCTACGATTAATAATAAAGTCATCCCTACTTACATTGCTAATTGGACTGGGATGAACTTAGATAAATGTAACTGGAACAATAAAGCCTTACATGCTTTATTTATGGCGGTATCCCCGGAAGAGTTTAGGAGAGTGTCTACGTGTGAGGTAGCTAAATAGGTTTGTGATATTCTATAGACATGAGAGAACTCAGGCTATTAAGAACTCGAAATTGCAAATGCTGACCACTAGGTTTGAAGAGATTAGGATGAAACTTTTGATGAGTTTTATGCGAGCTTAAACAATATAGTGAATTCTAGTTTCAACCTATGTGCGAGAATCCTGGAGCCTAAAATTGTAAGAAAAATTCTTAGATCTTTACCTGAAAGGTTTAGGCATAAAGTCAATGCTATAGAGGAGAGCAAGAACTTATATTCAATTAAGATTGAAGACTTGATTGGATCTCTCTAGACTTTTGAGCTGACATTTGATAAACCCACAAATGATAAGTCATTGGCCTTAAAAACTATGAGGAATAGTCATAAAGAGTCCTCGGATTCAGATTATCCTAATGAAAAGAAGTTAGCATACTTTGCTAAAAATTTCAAAAAATGTTTAGGAATAAATAAAATCCTCAAGAGACACATAGAAGTGGTCCAAGTGAATTTAGGAAGAGTTCTAAATCTGTGAGATGCCATAATTGTCGAAGTTTTTGCCACGATAAGAGTGAAGCCATATTAGTAAAAGAAATTTAGATAAGGCTATGAATGCTACTCTTACTGATGACAAGTCTAACTCGGACAATTAGAGTGAGAAATCAACTCGTGAAGAAAGTGAAAAATATATTGTCTTTACTACGAGAATTAAGAATGGATCTTATGAGGAGAGTGAGAAGGCTGAAAATGTAAGTAGTAGTGAGGATTCTGATAGTAAAGGAGATATTCATGAAGCTTATGATAGAATCTACGAGGAGAGCATTAAGATTGTAACAAAAAAATAAAGCTTTAAGTACGAGAGTCACGAAACTTAAGTTGAAAAATGAGAAACTCTTAGCGTACATTCAGGAATCTACTTTAACATTGAGTAAGCTAAAATCTATGAATGGATCTTTAGATAATCAGGTTAAGAATCTCACTAGTGAGTTTGAGAAGACCTCTAAGAGAGCTAATGAGCTTATCGTTGAAAAGAAAATTGTAGAAATCCAGTTAAAAATCTTCTAAGCGATCTAAAATATTCTAAGTCTCAACTTCTTGCCTTCTATAATGGTTCTATGAAACTAGATAAAATTCTAGGAATGGACAAGCCTACTGGTAATAAAAATGATTATAATGTTACTAGTACGTCCAAGACCACATTTGTCCTTAGTACTGACCAGCTTAAATATGTGTCTAATCCTGAACTTAATAATAAGGGATATGTAGGATAGAAACCTACTAAACAGCGTAGGATCCACCAACTTAGGAATAGATATCAGTGATCACATACCTTTAGTCCTAAGTTTATCCCTTTTCACTGAGGTGAGTTTGGACACATAAGATCTAGGTGTTGTCATTTCCTGAACAGAAATAGAAATCAAAATTTAAATAGAAATAAGAATCATGATTATGTTAGTCAGATTGACTTCCTTACTAATTAGGTAAGTAAATTGGCCAAGTTAATGACACAGATGACCGAAAATATTCTTGTCGCTAGGCAAGTTTGGGAGAAAAAAAGTGATCTGAAAAATTTTGAAATAGAAGAGTATTTGTATACCTAACTGATTAGATATTTTTGGTGCATGCTTGTGCTTTATCATTGTATGTTTGAAATTTTTTTTTGTACTTGGTGCATTCATAGTTTAAAATAAAAATAAAAAAATTGGAAAATTGAAAAATAAAAATGCGAGAAATTATTTTTATATTATAATATATTATATACTTAAATTTGTTTGTTGTAATCAAGTATGTGTTTAATCGATAAGTTGTAGCATAGTTTCCATTACTTGCTTGGGTTGATATGGAGTAATTAGTATAAGTGTCTTCGTGTATCATCTGAACTGTACACACTATGATATTGTAAATGGGATTTAACCACATATGTAAGATTTGGGGTGACAGTCACATGTTAGTAAGTTGACTTTGAACATGAATTGATCACTTTTAGTAGACCTAAGCTCAAGTTTATCCCCGATAATAAAAAAAACTCAATATATTATGTTCCTTTTCGGAGCTTATTTGACTTGAGCAATTAAGCTTTCGAGGTTTCTTATAACCTGGTGTCTATGGTCAACGACTCGAGTTAACTAGCCTAAAGCTCGCTACAAGAGTCATTTTGGTCGCTTAATAGAGAAGAGTATGTACTTAAGATAAGAAAAATAATTATGAGCTTAAAATATTAAAAGATGTGAAAATAAAATATGCTAAAAGTCAGGGGAAAAAATTATCCACACAAAATGAGCTTTTCTTTATATGTCCTAATGTGCTTTCAATAATTTGACTTTCATAAGTAGAGAAATATACTTATTTGCAATGATGTTTAGCATGTCCTTTCTCATAAAATTAAGGTTTGAAGTCCTACTTACAAAGCATTAGTGACATTTTATACACATGTGTCACTTATACAATTTACTCTATGTTAACTTAAATTGAGTGTGTGGAAGGTTTACTATACATTGATTATACTTGTGCATGCTAATGACTGCATTTTTTAGTGATTATATGTTAATATTAAAAAAATTTAATTATCCGTCTCTTCGTCATTTGTGACAAAAATGGGGAGAGAGTATTTATATTTATATTTACACAGGGGGTGAAAGCTTGAAATTCGAATGCATTGACATTTGCATTTTATGTCTAGGGGTCGTTGGGAGAGAGATATAGAAACATTTTGCATACTGCATAAAAACATGTTGAGAGTTTGGAGTAATGAGGAGAATTGGCATTGCATTCAATTCCATATCATAATGTAGAACCTGTTTGAGCTTTGATGTATTGTGATGCTAATGTTTCGATTGGTGTTTTGATTGACATTAATGTCACGTCTCAAGCTAGCATGTTTATTTATGATTATGAACTTCAATTGCTACATTTCCTATATCATGTGCTTTTACACTTGATATTTGAGGTTTAGATTTCAAGAAACAAGTTTGACAAGTAATGTAAGAAATAGTGCTTACGTAACTTGGGTAGTTTAATTTGATAGTTTGATTTATTTTATTACCTTTGCTTAATTTGTATAGTTTTGTCACAGAATGTCAAAGGGGAAGATTGTTAGGTTCAATATAATAATTAAAAATTCTATGAACAAAAAGGGACTTAATTGAACATGTGTAAAAGTTAAGGAGTAAAGTGCAGTTTTATATAGTTGAGTTAGGTGGCCTAGGGTTTAAGTTCGAGTTTGGAAACAAGGAAGAAACGGCATCGGAGTTTCGCTAGCCACACGTCTGGCCATCGCTCGAGTGACAGAAACAGAACCATTATCGCTCAAGTGTCGCTCGAGCGACATACCCTTGGCTCGAGTGACAAGTCCCCCTCGTTCGAGCGATAGTGTTACGCGGCTAACCTTAGTTCGCAATTTTGGAGAGTTTTACACGTCTCATACTACTCATACACCCCCAACTATAAATACAGATGCTCTTGCACGAAAATAGGTGGTTGTCTCATTGTGCCTCATCAGTATAACATATTCATATAATTTTTTGAAAGATCCAAGAACACAATTCATTGGTGGAATTATTCATATCATTCTTGAGATCCAGCAACCAAGTTTTGGAAAAACATCAAGGTTCGTGAATCTAAAGTACCTGACTTACTTAACACTTTGAGGAATGTACTCTCTCGATCGAGAATTGGGAGAGGTGGACTGCAAGCACATGAAAAGTACAAGAATTGAAGATTCTTGGAATTCTATTTAGAAGAGACAATCGAAGAAGATCAAGAAGGTGAAAGGAGACTGCAGGTCTTGGAAGCTACAGGAAGTAGATCAGGAAGTCTAGTGAACTTGGCTAGATGGCATCTAAATGTAGAATATCGGGAAGCTGGTAGGTACAGCAGATCTTGAAGATTACATGAATTAAAAACAGCGGGAACTAGTGGAATTTGCTAGGCTGAAAATAGATTGTAATTCATATTATCTATAGTGGATGTAATTTGGCTTGATCCCGAAGTTTTTACCCAATTGGGATTTCTCCGTCATCATTTTGGAGTTCGTTATTTATTGCTTTCTTTATTACTGTGGCATTCAAACATAGGATAATTGGACATGCATACTTAATCGTCTAAAAATAATTAAAAGTGACTTGTTGCTTTTGATTGATTAATTCCACACGTAGGATAAAAATTAAAACTAGATAATTAATAACCACTCGGTAACTTAGTAGCCATTAATTTGGTAATCTGACTTTCAAGAAGCTAAGCGAGACAACCTTGAATTACTCCACCTATGACAAATAGCTTTATACTCTTGTCTGAGCTTTGGAGATAAGGCAATGCTACCTATGGCTAAAATAGTTTGTGATCCACGCTGACCATTAATTGTTGAAACATCTTAAAGGCTAAGGTAAGTTGAACAAGGGGCATGCCAAATGGATGAAGTATATTGACTTTTTCCTATGTTATCTTGTATGAGTAAGGTAAGGAGAACATAGTATTAGTTGCTAATACATTATCCAGAAAGTATGTATTTCTCACTTGAGTTCCAAAATGCTTGGGTTTGAGTAAATTAAGGGTAAGTATGGCGATGATGAACACTTTGCTAATGTATATATGTCATGTGATAAGGACGAATTTGGTAAATTTTACGATCATGATGGGTATTTGTTTAGGAAAAGTAAATTGTGTGTGACTAATTGTTCCATGCATGATTTGTTGGTACATGAAACACATAGTGGGGGATTGATAGGGCATTTCGGTTTTAGGAAAACCTTAGAAATGTTGCATGAGAATTTTTATTGGTTTAGGGGTATTGTGTTTGATAGTGCAACTCCATGTGCTAGGAAAACCATATATGATGTATTTTTATTGGTGTTAGGAAAACCATGGATGATGTATTTTAAGAGGTATTTCACTAATCATTGCATAAAAAGAGAAAAGCTACCATGTTTCATGAGTGAAAGATACCCTATTAAAGATCCTAATGAGGACACCTATTCAAAATAACAAAAATAATAAAAACTCAAGCTAGTGAATGAAATAGAATACGCACAACTTTATAAAAAAATGCACGAATCAGAAAACACACTATATGCATTTTTTTACCTTAATAATATTGTAGGGAGTTAGACATTTAGCCAAAATTATCAGCCTAGTTGAATCTTAGAGGTTGAAACAATCAAAATCTAGGATCATCATCATTAGTTGAACTAGTGACTTGCATGGGTAAAATCCAACCAAACTAGAAAATGGAAGGAGTTAATAGTATGATTTTAACCTTATAATATAAAAGGGAGTTTAAAGAACAAGTTTGTGGGTATGCATATTAAGAAGGCAGAAATGATATATTTGACTATTAAGGGTCGGAAATTGAATCAATTTATGAGTTTATGATGATTTACTTGATTTTTCACATGTTCAAATCGGTTTAACATTCAATAAATGGAAATTGATTTTAATATTGTGATTTTGAAGTCTTTTATAGGGTATGCGTGAAGGTTTTAAAACGTTCTAAAATGGGAAGCCATCTAGCTATTTTGTAATTTTTGTGTTTGTTTGTTGAGTTAAGTATATGATTTTGTTCGAGAGCAAATAAATGTTCAAGTTTGGGATATTTGATAAGTATATTTTATACACTTATTTAGGCTATCAAAGATAAATATTTAGGAGTACTTTTAGGGAATTTTCGTTAAATCTCGCGTAAATATTGTTTGTTGGGATAAAACTCGATGTTGGATGAACTTTTGGAGAAAATGAACGAAAATCGGATAAAATAGATGTGTTTTGTTCATAATTTAGAGAATGGAGACCAATTTGACATAATTTGGATGATCAAGGATTAAGTTGAAATTATAAGGGACATAAGCTGGATGAATAGTTGAAACCAATGACCAAAAATACAAATATGAAAAAAATGTGATACATTGCGATCACATGGCATAGAAACATTTGCGGTTCCAATGTCTTGTTTGGGAAACCATGCAATCACACTCACTCGTACCATGGGATCACGTGATACAATTTCCGGAAAATAATAATAATAATAATAATAATAATAATAATAATTCCTTGTTTATTTTATTCATATTTTGAAAAACAATTTGATCAATAATTTAACTGATAATTTGGAGATTATTCATTGAAGTACATGCAGAAAAAGTTAAAGAAGCGATTGAAGGTGAACACATCAAGAGCCTCAATAATCAAAGATTAGAATTGATGATTTAAAAAAAATAAGAATCAATTGAAGACTTGTACAAGGAATTAATAAAGGTAAAATTGATTCCAATACTTCATTTTGCAATCATATTCGCAGTTCATGAATATTTGTAGCGACCGAGAACTTTTAATTAATATAAAATTAGTTTTCTCGAAAAACGTGTCGCTAAACTTTAACTCTGATTTTAAAGAGAAAGCGCGTTCGTCTAGCCGTTATAAAAAAGAATTGAAATCTATTCGATCGAATTCAATCCCGAATAATAATTTTATTATCAATTCCGATTTATTTTATTTAAATCCAATTTTAATAATTTCAAGTCCAATATTTAGAGCCAAATATTCATAGTCCAATACTTTATACTTTAGGGTCCAATTTTATTAGTCAAATCCCAATTCAATTAGCCCAATTTTACTCAAACTCAACTAGAAAATCCCTAACAGCCCAGACTTTTGGCACAATTAGATTCATAGGGATTTGTGCCCTAATTGTTACTATTCATATATCCCACTAGCACTCACACTCTTCACTCACTATTCACACAGCTCCATTTGGTAAGAGACTTTCCCTCCCTCAAACTCTCTCATTTTACTGTGACACACCATTGATGCTAGAAAGTCCATTTCTAGCATCAACAGTGAACTCACAAAAATACAAAATGCAGCTCACCAAAACCATTCACTAACATTTCCAAACCAAGAACAACTAGAACTCATTGCCCTCACCTCAAAAACACGCCACCCAAAACCACCAAAAACCGACCACCAATATGCCACACTCACACTGCCAAGCTACCACCAACCCACGAGCTCATCCACCAAGCAACCATCATCCCCTCACCTCAAAATCGAGACCACCCAAGCTGCAACCTCAACACTGCAAAACGAACCACCTACTCACTGCCCCAAATGCAACCAGTCACCACCATTTCACACACCACCAACACCACCACCAAACCAACACCCACGAAGCTACTCAGACCAACAACACCATTCACCAACCAAGCTCCAACTACTGCAACCCAAAATCGTGACCCCACCAACTCACGGACAATAGCCCAAAACTGAACCCCAACTCACTGCCAACACTCAAACCACCACCATAAAAAAATCGAGCAAAACCGGCATCCAAACAACCACAAACCGCCACCAAACAACCCTAAAATCCACAACTCCCAATCATTCGACAGCCCCCATTTTCCTCCAAATCAACACCCAAAAGTCCCAAAATCAAGAAATAAACCAACCCAACGAACTTACCCCGTTTCCAACTAGAATGCCGCCACGAAGCCCAAGACATCGAACCTTCCAAGCCTCGTGTTAACCTCGTTCCGTGCGCCAAACCCACCCCACCTACCCCACTAGTACCGTACGCCACCACCGACCGAACGGTCGGTGGTGGTATTGGAAGGAGCTCCATCGCTCCCTCCCGTTTTCCCTCTCTCTCTCTCTCTGTAATGTAAATGAGAGAGAGAGAGAGAGAAGAGAATGATTATTTTGTTTTCAATATTTTGATTTTGAAAAATTTACTTTTAAGTCCTTAGTTTTAAATGTTACTCATGTTAGCCCTATAGTTTAGAAAGTTTCATTTTCGATTTTTAAGTTTTATTTATTTAAATTACAGTTTCATAGAACTTTCATTTTAGTCCCAAAATCTTTAAAAATCACTGTTTCAGTACTTAAACTCCTAATTTCAGTTTTAATTAATTTCAATTAAGTCCCTAAACTTCTAAGAGTTATTATTTCAACTTTTAGCTTTTATTTTCAGCTTTATTATATTTACAGTTTAGTCCCTAACTTTCAAAAATTACTTTTCAGCCCTTGAACTTTTATTTTTAGATTTAATAAATTTTCATTTTAGCCCCTAAACTTTATTTTATCATTTTAAGTTATTTATTTCAGTTTCAATAATTTCCAATTTAGTCCCTAAACTTTATTTTATCACGTTAAAACTTTAAAGTTTCGAAATACTAATTCAAAACTTATTTCCTAATTTGACTAGACGAAACGTACGGACAATTAGGAAATTGAAGTTACTTCTCGCTACATTTTTCACAAAACTCGAGAAAATTGAGGTAGACTCGCCCCATTAATTAGTTTAAATTATAATTGCATGCTTTTTGTGAATTTACATGATTTATATACTTTAATGCATAAGATGAAAATATGTCATATGAGATATATGATATTGTTATGTTTGCCATAACTTATATGCTTAAATGCATGAAAAAGACGAGAATCTCTTATGAAATAAGATGAGAATGTTATGCATAACTTATGTGCTTTATATGTACAAGAAAGAAAGACTACTCACACCCTGTGATTTTAAAGAGCCTATAATTTTCAAGAAAATGAGCCAAAGAAGATGATGATATCACGTTATATATTGCATAAGTGTGTATTCAATTATTCTATAAATTAATTATCGACGATGAGTCTACTGAGTATTTCTTCGAAATACTCACTCTGTTATTTTAACAATATTTGCAGACTTCGGAGGCGATTATGATTGATGGGCAGTGGTGGCATAAAATTTGATTATCGCAATTATTAAATTTTGAAATTTTTGTATTTGAACATTGTTAATGTATTTGTCGTTTCCGCTATTCCAAAAACACGATATTTAAATTTTAAAACAATTATCCTATGAATTTTCTTGTCGACGAAGTTTTCAATTACAAATGTGATTTTAAAAATTATGTTATTTCCGTAAATTTTTTATTATTAAATTAGGGCAAAAGACGATGACGTGGCAATTCGGGTTAACAGAACTCGAGGCACTACAATATTCATATCTCTTGTTGTAATCCCATTATTAACATTTTAGGCTAAATTCATCAAGTGTTGGAATGAAGATGTAAGTCATTAGTCTACAGATTTAATTCAGAGATCATTTCTTTTAGTATGATTTGGTTGATTGATTGATATCATGATAGAATATATAGAAAAGGGATTATCGATCCATATGCTTTAATCAAACCCTAATCATGCATATAATCATCCATGTTGAAATCAATTAGAATGAAAATAGCAGAAGTATACCTTGATCCATAGATGTTTGACTAATTGCCTGAATAGGTTATGATCTTTCAATTGATTCGTAATCTTCTCTTCAATTTACTCTTTGTTGATGGGGATGCAGAGAATGAAAATCACTTTTAATCTTGGGGACCATGACTCCTTGATAAATAATAATAACTAAATATGCAGTTATTATTTTTTAGTTGTTCCAAATCGACCCCTCATCAATTTAAAACAAACATTTCGGTCTCTACACTATATTTCCATAAAATCTAATACACATTAGTCAAAATCCAGCTTTAATGGATCACTTTAATTAACTAATCTTTAAAAATAGCATCACATTTAATACATTACATGTGTGGCCCCATATGTTGAAATTTTTCAACAATTTCCCATTGGACCATATATGTAATCTTACAAATGTGCACAAGTTTATGAGTTCAAAATTTTGCTATAATTATTATGGGTATTTCCAAACAATCTCGTCTATCAGTTATATTGATATATGATCAAAGCGATTTTCGTCACATTTAACGTGACTAAATCCATCAATGGTGACCGTACACCCATACAACTAAATGACATAGATCAATCATGGGAGTAGCATGGAAATTACATGTTATGTAATCCAAACATGTCTATTTTCAACTTGTCCAACCTTATTTCTTAAGTGAGATCAATACTGAACATAACAATAGAGTGAAATAAACTAAATACTTTATTTTTGTACAGAAAATATTCAAATACACAAATGTGTCCAAAACATAAAGCAATGAAAATACAAACGCCCTATTGGCATTCCCATGTGTAGGTCATTTTTTCTTTTGGCATGATTGTTGGATGGATGAGATCACATTTGAAAATATTCCTATGTGTAGGTCATATTTCCTTTTGACATGATTGTTTAATAGGTGAGACCACATTGGCATCCCTATTCCCACATCGGTAGCACACATCTGCGAGGGTGCAGGATTTTTTTGATGATACTGGGTAGAATATTGGATATTTATTACTGATTCTCCCTTCTCTTATAGTGGAGCAAATATGGGTTATACCTTTATGTGCAGATGCCCCAGATCGAATTGTTTGGCGAAATACATCAGATGGTAGCTTCGCTACCAAGTCTGCTTGGCAGCTCGTACACCCGGGACACCAATATCAGGATTTATACCGATTACTATGGAGCTCTATTTTGCCCGTCGATGTCTCAATCTTTTGCTGGAGATTATGGAAAGACCTCATTCCAGTAGATGTGGTTATTCAGGGGATGATTGGATACCAGTTGGCCTCTAGATGTCAGTGTTGTTCCTATACTAAGATTATCAATCATATTTGCACTGGCAGTAGCATCTCCAATCAGGTTTGGCAGCATTTTGGGGATATTTTTTAGATACCTATGAGTTCAGGAGAGGAAGTCAGACAAAGATTTTAGAGATGGAGGTATTCTAGACATTATATTCATTGTGGACACATTCACATTATCATTCCTCTACTGATATTTTGGTACCTATGGACCGTAAAGAATGATGCGAAGCATAGAGGGATTCGCATTGTAGACAAACGTATCATCTGTAAGGTTTATCGCGTGATCTCTTTTTTTTTATATAGGAGAACTACTTCGAGTGGTGCATTGGCGAGGAGATTTGACACTTGCACCATATTTGGTATTTTTTTTAGACTCCTTTTCACCACCTCCCCATGTTCTAGTTCGGTGGCGTACTCCATCAATTGGAACTGTCAAGATTAATACTGATTGATGCGTCATGATGGTTTTGTAAGTGGGGGATGCATCATTAGAGATCACACAGGACACTATATTAGGGTTTTCTCAACTTCGTATGGACCATGCTAGATATTAGAGCCAGAACTCCGGGCTATTCTTGATGGAATTTTAGTAGCTCATGGACTTGGGTTTTCAGCAATTTGGGTAGAGTTTGATTTTACAGTAGCTATTCACTGCATCACTGGAGGAGGAGGGCCCTGGGCTATTCAGGGTATACTCAGATGTATAACAGATATCATATCCTTCGACTGAGATAAAGTTTCTCACATTTACAGAGAATGAAACCAAGTTGAAGATGCTCTTGCTGCGGAGGGTTAGGATCATTGATGATAGGGCACTAGTACAAATTGACAGACATGGTTTGCCCAATGCTAGATTTTAATTTTAATTTTTATTTTCAATTTTTATTTTTACCTTAATTTGCATTAGTTCTTTTGGTAGAGGAAGTAGTACTTCCTCGTTTACTGCTTTAATCTTCGTCATTTGTTTTCATTGTAAGGGAAGTAGTACTTCCTCATTTATTGCTTTCATTATTTTCATGTACCCTTGATATTCTTCCGTCACAAGTGATGGCGGATTAATAAAATCTCGGAGGTACTGCCCTCCTTTAACAAAAAAATCCCTTTGTAAGTGGATCCGCAATCATGGAGCATGTCACAATGTGATCTATGGAAATTTGTCCACTCTATACTCTTTCCTTCACAACTAGGAACTTAATGTCAATGTGCTTTGACTTAAATGAGCTCATGTTGTTATTGGAATATAGAACTGCTGAGTTATTGTCACAATATAACTTTAGTGGTCTTTCTACGCCATTTAGAATGTGCAGCCAAGTGACAAGATTTCGTAGCCATATTCCATGATTAGATACCTCATAGCAAGCTACAAACTTTGCTACCATGATAGAAGAAGCTATGAGTATCTATTTGACACTATTCTAGGAAATAGCTCATCCAACTAACAGATAGATATAGTCTGATGTGGATCTCCTATTATCTTGGCATTCGGTAAATTCAGAATTGGAGTACCTATGATCTCTAACTAATCCGATCTGATATAGGTGAACATGTAATCCTTTGTTCTCTTCAAATACCTCATAATCCTTTTAACTGCTTTTCAAAGATCCATCCCAAGATTTCTCAAATATCTTCCTAGCATTCCAACAATGAATACTATGTCTAGACATATACAAACTTGAGCATACATAAGACTCCCAACAGCTGATGCATATGGAATCTTCTGCATTTCCTTAACTTCAAGGTCATATTGCGGGTATTGTTTGAGACTAAATTTGTCCCCCTTAGCGATGGGGGTGTCACTGAACTTGTGATACACACAATCATCAACAACATTCATCTCAAAACCAAATGAGATAATTACTTGATGAAATTTATGGTACCATTGACGGGAAGCTTGCTTGAGCCTATAAATGGATTTCTTTAATTTCAAAGCATATTCTTTGGGTCTCCTGATACAAAGTTTTCTGGTTGTACTATATATATCGTCTCATCAATGTCACCATTGAGAAACGTCGTCTTAAGCTCAAGGTCAAAGTGTGCAACAAGTGTCATAATTGTCCTGAAAGAGTCTTTCGTTGAAATTGGAGAGAAAGTCTCTTGAAGTCAATGCATTTCTTTTGGGTAAAGCCTTTAGCTACAAGACGAACCTTATATCTTTCCACATTACCTTTCAAATTCCTCTTCATCTTAAATATCCATTTGCAACCAATGAGTTTCGCACTTTCTGGTAATGGGACAAGATCCCAAACTTTATTGTCGTGTATAGACTTATACTCCTCATTCATGGCATTAATCCACTTTTGAGAGTTAGAACCCTGTATGGCCTAATGAAAATTGATTGGATCATCTTCCAGCAATCCATTATTTTCCTCATGTTCTTGGAGAAATACTATAAAATCATCTGAAATAGCATTTGTTCTTTCTTTCGTGGATCCCCTTAAAGGTATTGGTTCTTGAAGTTGTTGAGTTTGTACATCTAGAATAATTACCCAATTTTGGATGGGAGGTTCTTCAATATTGTCTTGTTGAGGTTCTGGATATACTTCTTGATCAATGACAGGTATAAGAACATGTACATTGTCAAAAACAATAGTAGGAATCGAAACCGATCATTCCTCAATTTCTTTCTCAAAGACAATGTCTCTAACCTTATTTCTCCCCCTAAACTCAACATCCTCAAAAAAAGTTGCAGTTCCCGTTTCAAAAATTTACTTAAATGTGGGATTATAAAATTTATAATCCCTTGATCGCTCAGAATAACCAATAAAGTAGTTGCTTACTGTTTTGGAGTCCAATTTCTTTTCATGTGGCCTATAAGGCCTAGCCTCACTAGACATCCCCAAATATGAAAATGTTTAAACTAGGCTTTATGCCTGTCCAAAGTTCATAAGGTTTTTTGGCAGCAACTTTAGTTGGTACTCTGTTTAGAATATAAGCTTAAGTCTTTAACGCTTTTCCCAAGTGTGATTTTGGTAAGGTAGAATGACTAATCATACTCCTTACTAGTTTTGTTTCATCTTTCAGCTACACCATTCATGCTAGGCGATCCTGGCATGATGTATTGTGGGACGATTCCACATTCCTCTAGGTATTTAGCAAATGGTCCTGGACATTATTCACCTGAACCGTCATATCTGCCATAGTACTCACCACCACGATCAGACCTAACGCTTTTTATCCTTTTGTTGAGTTATTTCTCAACCTCAGTTTTAAAAACTTTGAACATGTCTAGTGACTCAGATTTTTCATGAATAAGATATAGGTACCCATAACACGAGTAGTCGTCTATGAATATTGTTGACCATTCCAAGAAGCATAGGGAATGGTCCACAAATATCTGTGTGTATCAATTCTAAGATATCCAAAGGTTTGTTAGCATCTAATCTTCTTGTTTTGATCTGTTTTTCTTTTATACAATCAATACATACATCAAAATCTGTGAAGTTAATGGAATCCAAATACTATCTTACACAAGTCGTTCAACTCTAGCTTTTGAGATGTGACATAAGCGCTTATGCCATAATTTTGTTGAATTTTCATTATTTAATTTAAGTTTAGTACCACGTGATTCCACATGTAGGGTTTCATTATATGATGCAACAATATCAAAGTAAATATAGGTTAGCATATGCATAACACTTAATTTTATTTATCTTGAAACTTTAAGGGCCTAGGAGTTAATAATTCAATACTTAGGAATCCAAATTAATTAATTCAAAACTTTAGAGGTTAATAATTAATTGTTGGAGAGTTTAGGAGTCAAAAATCAATTAATCGAAACTTTATGGGCCAATTTAAACCAATTATGAACTTTTAGGGGCTTAATTATAAAATTCAGAACTTAAATGACCAAAATTAATAAATTTTAGAACTTCAGAGACTGAATTATTAAAACTCATAACATTAAGGCCCAATTAGGATAAATTTTAAACTTTAGGGGCTGAAACATAAAATTTAACCCTAATTTTAAATTGCAAGTGAGGGCCTAAAATTATCTAATTTGCAATCCAAGCCCCCGCCCCTTAAACTTCCCAAAACTAAAAACCCTAAGAAACTTTTCCCCTTTCTTATCCTCCATTGGCCGCGCCGCCAAGAAACCATAGTGGCAGGGGCACTGCCGCACTCAGGCGACTTCCTCCTCGCCCCCTTCCAGCAGCGCTGCCACACGGCGCACGTCGCTGCAGAAACAGATTTCAATTAAATTTTTTTAAAACTGAAATCTTTTAACAGATCTGAAAATCCCTGATTTTAAAATTCGAATTTTTGGAAGAAAAACCTTAATTATACCAAAACTCATATAATAACATGCTAAATTCCATAATAACATGAAGATCAAATAACCCAAAAAATTCAGAATTTAAAAAACTTCAATTTCTCAAGAATCCAACCATGGAGTGGCTCTGATACCACTCGATTGAATGTATAGAAAAGGGATTATCAGTCCATATGCTTTAATCAAACCCTAATCATGCATATAATCATCCATGTTGAAATCAATGAGAATGAAAATAGCATAAGCATATCTTGATCCATAGATGCTTGACTGATTGCTTTAATGGGTTATGATCTTCCAATTTATTTGTAATCTTCTCTTCAATTTACTCTATGTTGATGGGGATGCAGAGAATGAAAATCACTTTTAATCTAGGAGACCATGACTCCTTGATAAATAATAATAACTGAATATGTAGTTATTATCTTTCAATTGTTTCAAATTGGCATCTCATCAATTTAAAACAAACATTTCGATCTCTATACTATATTTTCCTGAAATCTAATACTCATTAGTCAAAATTCACCTTTAATGGATCACTTTAATTGACTAATCTTTAAAAATAGCATCACGTATATAATATATTACATGTGTGGCCTCATATGTTAGAATTTCCCAACATATCATTGTTATTTAAAATTTGGTCACCATTTAGATAATAATTGGCTTTTTTTTTCTTGAGATGTTTGGAGTTACTTTAGCACATTGTGATAATCAAAATTTGGCTCGATAAACGTTAGGAATAATTATTTATGACTTCTGCAATCAAAATAATTAATTATGCAACTTAATGCGTTTCTAAATATTTGAATTCAGGGTATGGATATTTCGAGTCATGTTTAGAAATAGATTTTACTTATTTCGGGAGATAGTTGAATATAATTGAATTACTGATGACAATTCATACACAAATTAAACTAGAAAAATACAAGTCATGAATTGAAATAGGAGATTAATTGGTGGAGTAGGATTCCTAACACACTCTTCTCCTAAGAGGTTTCTTAAAATTATTCTTCACGTATATTTAGGTAGAATTAAAATAAATTAGTAGAAAATAAACAAAAATCATTTTACTCACGTGAGTTAGTTACATTCGAATTTGATTTCGAATCAGTGCAATTCACCTTAAAATCCATTTCACGTGGAACAATATTTTCAACACACTGAATGTATACTCGTGAGGTTTCACCTACCAGACGAGTTGGGTCAAAGAGGACTACTAATAAAAAAATAGTTTTTGTCTTGGAACAACTATTGAGTTTTATCTTCAGACAATTATATCATTGGTACATTATTTAAGAAAATTTTAACAAAAATCCCAGCCAAACGAAATCTGAGTTGTCACAATCTTATGATTGTTTAATTCTGGCGGAGAAATTTGTTGTTTGATCCTTACTATTTTTAAAATATATTTTTCTTTATTTTCTTTTTAACTATACATTTTTTAATAAAATAATATTACACGCAAATTTAAAAAAAAAATCATATTTTTAACTATAAATTCTTCATCAATTTACTATTTCAAAATGCATTATTACACTAAAATGAAGCTCAGACATGATCTTGTGAAACTTATTACTATCACCAATCGCGCTATTCACTCGGTTTTTAGTTCGTAATCATTATGTAGGAGAGATGGCCGAGTGGTTCAAGGCGTAGCATTTGAACATGGAAAACATCATTTATACAACCGAGGTTGACGACCTCTCACAGTGGTGGATCCCACTGTGCTTAAAAAAATATATCCACACATTCATCCCATGTGTGAGAGGTTGTCAACAAACCACTCCCATCCCCCATTGTACAAGTAGCACGGCTCAACATGAACATTGAATTTGATATCCTTCGACATGGAACCATGCTACTTGTACAAAACAATTGTACAACTTTCTTTATAAAATGTCAAATGGCGGCCCCCTATCGAGGGGGCGCCTGGGGTGGGCCCCGCCTCAGGCGCCACCCCCCCCCCCCCAAATAGGGGACCGCCATTTGACATTTTGTAAAAAAAGTTGTGAACCTATTTTGTATAAATAGAATAATTCCTACATAAAAAACCCTCTTATTATATAAAATCTTTTACTCATTTTGAGGAGCTGACATATCAAAGCCGTGTCATTTTGCCTAATAGATTTGTTTAGTGTTAGCTGGCAAGCGTCAACGATAATACAATTAAGCTACTTGTATATTCTCATTGATATTTTGTATGTCAAAAATTTGGCCAATAATGTAAAAGGGTATTTTAAAAATCAACGGTAATGATGGATTTCATGTCGAAGAGCTTTACTATGTGTACATTGAGAGTGTACATCAGAGTGTACAAATAGCAAAAAAAATTGAGAAAAATTGGGTGGGATCCATGAATGTGTATGCATTCATCATTATTCAAAATGTTCGTTATGTGTATCCTTAGCCAGCCACGTCTTGTCAAAAAGTAGCTTTTTGATTACTTAAAATTAATTCAGACATAATGATTATTCTGAAATTCCTGAGTTATAATGAATTGGTTTCTTTCTAAAGCTGGCATGGTTGTGGAATGAGTGAACAGAATAGAGAGGGAGAAAAACCAGACCCACTTTTTCTTTTTCTTCATTGCAATGCAAATCTTCATTGAATGATTCTTAATCAGTGACTGACTGTGCAAACTAGTAAATATTCTAAATTTCGTTATTCTTCCTCTTTTTTGACTTCCTTCGACCCAATTTCTTGAAGTTCAGATTTTCTCTCATAAAAAATGAAACCGAAAGTAATTATATTACAAATTAAGATATAATTAAATATGCCAAATTCTTAAAAAAAAAAATATTAATATTTTTTATATAATTCAAATATTTTTTATATAATTCAACATAAATAGGATAGATATTGCATGTGGTCCTTAGTCTAAAATGGAAGCTTCATTTAATAACAGACCAAAAATAACGTTCCCATTCAACTGCTTCAATACCTTACTATTTTGACTTTTCTTTTGAAATTCTCCAACATGGTTTAATTAGTTCAAACAAACGTTCCAATTTTACATTTTTTTTATATTTTATTTATTATATATTATTTGGAATATTAAAATTGTGAATCTTTTTCACTATCTATTAATAGAATCAAAATGTAAAGACTTTGTCAAACAACATAAGTAACATCACTGAAACGTGATAATCATTTTAATGAAAAGACTCAATTTCAATGCATTTGTGCAAGTTTGCCTCCAGATGGTAAAACATTAGACCAAAATGTCCCTTGTTCAACCACGACTAATTAATATGTGGTTGAAACGACATATTTCTTAAGCAAAAATCAATAGTGCGATTATTTTATATTATGATATTGAAAATAAATAAATAAATAATTGAGGAGGAATAGACCTGATCTCCAGCAAATGATGAAGTGTGATGTACGTACCTCAATAGTAGAAGGAGATGTTGGTACCTCAATGGGAGCCTCTAGAGTTGACTCAATACCCGTTAGAATCTGTGGTGATTTCTTATTAAGGTTGGACAAAACTCACGAATCGAATTGGACCGAACCGAACCAGTGGTTCTTCATAAGTTAAATACCCCGAACGAGTATCTGAATCGAGAACCGATGGGTATGGATCGATTCACGGGTCTAGACCAAGAACAGATTCTAAATAATTTTTTATATTGAATTAATTAAATTATTTTTATTTTTTTCTAAACAAATTAGCAAATTAATTAAACAAACCAGCTAAGTATGTTTATAGAGTTTCTTACTATGACAAGTCAAGCAATTGATTATTGAATCAAATAGTTGGTAAGTATTACCAATACCTAAAAATATTTTATTTTTATAACTTTTAATTTATATTTCATTTTTTTATGTAGGCTACTTGAAGCAAATGAATTATTGATATGGATCACCGGTATTTTAATATTAGTATCTACTTTTTTGGTATTTGTATACATTAAATTAATTTTATTGGACAACTTGTTATTTATATGTTTTTAAATTGGACTACGTTAATTTGAAAAAGTTAAGAATAAACATATCATTAGTTATATTTATATAGTGTTGCTGTAAATTTAAAAAAAGTTAATTATGGTACAGAACAAAACAGGACCTAACTAAATGGAGTCGAACCGAACCCGAACGGTTCTATAATTATATTTGAACCCAATAGTTCCATTTAATAAGTACCCGAAAATTTTGGGTTCAATTCGATTCAATTCGGTTACCGAACCGAACCGACGCATGTCCAGCCTTAATTCCTATGTTGGAGCTTCTAGAGTAATCTCTACAGGAACGGTAGAGGGAGTTGGAGTAGGCCCTCTAGAGGTAAAAGCAAACTCTATCACTGGTCTAGCGACTAGCAATAGCAAGTGTGATCATTTCAATTACCCACAATCTCACGCGAAAAAGGGTACAAATTCCCACCCCTAATTATTAGCAACCAACTATTATTTGGTCGTTAATACTTGGAATCTATAACCAAGTGTTGGTCACAATAAGGCATAAAAAAAATTGGTCCATTCTTAGCCTCCAAGAACTTTATCGACCAATATTAGGTCAGTGGAGGTATCATATAGGAGCCATTTTTGTGTGATTGTTGAAAATGTGGTCGTGGATCTTAATTTTTTGTAGCGATAAGAGCAAAGTTGAAACTGGAACCCACTACTTCCTTGACCCAACAAGTGCCACCTTACCTTACTTTATTAGCCTTACTAGTAGTGGTCTCAATACGAGGAGGGTACAAAGAGGGAGGAGGCTCAACAACTGAGGGCAAGAGCTATCGTCGAAGTACACTATTCGAAGGAATGGTCCAAGTGTCTATAATAAAATTAATAAATTGGTCTCATCTTATATATGACTAATTGCCAAAAATCATGGTTACCACGACGCTCAATATAAACACTATCGGGTAATCTATCCTTCAAATTTACCTTTATACAAATCCTAGCCTTACTAGGTCGTCACAAATCCAAGGTGGCATCAAGGGTATCCCTATAGTTATAAATAATGCAAATATAAATTCCTTGGCACACAAACATACCATAAGCAAAGGAAATAAAACTCAAACTAGAGTAATTAGAGTCTCAAGCTTGAGTTTATAGTTACATATCCATTTAAGGACCCTCTTCGAAGACCCATCAATATATTATGAAGATTTAAGAATGATCTACTATAGTCTTCCTCATGTTTAAAGTGTATAAGTATGTTTGTCAGGTCAATCAAACCCAACTAAAGCTACAATGAAAACAAAATTATGAAAAATCTTACGTACATTTCTCATGGTTAGCTTACGGTGGGATAATTTCCCTACAAGTGTAAACTTATAGTGCTCAGCCAATGTAGCCTCCTCCATTGAAATCAAATCAAAGGTCAGTTCACCCAAGTATGTAAAGGATTCCTTAGAAAGGAACCCAATAGTAGAAGAATCAATTGGTGCTAGTAGAATTATAGGAAACGATTTTCTCGAACTCATTATTACTTGAGAAAGATCCTGACAACCATAAACTATAGTGGTTTGTCTTTCGATCCTAATTGAGCAAGGGGTGTTCCTCATCTAGTAAAATAAATTGTGGAAATGTACTCATATAAACTGGGTGGCCCTTTAGACAAAGTGAGTGGTGAGTGGGTCCCACATGACGATTGTTGGGACCCACATGCTTCCCACGTCGAAATTTTCTGATTTTTTACGTAATAGTGTGGAATTCCATGATGAATCTAATGGTCAAGTGTGTGTAGCTGCTATAGGTATGTGGAGGGTGATATGCCTCGATTTGTGTTTCTGCTCGTTTTTCAATCGGTAGGTCCCAAGTGCATCTAGTGTTAGAATATTATGAAATTTTAGGGGCATGGTTGGAATTTGATGGGTAACATAGTGCTCAAGTGCGTGTGAACCAAAGCCTGGTACTCCATCTCAACTCTATTTTTTCTCCTTTTTAGCCCAACGGTGTCGTTTCATACAAGGTTTCTATGCTTCTCTTTTAGCAGCCACAAATGAGTGGCGTTCTGAATATTTTGGTCATTCATCTTCTCTCCTAATACTAGTCCTATTGTTGATTTGAATATTCAAATCAACTTTTAATAAGGGAAATTAACAACCGGACGTTAATCACATTCCTACAAATGAATTACCAACAATAAATTTTTTAATGAGAATATTGCCTATTTGACTATGATCAAAGGGCCAAATTGATGAAACTTTTATTTATTCTCTATACGTTATTTTATACTGGAAATAATAATATTAATTGAAGAATTTAATATTTTCAAAAGATTTAATTGGAAGCATATATATAAAAAAAATTTAAAGTGGGTTATTTCTCTATGAGTGTAATGAAATACGTATATTACTAAAGATATATGTTTCTTTCCAAGAAAGGGACCATACAACATTTTTACTGTGGGTGTGTGAGGTTTTAAACATTGTAGATTCATTTTTATTTTTTTTATTCTTAAATTCTTCAATTGAATTGGTCCGTTCACTTTTAATTTTTAGAATATTGATTAAGGATGGTAAAGGAGCGAGATGTAGAAGGTTGATATTTATGGGAGGTGCGAGTGGAACCAGTCGGGATCATGATTTACATATTTAAACTTCTACCCCTATTTCCCAATATACTTTTTATTTGTTTTTAAATATAATTCAAAAATAAAGACATACAATAAATAAATTGTAAATTTTTTTTAAAATAAAGTGTTTTTAGTATAAAATATATTAATTATAATTTACTTTTTAAGACGTTAAAATATGACATAAAATATTGTAAAAAGTATGACATATGAAGTTATTTTTATTTCTAAAAATATTATTGGGCATCGACAAATGGAAAATAATAATAAAAAAAAGAATTAATAAATTTTCATATTAACCATTGAAAAAATAAGCTATATTTTATATAGGGTGAGAAAATTAGATATATTTGGTATTTTATTAATAATAAAAGAATTCAGTTTTCCAAAAATATTTTTCAAATTGGAGCTTAGCTTTAAAAATCGGTTTTTTTTTTTTTTTTAATCGATAAGCACTTCTTTGGATAGTCATATTCCTCAGTTTCCTCCTCCCCTTTCTGGACTATTCCCTCTCTCTCTCAACAAATGAGGGGCAGCTGCTATTCCCAACAAACGCCCTTTAGATGACGACACCCATTACCGCCGCAATAATAATTTTCCTCACCGCCGTGTCTTCTCTTTCACCCTCAACCAATGCACTCGGTGGCTCCGCCACCACTGTGGCCGTCGTCTACGGTTCTGCCACTACTATCTGCACCATAATTGCCCAGCAACCCCTCCGACAAATTCAGTGCTGGCAGAACGGTCAGCTTCTGTCGCCCATCATTCCCACAACCTCCTTCGATTACATCGCCGGCGGTCTTGACACCCTCTGCGCCACCCGCTCCGGTGGATTCATTCTTCTCTGCTGGAACACGACCTTCAACTCCAAAAGGCTGTACAACAATTATTCTGCTCCATTAACTTCTCTGACAATTGGTGACACTCAAATTTGTGGTTTAACAAACATCAGTTCGAGGCAGAACGTCATTTGCTGGCGAGGAAATGGCATTTCCTCGGTTCAAACCCCAAATGGGACTTTGGGATTTCGCTCAATTTCGTCCGGGTTGGGATTTTCTTGTGGGGTTTTAGAGGGTAATAATCGGGTTTTGTGCTGGGGCGATAACAATATTTCTGTCTCCATACAATTGGATTTCTCAAATTTTTCAATGTCGAATATCCAGGTTGGTGGAAGACATGCCTGTGGAATGGATAATTCAGGATTTGTGATTTGCAAAGGAAATAATGACAATGGTCAGTTGGATGTGCCGTCAAATTCATCATACGAGTACATTGGACTTGCCCTCGGGTCGAGCCACAGTTGCGCAATCAGAAGATTGAACCGAACAGTTGTTTGTTGGGGTGAATTTTCTGGCAGTGTTACGGATGGGATTTCATTTGAGTCTATTGTTGCAGGATTGGATTTTACTTGTGGATTGACAACAAGCAATTTATCAGTGATTTGCTGGGGTTCTGGCTGGCCTAATCAGTTTTACCCTTCTGGACAGGAGCTTCCTTTGCAGAAGTCTCTTCCGGGGCCATGTGTGGAGACACCTTGTGAATGTAATTTATATCCTCAAACTCAAACACTTTGTTCTGGAGATGGTCATATTTGCAGGCCTTGTGATATTACAGTTTCGATTTCACCACCATCACTGCCATCACCACCACCACCACCACCACCACCACCCGCTGTTAGTCCTTCCCATTCCCCTTCGAAAAGGCTCCGAAGGGGTTTATTAGCGTTCGCAATTGTTGGATCAGTTGGGGGTTTTGCTGGGATTTTTACTGTAATTTATTGTTTGTGGACTGGTGTTTGTTTCGGGAAGAAGAAAATTCATAACTCGGTGCAGCCAACTATTAGTGGTGCTCCGCAGTCTAATAGCAGTCCACCTTCGAGATCATTGACTCTTCGGCGCCAGGGGTCTATTCTAATGAGGCGCCAAAGGAGTGGAACTTCATCTAAACATGCAGACAGAGCAGAGGAGTTTCTGTTTTTAGACCTAGCTGCAGCCACTAATAACTTCTCTTTAGAGAACAAGATTGGTGCTGGGAGTTTCGGGGTTGTATACAAAGGCAAACTGCCTGATGGTCGTGAAGTTGCCATCAAACGAAGTGAGACGAGTCCAAAGACTAAGAAATTTCAAGAAAAAGAGAGTGCGTTTGAATCAGAACTGGCATTCTTATCCCGGCTTCATCACAAGCACTTGGTAAAGCTGGTTGGCTATTGTGAAGAGAGAGATGAAAGGCTTTTAGTTTATGAGTTTATGAAGAATGGGGCTCTTTATGATCATTTACACGACAACAACAAGACTAGCAATGTCGTGAATTCTTGGAAAATGAGGATCAAGATTTCACTAGACGCTGCTCGTGGCATTGAGTACCTACATAATTATGCAGTTCCGCCCATAATTCATCGTGACATTAAGTCCTCAAACATATTGCTTGATGCGGACTGGACAGCAAGAGTCTCTGATTTTGGATTATCGTTAATGGGAGGGCTGGAAAATGATCGTGGTTATAGTCCAATGAAGGCGGCTGGGACTGTTGGTTACATCGATCCAGAATACTACGGATTAAATGTATTGACAGCTAAGAGCGATGTTTATGGTCTTGGAGTAGTGTTACTTGAACTTTTGACTGGGAAGCGAGCATTATTCAAATCGGGCGAAAATGGGGGTGGTGCACCAATTAGTGTGGTGGACTATGCGGTACCGGCAATAATGGCCGGAGAATTGGACAAAGTTTTGGACCCTCGTGTTGGTCCACCGGAGATAAACGAATCCGAGGCGGTGGAACTGGTGGCTTACACTGCTATGCATTGCGTGCATTTAGAAGGTAAAGATAGACCTACCATGAACGACATTGTCGCTAATTTGGAGCGAGCATTGTCTCTATGCGATGATAGCCATGGCAGCATCTCTAGCAGTCCAATATCCATTGTTTCAGATTAAATTTATGACAAAAACAAAAGAAACTAATTGTTTACCTTGTTATATAATTTTTATGGGTATTGATTTGTAAGAGTAAAGCGCCTGGGCTAACATGAGTTGTAGAGTAGGATTCTTTGTAAAATGCTGATAGTCACCAAAAGTTTTTTCCTTTTTGTTGATGTATATGCTGACGATTTATTACTTGGTCGAGTTATGCCCTAATACGGGAGAGAATGTTAGGGAGACAGGTGACGCCTGTTCATTAATTGGGATAAAAATGTTTTTCATCCAAGGTCCAGTAAATGTGTGTCACATGTGACAATTTTCCATGTAAATGTAAGCGGGGTTCTTCCTTGGTCTAGTGGTTGTGGGTGGTGGGATGCTTCTTAGCAAAAGATATGGTAGGTGTGAAATGTTGCTAGACTAAGATGATGTATGAATAAAGTGCCATAAAGTGGTACAAGCTATTCTGCTACGTGTATCATCATTATATATCCTTGAACAAAGTTGGGCAAAATTGACTTTGAAAATTCTGAATAAACATTCAAACATGTAGACACGTGAAGGGCCCGTATCCAATTAAACAAAAAACAGGTGCCAATCAAAAATGCCAACTTAAATATAAAATTAATACCTACCCCCAAGATAGGTAAATAATTAAATATAAATAACCCTTTTTCATTTGGAAAATTTATTCTACTACTATGCATAATAATAGTAGACTGTAGAATTGAATTATGTTGTATTTGTAGTAAAGAGGTGGAGTGTGGAGTATATATATATATATATACCTAGGTGTCCATCCACCTTCGACGACTAATCTTGTAGACTACGTTCAGATCGATAAATCGTGAGATGTGCCCCAAACTGGTCAGATCCGAGGTGGAGTAATAATATTAGTAGGCTGTGGGGTTGCTAAAGGAGATTTTTGAATTTAACAGTCAAAATGAATCTAATACCGTGCATATTAAGTGTGTGAAATTATTTCATTAATCATCAAATACGTTTAATCATACTTGCGTAATATCAACCAGAATTTGAAAAATTAAGGTCCGTGATCAATCATAATTATGGTGTGTTTGAACATTTTAATAATTAATGTTTGCCTTGTAATAGGTGGAAGACAAAATTATCAACTAACTCGAATGAATTATTGAAAATCTGTTTCCATTTTCTTTCTTTTATTGACATCTGCCGGTTTCCCGTTTCCAAGAAAAAAACACACATACACGCACACAGCATCCTACAGCCATGACCGACTCAAAGTATAGACTTTAGAATTACAATTAGGGATAATTGTAGTAGATGTTCCAAATTTTTGAAATATTAACAGGCATTTCCCAAATCATTCATTTGTTGTACTTGTCACACTAACATTTCCAATCATTGCATGTGAGATCTTTCTGAATGGTTTCCATCCATTTTTCCGTCATTGAACTACCAAAATTAAGTTTGATCATATTTTAATCAATTTTAAAATGGCAAAATGGTAACTATCTATTTACCACATTAAAAAATTAAAAAACTTAAATAAAAATAAATAAAAGAAAAATATAAAAGTCTCTCTTCTTTACCCTACCTCAACCAAAAAATAAAAAAATCACACAACTGTCTTAAACCATTGGCGTCACCTCCATCGAAAACGCCAAAGACACTCATGCTGGCCGCAACCCCCTTTTCGGCTAACACCCATGCTGACAGCCACCGAACGGACTGCTCTCAAGCTTGTCCCATTTCAATTTGATGCATCATGCATGCTTCAAGCCACGAATTCAACTAAGAAAATGCAATTCAGGTCCTAACAACTATGAAAAACACACTAATTGAATTCCCAATTCGCGACCCACACACGAATTAAAATAATCCCACTAAGCCTTTGTTGGAAACATTTTCACTAAAAGAGGAAATGGAGAAGAAATCAACAATTATGACTAGCAACAAAATGAACAATTAGAGTATCAGATTTTAAACACCTTTACAGGCTTAATAACCCAAGTAAAAAAGGTTTCAAAGAGAATTTTTACATTTAAAAACTTATGCATTGATGAGTGCAATACCCCTTATCAAATACCTATTCAAACAAACCGACCTCCAATTTAAGATTTTCACCACATTTTATCCTGTTAATCTAAAACAATCCACAAAAATGTTCACACATGGAATTTTTGTCCACATCAGTATCTTCCTACAACCGCAAAATCACTCCCAAACTGTGCTAAATTTGGTCTAAGGATATGTAATTTAGTATGATTTGGGTAAAGTATTTATGTCCAACTATATCAACCTATCAATTATATGAACCAACTCATAGCATCACAATGCCCAACTTAATTCTAATGCACGTATAATATCAAGTTTTGTAAGATTAAGTCTAAATTAGTCTGGTATGCATCATATCCACAATTCATAAATCAACACCAGATCTCAAATTTAATCATCACTGTTAGCCAAATTATCCAACACACACAAGCACACAAACTAAAACACGAAAATATATTTTTTTTGTTGAAATTTTTCAATTTCTTTTTTATTTTCCATTATATATTAAAGTAATAACGAATAACAAACACACAAACGCTTAAAAACATATGAAAACTAAAAACTCAAATTTTTTCCCACCCTCAAACTTAAAACCAACATTATCCTCAATGTCATAAAATATAAATAAGAATATAAGGGAACGGGAAAGAAAAGGAAGAATGTACTCTCCGAATTTTTCTAATAAAGGTGCGAGACACTATGTGTGATGGCTAGATAATCTTTTTCATCATGTTTTTCCCTTGATATATGTTGGTTTGAGTATTTTGCGATATCATGTTCCTGCACATAACGGTCAAATCAAACATTAAAGATCAAATGACCTTGAACATATGTTACTTAGCCAAACAATCGAAATAACCAACAATAAATAAATCTATATGTAATGCGGTACAAGAAGCAAAATAAATAAAAATGTTAGAAAATTGGGATGCATCCCAACAAGTGCTTTTTTATAATCTTCAACTTGACTTTGACAATTGAATCACGGGCACCTAGAGAAGGCTTTAGATGCCTTGCCCATTTTCGTTCGTTTGGCTTTGATCAACTTTTCATTTAGTCTCCAAACTTCTACTTTGCCCTTTTCGATGTAATAGGACTTTTCAATTTCATCTTCAATTTCAATTACGTGGACTTCCACTCCTACATTGGGCTTAATCACAAAATTAATTTTTGGACAATCAATAAAGTCGAGAAAAATATGAGTTGATTTCATTCTCGTTGATTGTCACATCCTCATTTGATTCCGTTGTGATCAATTCGTTATTCTCTTTAATCATTTCTTCCGTAGTCAATATATCTTCGGGTTGAATGATCGATCCACAATCTAGATCCACAGAAAATGAGAAGTCGGTCATGTTGACTCCTTCGAATGGATTGTACCCCCATTGTTGAAATCATTCCCAATACATGCAACTTTCCATAAGCATGTCGTTTTCATCCAACATGGAAAGTTCTTTAAAGTACTTTGCAAGTACATTCTTGTTCAATAGAGGAGGACCATCTCCCACAAGTTTGATGTCATCATTCTAATCGTCAAATACAAAATCTCCCACGAGCATGTACTCTTTATAAGATTTTTACACATCAAATATTCTCAAAATCTCAGAAGTTTCGACGTGTGTAAACTAGTGTAAGAGAACGAGCATTTTCCAGTACAATGCACCGCGTAACAATTTTCACAACTTGAATATCCTCCAAGCATATCATGACAATCAACGTAGAGAGTTGTCATTGCAACAATTTGGTTATGTTACCAATGTCAGAATCATGCATAAATATCTGAAAAGTACAAAGAGAAAATACCAACACAAGATAGAATAACACTGTATAGCCCCGGAGCCTTGTTATCTTTCAGAGAGAACAAAACCTCCTTAATTTCCTCAAATGAAACATCTTTATCAAAGGTTTGGATATGCTCATTTGAGATCCTCTTAGGAAGGGTTCTTCTAAGCAAGTCCACATCCATCCCATCACCACTAGGCCGTCGTCCAAGGAAATTTTGATAAAATTCAACAATAACTTTACTGATCTCGTGCGGCTCCTCCACTCTAGTACCATCATCTCTACAAATGGAAACCAACTTGCTCTTACTATAGTGACTTTTCATAGCCTTAAAAAAGAAAGCAGTATTATGATCACCTAAATTCAGCCACTTAACCCGAGCCTTTTGTCTAAAAAATCCCTCCTCAGCCCTACTCAACTTACCAAATTCCTTTTGTAGTCGAACCTCCTCACTAAGGTGACTGCTGAATCAAATGTTGAATCTGTTCTAGATCAGTTCGAACTTGAGTAACTCTCACAGGAAGACATGAAAAATGTTCCGTGTTAAAAACTTTCAATGCAAGCTTCAACTTCTTCAAATTCGATCATAAGCAAAACATAGGAGTTTCCACAATTGCTTCACCCCAAATCTGAGACACCAAATGGAAGAAATTCGGGTGATCTATCCAATAGTCAAAGAAATGGACTGGTATTTTTAGATGCGGTAACTCTGCAAGTTTCACAACCATAGGAGAGTGATCTGACACACCAGCAGTAATAAAAGTAGCATCTGATCCTTGAAACTCATCATCCCACTTCGAATTTACCAAGATACGATCTAGCTTCTTAAGAGGATCAAATGCACGCTTATTAGACCATGTATATAAACAACCATCAAACTTCAAATCATCCAGGCCCACTGTTGTCATACAGTTCCAAAGATCATCCTGCCATGCAGGCCAAGAAGAAGAACCATCTTTCACTTCTGAAGGGGAGAGAACATAATTGAAATCCCCCATGACCATCCATGGTACGTGTGCAAACCCTCAATGCCTAGCTACAAATCAGCCCATAGATCGACACCGTTAACTGGGTTATTATCCCCATGTACCACTGACACTATACAGCTCCATTTACCATTACATGCATTAACACATACATGTGTAGCTTGTGCTGAGCATCCTATAAGCAAAATATCCACATCATTTGGATTCCAACATACCCAAATTCTACCAAGCGGAGAACAATTATAATTGGTAATGACATTCCAAGACTGGAAGATGGATTTGCCATCTTCTTTTGATTCTTCTCCTTAACTTTAGTTTCCACCAACCCACACAGAGAAAGCCTATGTGAAGATATGAGCCTCCTTACTTCAGATTGTTTAAGGAGATCATTTAACCCTCTAACATTCCAGCATCCAAGAAACATAATTAAAATCAAGGAGAGAACCACAACCTTAAAATGTCTATCACCATCTGTCTCTCCTATGGGAGTGATGCTTCCTGCCCTTATTTTGCTTGCCCCGACCCATTCTTCTTCTTCTTTTGAAGTGAATCTATAGCTTTTGTTGCCAATGTGTTAGATGACGAGCAGAAGAATCACTACCATTATCATTCAGAAATGCAAGTGGAGATGGAGTCACTTTTCCTTCTTCTCCTAATTCAGTATTCTCATTAAGCATTAGTTGTAAATCTAATGTATGATCTACACCTGAATTTGAGACCTCCAGCTGCTTATCAAGATCATTATTGAGGATCCATGAACTATCTTGAAGACTACCCGTTGCTTATTAAAATTACTATGTAAAGATTTATGATCGACCTCTCCTTGAACCTCCTTAGAATTATCAGCCAAAACGTCTTCTTTACTAGGAACAACAATACCAGTATCAACAGCACTACCTTCAGATTTCTTCATATGTGAGACAAGGGTCTAATCATCATCAATAGGTGGTTTCTCATTAGCTACACCACTCGGGCCAGCCTTATCCTTAGCAAGTTTTTCCTTGATACTTACTATCGCTAGGCTTAGTCAAAGATGAGCAAGAGTGGCTAAATACCCCACATTCTTGACATTTAGTGGGACCTATTCAAACTCAGCACGAATAGTTATCCAATCCCCACTCACACAACAAAAATCAAAACCCTCTACTAGCTCCTCCAAAGCAATAATCTCCATACAAACACGTGCAAAGATGAGACGTTTATGTGTAATAGTGATCGTATCTGCATGGAGAGAGCATCCTACAACACTAGCTACATGACTCAGCCCCTCCACTGTAAAGTACTCAAAAGGAATATTATAAAGCTTCACCCAAACATGAATGCAACGTAAATTCTCTTTAGTCACGGCCATATTAGGTTGCCAATGCTTCAAAATAAGTGGCTTAGAAGCCATATGCCATGGCCCTCTTTCAAGAACTAAAAGAGCTTGGGAAAGATAATCAAACTTGAAAAAGTAGAAACCCACATCTGAGGATAGAACCTCCTCAAGGCCAAACCTATCCCACATTTTATGAGCAATGGCGTTCACAATTGGAAAAGCTAACTTTTTACAAACAAAGGATCCGACCAAGGTCGTTTTCTACATTTTACACCCAGAAACTGCCACTTCTATAGGAGGAACCACCTTCACTCTACCATTGTCATAAATATGCTTGATATAATTTAAAACCAAAGAGACAGAGGCATCTATATCCAAATCATTTACTTGAGAAAACATTTAAAACCTTAGCATAAGATTTTGGTCTCAAATGCTCCAATTCTGATGTAATTACACCCTCAATTGAATGGATGTGGGTAGAGTTATTCAATTTCACCCTCAATTGAATGGATGTGGGTAGAGTTATTCAATTTCAAAACCTTAGGATCTCCAATTGAAGTTACCATTAAACTACCTGACTGGTTCGAATCTCATTTTTTACCCTTGAGAACTTGGTCGGTTTTTGTAGTCAATTCTCCGTGGGAACCGATGACCAAGAGAGGAGAAGAAATTGGTGCTAGATTTGAACAAAGGTTCTCACCGGAATGTGGGCTACCATATCTTTGGAGGTCTGCGGGTTGGGGTCTAACAGTGGTTTCCACGGCTGAATATGGTGACATGAGGCCATGAGTGAAGGTGGGTTGAGAAGATGAGGAGTTCCCGTCACCCAAGGAAAGCTTCCGGTGATTTGGGTTGCGGGAGAGTTGAGGAAGAGGGGGGCTTGCCATCGCCTTGGTGATGGCGTCCAACGGCTCGAAATGTGGGGAAGGTGTGGAAGAGGGTTGGGGAGTGGGTGTCTCGCCGTCGCCCATGGATGGCGACCAGCGGCGGCTAGCGTAGGAAGAGAGGATTTTTAATTGCCCAAATCAATTTTCAATTGCACATGTTATATTCCAGATTTTAGTCAAAGATTGAGACTCATTTTGGAATAGTAAACGTCCAAATTGAAAAATTGTAGCTCTTTGAGTTATCTTTCCAACGCATATTGAATCGTTTCAATTGGATATCGAAAGAGAAAATTATGACCAAAATACTTATTGTTGTGCAGAAACAAAAAGCATGTGCCAGAATGCAACTTTAATTATCCGATTGGAACTCTTTTGGAAACCTATTTGAGCGTGATTTTCGACCAATTTTCTACTAAAAATACCTAATTGTGGAATACATATTGGACACCCCTCATATACACCTCATACTACAATATTCCATCAATTTTCATTATAAGAGAAAGGCAAAATCATATATTGTGAGAAGATTTCAAAGGCGAAGTTTAAGAACTCATCAATTGGAGATTAAACTTGAGATTTGTTGGCCTTTGTGAAAGAATTATTGAAAATTTATCAAGATTACTTTGAAGAAATTCAAAAGGATCAAGATTCATCTTCTTTCGTTTATTAATTCACAATTTCGGGTGATGTTCTATACATTTAACACAATTTCTTGTAATTCTAATAAACATTGCTATAATGAAATGAATCCTTGTTATGACATTTTTAGTTTTTAATTAATTTAATTAACTTTATTTTAGTTTGATTTGTGGATGTTTATTATCGCTCTTTTCAATTGTTTGATCACAAATTGAATTATTAGTGAGTTTTATTGTTATCGAGAGAAATAATAGGGTTTAAGTACAATAAAATAAACATTGTAAGTTTCGATAAATGATTGAGATATACCTTTATACTTTTTATGGTCTCAATAGGTGTTCTCACAATCGTTAATGCATTTATCATGTTTGAATTTGATTGCTAGCGAGAGAGGCTTTCAATTAAATTAGAAACAATAACCAACATGAATGATTTCAAATTGTCATTTTAATTGTTAAACTAAATATGCAATAACAAAGGAGATTCGATATCTTAGCAATGTATCTCACATATTTGAAAAACGCATTTACTTGCTTTCACTAGTTTAATTGATAATTTGGGGATTGGTATAGAATAATCACAACTTGTTTGCTATTAAATTATAGTTACAATTAATTTTAACTATGTCATACACGTAGTCCTCATGTGTTCGACACTTTATTTGTTATTACATTACTTGACCATGACACCGTGCACTTGCTGGTTTTCAAATGATCAAGTTTTTTGCGCCGTTATCAGGGATTTTTGTTTTTGATAAGTTTTAGTTAATTTTAGCTTTGATCTAAATTTTTCTTTTAGTTTATTTATTATAATAGAACAACTTTATAGTATTTCTTGTTTTCTTTTTCTGGACCTTGTATGCGAATTTTGAAAACCGGTGATATTCCTCAATATGACTCGGAGATCGAACAAACATTTAACATTCGAAGAAGGTAACAACTGGAAGCATACTAAAAATAGAAAGAGGAAGACATGGTAGAAGAAAATTAGAATCAAATATCTATCGGGGCTAATTTGGAAGCAGTACAACTGATTGTACTTGCAGCTAATGAAAATACAAGGAAAATGGGAGAGTTCATGGTTCCACTGGTCGTCGAAAGCCAGTCTAGCATAGTATATTCGACATTTGATCAGATGAACTTTCACTTGTTGACGGATGTCATATACATGCTCCAGAATGCTCTGCAATTCTTTAGGAGAGCTATTGAGAACCCCAACGCTCACATAACAAGATTTTTGGAGATGTGTGCAACTATCGATATTTGGATGTTTGTTTGGACATGTGTGTAACAATTGATATTTGGATGCTTCAAGTGAAGCAAACAGATTAAGGTTTTTTCCCATATACATTGAGAGAATCATCCATAGAGTGATTAGAACTTGTCCATCTCAGAGCATCACTATATGAAACCAATTAAGTTATAAATCCCTTAGCAAATATTTCTTGACAAAAAGGATTGCAAAGTTGGAGGACGAGATTACCACATCCCAACAGTTGGACTCTGAATATAATTCAAAGGCTTGGGAGTGATACAAGAGTCTACTCCATCAATGCCCACAAAATGGATTAAAAAAGTGATTCTAGGTGCAATATTTTTACATTGGACTAAATCTAATTAGTAGAGCTAATGTAGACTCTGCATGTGATGGTTCTATCACAAAAAGAACCGTGGATCAGTTTTACTAAATCATGGAGGACTTGGCAATCACCAGTGCACTTTGGCCTACCCAAAAGGCTAGTAGAGAGAAGGTTGCTGGAGTATATGAAGTTTATTCTTTGACAGCAATATCAATACAATTGTTATCCTCATCACAAATGGTGGAAAAGATAAGTACAACTCAAACAGACAGACTGAAATGCAAACATTGTCGAACGAGTCATGTGAGTGTTGATTGTACTCTTAGTAGTCCTTTTGCTAATGATGGAGGATGTAAATTATGCTTAGAATTTTCAAAGACAGAAGCATAATCAAAATCCGTTAATATATCACCCAAGCAGGAAAATTCATCCAGGTTTCAAGTGGTGCAACAATCAGCAAGCCCAATTGACATTAAAGCAAACTACACCGATAAGTTTTTAGCAGACCGAAATAAGTCTTCATTAGAAGATCTTGTTACTAAATTTGTAGAGATCTTTACACATTGCATACAAAGATCAGATGGGGCTTTAGAAGTTCAGGAAGCTGCCATCAAGAATTTATAAAATCAGATGGGAAAAATAGCTAAGACACTCTAAGAAAGACATCCAGGAGCACTGCCAAGCAACATTGAGACAAATTCTAAACAATAAGTAATTGCTCTTAAAGTTATGGAGACGAAACAGATTGAGGCAATCACTATACGCGGTGGGGTTCAACTTCCTGAAATTATAGTTGAGAGATAGGTAATGGTAAATAAAAAGGTACCTTTCATGGTCGATGACCACTTAGAAGAATCTAAGGAGAATAAAAAATTAGAGAACGAAAAAGGTATGAAGGATCCAAAGGTTAAGGTAACCACTCTTACCAGAGAATATGCAATACAAAAACCATTCACACAGAGATTGCAAAAGAGGAAGCTAGAAGAACAGTTTGCAAAGTTCTTGGACATCTTCAGAAAGCTTCATGTCAACATCTCACTGATTAAATTTATATCTTAAATACCAAACTACGTAAATTTTATGTACGAGATGCTATCCAAAAAAGTAAAGCTTGCATATTTTGAGACCATTAAGTTAAATGAGGAGTGCAGTGCCATCATCCACAACAAATTACTTCCCAAACCAAAATATCCAGGGAGTTTCAAAATACCTTGCTCAATCGGAAGTGATTTGAATTTTAATTGTTTATATGACTCAGGAGCAAGTATAAACCTAATGCCCTTTTATGTCTATAGGAACTTAGGCTTGTAAGAGCTGAAAAATATCCATCTTCCTTCAATTGGCGGACAGATCGATCGAATATCTGCAAGGAGTGGTTGAGAACATGCTCATTAAAGTGGGTAAGTTCAAATTCCCGGTTGATTTTGTAGTCCAAGATATAGGGGAGCCATGGGATGCATCATTACTTATCATGGGCAGATCCTTCCATCAACAAGTCAAGATATCATGGACTTTAAAAGTGGCGAACTGACACTGAGAGTAGATGATAAGCAAAAGAAGATCAAGATCTACACTACTATCGAGAACCTATTACATGAAGAGATGAGCAAAAAAGCTAAGAAGAAGTGCAAGTATATTGCTGAAAAGCTATAAAAAGTTTCAAATGAGTGCAAGTAAATTGCTAAGAAGGAGTGCAAGCATATTACTGGAATTTCAAAATTTAAAAGAGAAGAGTTCAAGGGCTCATAGTCAGTTGTCACTGGTCAAAGAAACACATCCTTAAATACTTCCTTAGTAAGTGCATCAATCATGTAAGTTTGATGACACTCGTCATCTTCCTTAGCTACTTAGTGATGTAAAAGATGTTGACTTCTAAAGTCATATTCCCAAATGATAGCTTCATTAGACCATTCATGTAGTTGATAAGAGCATTAGTTGTGGCAAGAAGAGGTCTACCAAGAACAATATGAATCTTAGAATCAATATTTACATCAACTTCCAAGTAAAAAGGTCAATCTCCCTAAATTTAGTAATCATAGTCTTAAATTTTTGATTGGTTTTACTTTGTACCTCGATAAATGTATGGAGGGTGTCTTCTAAGGAGTTTCTAAAGGATGTGGGTTGATAGAAAGGTGTAGTATAAGCTCTATTCATTTGGAAGATTGTTGGTTTTTGGATTTCCAGCTAAAATTGGGGTGATGCCGCCACCCTGGGTTGTAGGTTTCAAAGAATGGAGCATATGGATTCTTATATGTACCTAAGACATTGTAATGTTCCTCATAAATCCCCTCATCTTCGTAAAAGTAGAACACTCTTATGCCAGATGATCACTTACACCACATACAAAATAGGGTCCATATGACTCAACACGGGATACATTTGGTGTAGATTTCGAGTCTTTAGCATGTAGGATTTCTAGTTCTCTAGTTAAGGCTTCTACTTTTGCTCTAAGGATATCCTCCTCCCTAAGATGATAGATATCTGTGTTATTGGGGTTTTTTGTGGGCCATGACCTATTAGTACTATCAATGGCACTAGGTCCAGTCCAAGTATGAGCTTTTTCATCTAGGTCATCTAGATATTCTATAGCCTCATCCGGATCTTTTTATAGGAAATCACCATTACACATCATCTCTACGAATTGACGCTCCTAGGTGTTAATCCCTCATAAAAGTAACCCACAATGCGCCAACTCTCATAACAGTGGTGGGGCCAAAGGGCTTGTAGTTCTTTATATCTTTCCCAAGCTTGGTATAAAGTCTCACTATATATCCTGTTAAGTGAATGATGAGATTTGTTTCTTAAAGGCACTGGCCTTATGGTGGGGAAAGTATTTGTTAAAGAATGCATGAGTCATTTGGGCCCAATTCCCAATCGAACATGGTCTCAAGGAATATAACCAATTTTTTGCTCTTTCTTTAAGTGAAAATAGGAAAAATTTAAGCATGACTACGACAGTTGTACCATGTTGATTGTGGAAGGTTGCTACCACTTCCTCAAATTCCCTAATGTGCACGTATGAGTTTTCATTTTCGAGTCCATGAAAATAGGGAAGAAGCTGAATCATTCATGGTTTAAGATCCATACGTGGCATATTAGGTGAAAACATTATGTATATTAGCGTGGATGTGCTTGTGGGTAAAGATAATCCTATAGAGTGTTAATAAGGCACATCGCCATGTTCACTATCAGTCATGTTGTTGTATATGGTGGTTTTTGTGGCAATAGATACAGTATCAAAGATATGATTAGAACGTGATTCAAACACTACGAAAGGTCCTTCAGTGAATCTTCCTTGCTCGTCTCAATCCTTGCTCATAAAACACGAAAACTAAATTATATGAGAATACAAAATAACAAATAAGAAAATTAAATTAACTAAAGAATAGTAAATGAACGATATCACCCTTTTTCAGTCAATCCCTAGTTGCTTTATAATGTCTCCCTTAACACATTTTTGGGGTGTCAATTTCACATGGAGATGGAAAAATACTCAAGGGTTCAACAAATTAGGGTTTTTGTGAATTGTTTGAAAATGATATTTTTTTCAAAATAAATTTTAAATATCAATGGATTAAGTAATGAAATTAAAATCAATGAGTTAAAACAACGAAGCGTCGAAATTCTCTCAATTGGATCGGATCATTCAAAGTCAATTATTCATTTTTAATAACTCAATTAGAGACTTTCATCCCAACACCCCGAATTGGAGGATATAACGCTACAAATCAATTTAATTCAATAGTAGTTCTAAAATATAGACTTCCTATAATGCATTTGCACAATTTTATTGAAATCAGATTTAAAGATCGACCATATACTTTGAACATAAAATAGTAACTGAATCACATCAACAAGATAATCGAGATTGAAATTCAGCAATTAGTTCAATCATTCGATAGAGAGAGCGTGACTAGATCTATGAAGAATTTAGTAAAATTCAAAGCATTCTCAACATAGGTTCATGAAATTGAAACTCGACAAATATTTCGATTAAACAATGGAAAAGCATGACTGAATCCACAAAAAATATAATAATAGTTAAACTGACTTCACAATAAATTTATGAGAGGAAAGTCTAAATTCTAAAAGCATTCAAAAAATATAGACTAGATTACATGAATAAATGATGTAAAAACACTGAATCCGATGAGTTCCTCCCTAACTTTACCAAGGGTTTTAATTCTTCATGGAGTTTCTTGAGCACCAAAGAGAGAAGATTTGTGTATTGATGCATTCTCCTTGTTCTGGGGCATATTAGGGCTTAAAATACATGAAAGAAGTTGTTTCCATAGTCATTTGAACCGTAGAAGGAAATCAAAAAAATTGTGTCTCGAAAATACTCTATGCGACCGCATAGAATAAGTGCTTGTGACCACATAGAACAATTGAGCTCAGCCTTGAAAATCTCTGAAGCCATTCTTATCATGCAAAACATCCATATTTTAGGTGAGATACATTCATACCCTGGAAGAGTCTTTACATAAGTAAAGAAAAAACATTAAGGGACAAACGGATGCTTCAAGATAAATCTATCTATGTTCGGAGAACATGTAGTGGCAAGTTCTAAAGTCGTCTAACCTTCGTCGGTGAACTCTGACCAACTGATGTTCTATCGAAGTATCACAAACCAAAAATCATGTTCTTTGATCGTAATTGAAGAGAACGTACTTATGCGTGAATGATATAATTATACTTGAAGATCAGGCTACTTGGCGTAAGTTAAAACTGGTTAATCTTAATCCAATTGGTGGTTGCAACCAATAGAGAAGTGGAAATTAAATCAAGATTGAATGGATTGATTTCACTTCTCAAACAAGTCAAAAGAAGAAAGAAAAATGAGGGAGTTGTTCTTTACTTGCTTGTGATTGTTTTGTTAATTATGCAAAATTACAAAATCGAAACTATTGTATTTTTTATTTTTTGATAGTGAATTTTCTTCCCGTGACATGGGGGCCCCGTAGATGTTTTCCTTAGGGTTTTATCACGTTATATCTGTTGTTCATCTTTATTTAATTTCATAATAAATTATATCTTGTAAGAACACAAATTTGTTTATTGTCCCAATAAGAATTGTGCGTAAAAATGCTTGTAGGAAGTTTGACTAACTAGCGTATTCTGTTTGAAATTAATAATTTAGACAAATTGTTTAATTTAGACAAATTGTTTAATTAGACAACATGATCCAATTATGAAGATCAATATTCTTAATTTATTTAATAGTCTCTCTCGAGTATAATTAAATATATTCTTATACATTACCCTACTATATTGTTTATGAAGGATGCAAACATATAAAAATGCATTAAAGATTTATGAATACTTAAAAATCACTTAAAGTATAGCAGTATATTTCAATCTCCTATCGGACTCAACAATAATTGCCACTATGTCTAACTTTTTTCAATGTTTTGAAGGTAAAATAAGTTGCAATATTCATACAATTATTACATATATAATTGTAGAAAAAAAATAGATCCATGTCAATCATTTAATAATCGAAATCGTACTTTGAATGTCAAAAATAAATAAAATCAAGAGTTCAAAGTTCATAATACAAGGTTCATCGAAAATCCTTGCACAAAATAATTTAGCCTAGAAATATGTTGGAAGTAAACAAATAAAAGTGAAAAGACATCACCAAAATTTGACGAATGTGATTAATTCTCGGTCAATTGTTGATGAATTACCGTACAGAAATTTGGAATTAATCCCCGTCTCTTCAGTTGATGTCGTCTTTTGCCGTGTATATATATTAATTGTTGATGAGTTATTTTACGGTTTGTTAACAAGTAGTAAAATGAATTTTGTGTCCAAGTATCATTCTCAAAGAGATTGTACTAGTTCAAATTTGAATTAACTTAGTTTTAATCGAAACAATTGAAATTTGTGATTTTTCCTATAAATTAAATAATCTACTTATAAACGCAAATCCTAACTTAACTAAAATAAAAGCAATATTAGAATTAAATGCAAGTTTTATAAAAATATGATGATGATAAGGATCTCGAATATACTTATATCAATTCCCTTTAACCCCGAACCTTATGAATTTTTTGACAACACGATCCAATTATGAAAATCAATATTCCTAATTTACTTAACAATCTCTCTCGAGCAGAATTAAACTTATTCTTACAAGTGACCTGACAATATTTCTACGAAGGATGCGAACATATAAAAATACATTAAACATTTATAAATACATAAAGATCACGTAATAGCGGTATATTTCTATCACCTAATGGACTCTACGATAACCGACACTATGTCTAACTTATTTTCAATCTTTCGAAGGTACAATATGTTGACCTATGGTTAATTTCATCTTTAATGTTTTGATCATAACAAACAAGATTAATATTATTTCTAACAATCGATTTTAAGTGATGAGAGTTCAATATTAAAATCAACATATAAATTGAACTTGAAATGAATATCAAAGAGGAAGTTGAATTTAAGCCAAATCATTCTAGACGAGAACTTAAAAGACAAACGTCAAGAAAAAGTAAGATCAAGAGTATGAGAGACATCATCAAAGAAAAATATATATACTTCTTAGTTCAAATATAAAGATACGAATACTTTGATATTTAGTAATATGTGATAAAAGCTCAAAACTCGCTTTATGCATTAAAAGATTATTTTACAAAAGCACTTGCATAAAAAATTATTTTTCAAAGGGTTTCAACTTGATATTTTAAAATTTTTTACAATGTTACTTACTCCTTTAAAATCCCAAATCCCCAAAAAAAATGAAGTCAAAGTCATCTGGACATCCGGTTCGCCAACGATCATTTTTTTAACCGTTTTGATTTTTGACGCACAACGGCTAGTTTAGTCGTCCGGATCAATGGCGGACGTCCGGTAGGGTCGTCGGGTTAGGTAGAATTTTCTTGTGTTTTGACTATTATAAATATCACTTTACTATGCATTCAAAAACAACTAGAAGAGAGTTTTATTGTGAAATATATTTGAAAAATATCGTTTTTGAACTTACATTTTTACATTCATTTCATTTATTTTTTCATAACAAAAACTTTGATTGTTAAATCAAACTTTTTGAATTATTCCTATCATCAAAGTTTTTCATTTCTCTTTATGATTAACTTATTTATAGCAATCTTAAAAGAGATATATATTTCTGAAGAAGATCTTTGCGTTTACATTGCATAAACTTTTATACTTCTTTATATTGAAAACTTTGATTGATTTAATCAAACTTATAAAATCATCATATTCATCAAAGTTTCTCATTTCTCTCTTAGCACTTAATTTATTACAATTATTCATTAAAAGAGATATATATATATATTTTGAGAAATTTTTTTGAACCTACATTGCATTATTCACTTATTCATCTTCTCATTGAAACACTTTGATTGATTGGATCTCAATTTTGATTATTATATTCATCGAAGTTTTTCATCTAACACTTGAGCTATCATTTATTACTGTTCATTGAAGCGTTAGTCTCTCTTAGTACTTAACTTGTTTGTATTATTTATCAAAAGAGGAATTCGATTGTAAAATTACTTTAATAAAGTGTAGGTCGTGTTGAAGTCATTTAATGATCAACATTGTATAAGGATCGGAGCTCCTTGTTGCAAGTCATTGCGTGGGTCATATTGAGGTCCCGTGAAAGCTGAATAGTGGGTCGTGTTGAGGTCCCGTAAAATCTCAACATTATATAAGGACCGGTGCTCCTTGTCATGAGGTTCTTCTTACTTGAGTCACATCTGATTTGGATTTACATACTATTTGTGGCTTTTCAGAGTCTTAAGAAAGTGTTTTAAACCCACTTTTTTATTTTACTATGTTATATAACTAACTCTAACTCAGTTAGGTACAATTCAATTTTTTGTAGGTTTGCTATTGACACAATGCAAACTGCGTGCCTTGATGAATTTGGTGGAGAAAATGCAGTTCATCCTTGATCCCAAGAGACCACCCTTATTCAGCATATATTTGGTGGTCACCTTTCGAGTAATCTATAACATAGAAGCAAAAAAAGAATAAGTTATCCACTTAAGTATCTTTTCTTTTTGTAGGCTTAGCCAAACATGCTGCAAATCTAAAAATAGATGCATCGTTGTGTAAAAAAATTTGACTAGTTCACTTTGTTTTCATTTCTCTGTGTAGCTCAAAGTGATTCTTCGACCAACGGTATCAAAAACGAGGAAGAGGGAGAGAAAGTGATAAATGGTTTATTTGGATGGAAGTGGGGAATACATCCCTGTTTATGAAGATAATGAAGGGGATGAGATGCTTGTTAGGGATGTCCCTTGGGAGTAAGCATCTTACCTCATTGAATCTGATGCAATTTATTTTGTCTTGTTATTTTTAATATTCTGCCAATTGGTTATGAGGCGTTGAGAATAAAAAGGATGGCACAACCCAATTTTTTATTGACTGCAGTTTTATTGTTTAAAACATACTCTATAAATTTACTATTTTCATTAATGAATCAATTCGAAGTCACCATCCTCAGAAATGCCAAACGTACTATTGGTCTTGCAAAAACAATCACTAGTTGATCTTTTATTTTCTATTTTTCCCGAAGACATTTATAATTGTGTTTCAATTGAATAAGTGCTTCCAATCCAATTTATTGATGTCAGTTGTTGCTTAATTTGTGAGCATGACTTACTGCTTCTAACAAATTACTATGACTTGTTCATCATGGAAGGTTGTTGGGAACACCAATAGAAAAACAGTGGCCTGGAGTTAGTTCACTGAGGGATTGGCATGTGTATCCACAAAGGGAACTTCAGAACTTGGCTCGGTCTATTCCATCACTGGAACCTGATGGAGTTGACCTTCTATTAGTAAGTTTTTAAGCTCAAGCTTGTGTTCATATATCTAAGATTGCAGTGGCTGCTCATGTTGTGTGATAAGTCTATATACATTTAAATTTTGCTGTCAACTTCCAGTTCAGATTGATAAAAGTAATATAGTGCTACTTCCATTATGGCGTAAAGCATATCTATCTGTTTTATGTGTAACAATGAAAAAATGAACAGTAGATTAATCATGATTATTACTGCACACATATGATTGTCTTTAGATATTTATTTTCTTCGGTATAAAACTCCTTCAGCTATCTGTTGAAGGCAAAGTATGTGATTCTGTTTCAAGAGAACAACATAGTTTGTTTAGTCTATTGGCACAATTCTGTTGGAAAATTGTTTGCTGAAAAATGCAGAAAATGCTCAACTACGATCCAGCTGAAAGAATTTCTGCTAAAGTTGCTATGGACCATCCCTACTTTAATGGCTTGGATGAAACTCAATTCTGAAGTTAATTTTCGTGGATGTTTAGTAGAAGGACAAAGCCACCATTGTTGAAGGATGTCATCATGTTGGTGATTTGAACTTTGTTATGTAAACCTGGTTAACTTGGGTAACTAAAGTATGCTCATAAAGTTGCTTTGGGACTTATAGGATCTGCAAAAGGAAGCGAAAGTACTAATTTTATTTCATTTTGAAACTCTTTTTTATTTAGGAGATGTTGTATTACATTTTAATATTCAAGTGTATTGATTCAAAAATTTGTAATGAAATTATCGATTTTATGCAATTTTAAAGTTTGTTCAATAGAAGTATTTTCAATTTTGCTAAAATTAAAAAAAAATGAAAAAATGTAAACATCTATGACGTTTAATGGATGGGTCAAGTCCACTTTAAACATCTATGAGTAAACAATTAGAGTTTGAGGTTATTATAAACACACTTGATACATTCATAATCTTGCTAGCACAAGAAAATAAAAGAAATCATAATCTTTGGTTTTTGTGCTTCCATTGGATTATAATTTTTTTTGTTAAAGTAGGGTAGTACCTCCGATATTTTATTAATTTGCCCTCACTTTTAGCGGAGGAATACCGTGGTTACATAAAAATAATGAAAGCAATAAATGAGGAAGTACTACTTTCCTTACAGTGAAAATAAATAATGAAGATTAAAGCAGTAAACGAGGAAGTACTACTTCCTTTACATTAAGAACTAATGCAAATTAAGGCAAAAATAAGAATTGGAAATAAAAATCAAAATTAAAATCTGGCACTGGGCAATCCATGTCGTCAATTTGTACTAGTGCCTCAATATGTTGTGGTAGGTCATGTAGTCCATATATCTAGTATAGTCGATGATCTCAACCCTCCGCAGCGAGAGCATCTGCAACCTGGTTTCCTTCTCTGTAAATGTGAGAAACTATATCTCTGTCGAAGGATGTGATATATGTGATACGTCTGAATATACCCTAAATAGCTCATGGTCCTCCTCCTCTAGTAATGCAGTGAATAGCTACTGTAGAATCAGACTCTACTCAAATCGCTGAAAAACCCAAGTCCATGAGCTAGTAAAATCCTATCAAGAATAGCCCGGAACTCTGCCTTTAATATCAAGCATGGTTCATACGAAGTTGAAAAAGCCCTAATACAGTGTCATGCGTGGTCTCTAATGATGCCTCCCCCACTCGCAAAACTATCCTTAACGCATCCATCAGTATTCAGATTGATAGATCTGACTGATGGAATATACCATCAAACTAGAATAGGGGGAGATGGGGAAGGGGGTCCATAAAAATACCAAATATGGGTGCAAGTGTCAAATTCCATCGCCAATGCACCACTCGAAGTAGTCCTCCCATATGAAAAAAGGGGTTAATGCGATAAACACTCCAAATGATACGTTTGGCTACAATGTGAATCTCTCTATGCTTCGCATCATTCCTGGTGGTCCATAGGTACCAACATATCAGTAGAGGAATGATAATACGAATGTGTCCACAACGAACATAATGTCCAGAATACCTTCATCTCTAGAATCTATGTCTAACTCTCTATCCTGAACTCATAGGTATCTGAAAAATATTCCCAAAATGTTGTCATACCTGATTGGAGATGCTATTACTTGTGAAAATATGATTGGTAGTCTCAGTTTCGGAACAACACTGACAACGAGAAGCCAATTGGCATCCATCCTCCCCTGAATAACCACATCTACTGGATGAGGTACTGCCATAGTCTCCAACAGAAGAATGAGACATTGACGGGCAAAATAGAGCTCTATAGTAATCGGTATGAATCCTGATACGAGCATCCTGAACGTACGAGCTGCCACGCGGACTTGGTAGCGAAGTTACCATCCGATATATTTCACCAAACAACTCAATCTGGGGCATTTGTACATAAAGGTATAGCCCCTATCTGCTTCGCCATTAGAGAAGGAAGAACCAGTAATAAACGTCTAATATTCCACCCAGTATGATGAAAAAAATCATGCACCTTCGCAGATATATGTTGTCGGTGTCGTCTCACCCATCTAGAAATCATGCCAAAAGAAAATCTAACCTACACCAAGGTGTCATACAATGTATGGCTCCGTCCGGGGCCCAACTCATTTCAGCATCTTCTAGATATGAGAAGCTGAGTAAGGACCTACTGCAAATAAATGGTATGTCCCCGTACAATACTTGTCCCGTAAGAACTGAACCCAAAGATATCTCTGAGAACGGAACAACCACCAGAGCTTCATGGGAAGGTGTCTAACACATCTTGTAATCTCCTAAAGCCTAGAACACCTTTATTAGTGGGAAGACAAATCTCCTTCCAGCTCCGCTAATGTAAACGTCGTGCCTGTGCTTTGGAATCCCACAGGATTCATGCAAATGTGCTCTCAAGTTTCTTCAAGATAGTCTTAGAGGACTGTATAATCTGAAGAATGTGTAATGGCATGGAGGAGAGCACTGACCTCAACAAAGTAATATGACCCCCATATGATAGAAGTCGTGAAGCCCAACCTGAGATCATGTTCCCGACCGTCTGGATAAGGTCATCATAAATGAAGCTCCTCTGGCCCCCTTGAATATGGGGACTCCCAGATAAGTGAACGGCTGCTGCTGGTGTTGAAAACCAGTCAAAATCTCCAATCGTCTTATCTGACTAATAGATGCCCATTTTGGTAGTATGAGTCTGCTCATGTCCCTGTTCACCAACTGACCAAAGACCCCTTCATAATGCTCCAGACAACCAAGAATCCTCCTGATAGATTGTTTCTGATTGTTGGCGAATATGATCATATCATCAACAAATAAAAGGTGTGAGATAAGAGTATTACTACCATGTCGATAACACATACTAGGATACTCCTAAAACGTATAAGTGAACAAGTGTGAGAAGTAATCTGTAACTATGATGAACAAGGATGGTGAGATATGATCTCCCTGTCTGAGCCCTCGTGAGGATGGGAAAAAACCACATGGGCGGCCATTTAGGAGTACAGAAAAATGACACTCCGAGATGCACCTCCTAATCCTATCGATCCAGATTCGATCAAATCCAAATGCCTCTAATACAAAATAAATGAAGCTCCAATCCATGCGATCATTTGCTTTAGTCATGTCTAGCTTCAGCATAGCGTTACCCCCTCGCATTCTATTATCCAAAGTATGGAGAAGCTCATGAACCAATAAAACATTGTCCCCAATTAGGCAACTAGGAATGAACCCACTTTGTTGTGGACAGATAATATGCAGTAACAATGTACTCAAATCTAGTATTCAAAAGCTTAGTAATAAGCTTATTGAGCACAATACATAAATTGATAGGTCTGAATCGGTCCATCTACAAACATCGTCCCTCTTAGGGAGCAAAACTATAGTAGTAGCAGCAAAACCCCGTGGAAGATGGTCGTCGTCAAAGAAGTCCAAGACTATCCTGTATACATCATCCTGAATAATGTCCCAACAATGTTGGAAGAATAGGGATGAGAATCCATCCGGTCTGGCAGCACTGTCAGCATCTATACTAAACACCGCCTCTCGAACCTCATGAATCAAAGGGATGCGGTTTAGTACCCAATTATCATCTTTCGTCAAAAGCCTTGGGATGATATTAGAACGAATGGGGTCCAACGACTGTGTAGGAGTAGATAGAAGATCCTGGTAAAATGTAATAGTTGAAGTCTGAATGTCAGCATGAGTTGCTAAGACTACCCCTACATGTATCGTGATGGACCTAATACACAATTTAATCATACATCCGTAAACCATTGCATGGAAATAACGAGTATTGTGATCTCTTTCACATACCCAATGTGAACCGACCTTTACTTCCAAAAGCCCTCCTCAATATATAAGGTATAATTCAAAACTGTATATGCATGATGTAATATGTCACGATGCTCCGGTATAGGGTCTTTATCATATACTATCTCAGCCTTATCCACCTTATCCTCAGCATCATGCACCTATTGGAAAATATCTCCAAACACATGTCGATTCCACCAACGCAGTCCATACTTCAGCCTAAAGAACTTTTCCCAAAGAGCAGTCATCCTAATAAGATGAGTAGGGAGTGACCACTTCTGAGTGACAAAGGATGAAAAATCATGATGCTTGATCTAAACGTTGAGGAATCTAAAGGCTAATGATCAGATGAAGTCCGATTCAAGTGCCTCACTGTAAGCTATCGACAAAATGCTGCAGTTGTAGAATTAATGAATACCCTATCCAGTCTCTTTCTGACTCGACCATTGGACCAAAAGTATACCGATTCCCAAGGAAACCTGCATCCTCTAAACTAAAATCTAACATAATATCAGAGAAAGTAGTAGTGCCTTGATCACGAGTATTATGACCAGTGTGCTCAACATCATGTGTAATAACGTTAAAGTCTTCCCCAACGTTGCAAAAGACCTTTTGCAGCATTTAAGGGTGTTGCAGGGGTCGGTGTTGTCGTTGAAAGAAGAGATATGTCAACGTTTATTAACCGTTGCAAAAAGTTCTTTTACAGCATTTTTTAAACGTCCTAAAAGATACTTTTTGCAACATTTTTTCAACATTGCGGTAAGCCTTTTCATAATGTTTTTTCACCGTTGTCGTAGACATTTTTCCAATGTTTTTCAACGTTGCGATAAACCTTTTCACAACATTTTTTCATCGTTACCATAGACCTTTTTGCAACATTTTTCCAACGTTGCGGTAGACCTTTTTGCAACATTTTTTCAACATTGCCATATACTTTTTTTTATTTTTTTACAGTTATATATGGTAATTAGCCGAAAAAATTGAAAATGACACTTTGTGAAAAAAATTTGTAATTGTATAAAAATTCATAATTTCATTACAAATTTTTGAATCAATACAACATTAGAATGTGATACAACACAATTTGATTAAAGAGTTCATGTTGCGTCCTCTATAGAGCTCGAAACTATAATAAACTATCCAAACTACAGATTGCACAGAAATAATGGCACAAAAACAAGATCACCAGGTTCATTACCCTTAGGATCTGCTCCACCACTTCTGGGAATGCATGTACAGAAACAACTACAAACCCTCCTCCGCATCATCCTCCACCACCACAATATACATCAACTTCGTTAACCCCTCTGCAACTGCCATTTCTCCACCTTCACATGCAAAACACATAAATTTGTAATGAGAACCATTTTGGAGCATAAGCTTGGCCTTGTTCATCAACAACAAAGCAACGCCACCCACCAATTGCACATAAATTTTTATGGTAAAGTTCCATGAGAAGTTCACTTTCGTTCTCAAAGTCTTTCAAGGTAAAATGTCCTCTTTCATCTTCTTTAATTGTATATCTTCTTCATGGTGAAGGAACACTATATTTCGTTTTTCAAAGTCTTCTTGATGGCTACTAGCATGCTATTATTCGAAGCTTAATCAGGTTGACAATAGTTCAAACCAATTATGAATTGAGCATTTTACTGGTTCCAATTGAGTTAGCACTCATCATGATATATACCAAGGACAATGAAGGGTCCTTCTATCTAAGAAAGTGCATGGCATGCCATTTCATTGTTATTGTAGTTAACATAGTTTTAGTAGGCATGTGAGTGCGTATTTATTGAGCAATTATCTACCCTTTTCTCATTTTCTTCTATAAATCTATCAACTTCTTTTATAACTTATCCAAGATACAAGTTGGTATGTCCGCCTTAGTGGATGCTCTGAAAGGCGGATTTGAAGATTTTTAGGTAAATTAACAAAGATTAAAACCATTACTTATTATAATTAGACTAGTTATCAAAAATTCTTTTGTATGATGCCATTTTGACATAGAATCAGGACGGATCTTGACCTTGCCAATTATCTATAATTCATTGCTTTTTCATGGAGAAATGAGTAATTCTCAACAAAAAAAATTGAATTTTTATTTTAAAATTAAATTGAACTGAATTATCGAACCCTATTTAGGGTTTAGAGTTAGCTGTAAGAATAATTGGAGATTTAAATGGGGAACAAATGTGCCCAATAAATTGTTAGGACTGTCCAAGAGCTCATTACTCCAAAAATGATCATTTGCAACTCATTATTCATCTTTCTATTTTTAAGTTTTAACCCTCCATGGTATAATGTAAGACTATTTAACACTATTTCATTTTAAGGTTTTTGTTCGTTAACTAGTTTTTGTTGTGTATTATAATGCATCTTCATCGATTTGTATCCATGGCTCCTTTGATCGTTCAGAAACGACTCTTCTTTCTTTGCAACACTGAGTTTTATATTAATTTCTAATTTTATAAGTAGAGAATTAGTTGAGTTGGACTCATTGAATGGATGAGGACTTGATGGGGATTCATTAGGTCATATCCTAAATTAATCAATAAATTTAGAATAATATAGCATTTGAATAAGGTTTTGCTAGATTTGAGATGTTTTTTTCCAAATTATGAACAAAACCTTGTCCTTATAACACCTCAAAGATTACTACAAGTTATTTTAGCAAAAACTAAAATTTTGTTTCTAATTTGTATTTTTGTTCTTGGCAGCCATCAAGAAGACTTTGAAAAAGGAAAAATAGTGTTCCTTCACCATGAGGAAGACATATGGTTAAAGAAGATGAAAGAGGACATCTTACCTTGAAAGAGTTTGAGAAAGAAAGTGAACTTCTCATGGAACTTTACCATAACAAATTATGTGCAATTGGTGGGTGGCATTGCTTGGTTGTTGATGATCAAGGCCAAGCTTATTCTCTAAAATGGTTCTTATTACAAATTTATGTGAAGGTGGAGAATGGCGTTTGTAGATAGGTTAACAAAGTTATTGTATATTGTGGTGGTTGGGGGTGATGCAGATGAGGGTTTGTCATCGTTTCGGTACACATCTTCCCAAAAGTGGTGGAGCAGATCCTGAGGGTAATAAACCTGGTGATCTTGTTTTTGTGCCATTGTTTCTGTGCAATTTGTAGTTTGGATAGTTTATTGTAGTTTTGAGCTTTATAGAGAATGCAGCAAGAACTTTTTAATCCTTACTCCTTTTTAGATAGGTTGTGTTGTATCACATTTTAATATTGTATTGATTCTAAAATTTGTAATGAAATTATCAATTTTTATGCAATTCTAATATTTGTTCACAAAGTGTCTTTTTCATTTTTTTCGGTCAATTACCATATATAACTGTAAAAAAAACAAAAAAAAATCTAAAGCAACGTTGGAAAAATGTTACAAAAAGTTCCAAGGGAAAGGTTGAAAAATCATTGCGATAAGATCTACTGCAACGTTGAAAAAATGTTGCAAAAAGGTCTACGGTAACGGTGAAAAAATGTTACGAAAATGTCTACTGCAACGTTGAAAAAACGTTGCAATTTATCTTTTACAACGTTTAAAAAACACTGCAAATGAATTTTTCGCAACGGTGAATAAACGTTGATATATCTCTTCCATCAACGGCAACACCGACCCCCGCAACACACACTAAAATGCTACAAAAGGTCTTTTTGTAGCGTTTTTTGGCCACTGCAAAAGCTATTTTTTGGTATAGTGAAAAGAGAATGAATTCAGCTAGTTGAAGTTTGTTAAGGCTGCTGGATATAATAAACCATCGGTCAAATATTTAAATTTCCTACCATTGTATGAAACAGTACAACCAACAACATCACAATATCATTTGCTGACTCTCCACCACAGGTTTTGATTACCTCTTAAAATGTGATTCGGAACATGCCATCATGTAATCAGGTAAAGTTGTACTCTCATAATCTGACAAGTAAATCTTAGCACATGACAAAATGTAATTTCTGCGGTCAGCATGGAAACGATTCATGTCACTATTTATCACACAAAAACCAACATCACATAAAAGAGTTAACTTGCTAGATGGCAGCTTAAAACAAAATTTTAATGTTAGAATAAGCCAAGTTTGTAGTGGTGGCAATGGGCCGAGCCGAGCCGGCTCGGCCCATGCCAGTCGAGCTTCGGCTCGGCTCGTGGGCTTTTGGGCGAGTTGGCTCGTGCCCGAGCTTGACCAACGCTCGGCTCGGCTCGTTTTTTTTTATATACACACATAACACACTAGTTTAATTGTAAAAGATATATATATATACACATTTTTTGATTAATTTCTAAATATACATTTTCAAAAAAATTTATAATTTTTAAAAAAATAAGAACAAAAATTGTTTTGTTGAGTTACTTGAGTAATATATTTTTTGTTTACCATTTTATACTTGAACTTAAAAAAAATATATATATGTAAAGTATAAACACATTTTATAAACCATTTTTTAAATATACATTTTTCAAAACATTTTTATTTTTTATAAATAAAAAAATAAAGATAGACCATCCTCCTTTATCCGGGTTTGGGATCGGCTACTTCAATTTTTAGTAGGTAGAGTTAAAAATTGTACACGAACAACTTGTTACGTGTACAATTTTTTAAAAAATATTATAAATGTATGAAAATTAAATTTTGTGATGATTATGGTGAAATTAAATATCACTTACTTGATTACAGGCAATTTCGGCATATTTATCTTGAATTCGATAACTAGCGTCTTCCCAATCTTTCACGCACATTAACGCTTCCAAACATCTTCTTTTAGTCGACTCCTGACCTCAGAAAGAACCATCTTCCCTGCACTAAAGGCAGACTCCGAAACTACAGTGCTAACAGGAGGCATCTTTTGCCATTGCAGAAATTACTGGCCATCGACGTTCATTATCTCGCCAAATTTTAATTACCTCTTCTGAATTTTTCTTAACTTCTTAGTTAGTAGGCAAAGTATGACGAAAGTAATCGATTAATTCAGATGGCAACGCATTTGGACTATTACTCGAAGTTTGAGTACATGCAATGGATGATAAACTACTACTACTACCACCAGATGAACCACATACATATGCAAATGAATTAAATCTATATGAGTTCATGCTTTCAAATAAATCTAAAACTACATCGTCATCATCCGTTTGATTAGTGGGAGGAGTAGATGTAGGTACACGAGTAATATGTGTACCCATTCGTAAAGCATATAATTCGTACATTTCACGTAATGTTTCTTCCAAATTCCCAAATTCCTATAAGTAATAGGTATACTAAAAGTTAAAGAATTTGAAATTTTATCAATTACAAATTTAGTACCCGATAAATTATATCGGGGGTCCATGACGCATGCTAAAGGAAATAACATAGGTAATCTTCCCAATATTTTATGAATTTTAATTTCATGGAATATATAATTGCATGAAAATCGGGGTCATTTTGAAATCTTTTAAAAGTCCTAGCAATTGTATAAAGACGTTCAAGAACCATACAACTTGTAGGATAATAAACGCCAGACAATATATTTGTAGAATCATAAAATGTCATCAAATTTTTTTTTTTATTTTAAGAACTATATTCCAATCGGTTTCATTCAAGATAGTTTCGTCTTCATCTTTAACATGCCTATTGTTATAAAATTCAGTAATTAAATGTTCGAAACCTTCACATGATTTTAATAATAAGTAAGTGGAATTCCATCTATGGCCTACGTCAATAATAAAAAATTTTGTATTTGTCATTCCATTTTCTGAACAAAATTCTTCAAATGCTTGTTTTTGACTAGGTGTAATCGTGATATATATAAGTGCACTCTTAATTTGGTCAATTTCATCCTTAACATGTTTTAAACTGTCTTGTACTACTAAATTAAAAATATGACATACACATCGAATATGAAATAAATAACCACCAAAATCAGGTTGAAGTACTCTATGCAATTTATCGATAACAACTTTATTTACGGTAGCATTGTCGAATGTAAAAGATCGAATTTTGCTCTCGCATTTATACTCTTTAACTATATTTATGATAGCATTAAATATAGTTTGGGCGTTGTGCAGATACTCAACAATTTTAAAAGCAATAATTCTTTTATGCATGACCCAAAGTGGGTCTATATAGTGTGCAGTTGCAGCAATGTAACATCTCTTATTAATCCTGATAAGTGTATTTTATACACTTATTTAGGCTCCAAAACAATGACATTTTGTCATTCTTCTAATGAGATTATAGCCTAATTTATGATATAATATGTTATGAGGTGAAACTCGATGGAAGATGAAGAATTGGAGAAAAGAATGCAAAATTGGCGAAAAAGAGGCAAAATCCAAAGCTTGGGGACTAAAGTACAAATACTCAAAAGTTGTGTCAAAGCTCACGATGAAGATTCGAGAATGCTAGAGGTCAAATGGATGCAACTAAAGATCAAAAGGAGTGAAAACAAATCAATTTTCAACTGCACAAGGATGTCCAAAGTTTTAGTTGGAGATTGAGACTCATTTTTGGCCTAATAAACGATCGAATTAAAGAAGAGCTATTTCTATTAAAGTTGTAGCCCTTCGAGTTATCTTTCTAACGAATCTTGAATCACCTCAATCGGACATTGGAAGGAAACGTTATGACAAAAATACTGAAACAGATGCAAAGTGGACAGAAACTCGGCGCCCAAGCGCTATAAAGTCAGCGCTCAAGCGCCGTACTAGCCAGAAAATGATTTTTTTAACAGATTTTCAGCGCTCAAGTGCTGTCCCGTAGCGCTCAAGCGCCGACGTCGCCACAGATTTTAGGTTTTTATTGTTTGGGCCGCGAAAACTCCACAAAAAGACTCCAACTTGGCCAAGAACGTATATGAAAGTATAAATAGACCTAGGGGGTTCCCACACATTGAAAAGAGGGTTCCACACTTTGTAACATTGAGAGAAAAACACAAGATCGAAGAGGAAGAATTCGAGTTCAAATCAAGGATTGGAAGTGGAAGAAGATCTTGGTGCAAGAGCTGATTCTTTTCCATCTTTTTATCATTTAAATCCGATGATGTATTCGAATTTAGTTATTTATTTCATTGTTTTGATTATGAGTAGCTAAATTCATTATTAGGGCAAATAATGTAATCTATTGAGACCCTTAGTTCTTTAATCTATGAATTCTGAGTTTTATTCTTCCATGTGTTGATTTTATTATGATTGCAATGCATTGAATTACCTGATCAATAATTTGATGATCTATTGAGTTTCTTACGAATCGAGAGGTGAGTTTGAGACTTAGAACGTGTAATAAAATCCGGTAACGAGGTATAACGTGTAGAGATACCTATACTAAGTGCTGCGTTCGTTATATGAATTCCTAGTGCCATAACTCGTTTAACTAAGGGTAATTCGCATAGAGATATGGAATTGAATTAGTTAAATAGGCTCAATGAGAACTCGAGAGGGGTAAATTGAATACCGTAGGAGAATTCGACCAAACACTACGTTAGGCTAGAATCTTGAATTGAGAATTAAGGTGATCATTAGATGAAGTTATTTTGCCCTAATACATCTTATATACATGAATCTTTGATCTATTTGTATTTGTTATTTCAGCATAATTTTCATTAGTTTTAGGCATTTAGTTCATTTAAGAGAATCAATCTTTCCAACTATCACAATTCCTTATTTGATTTACTTCCATCAAATAAGAGTTAGAAAAGTAGATTAAGACTAAAGTATAGTCCTCATGGGAATGATAATCCGGACTTTTAGGTCCACTATATTACTTGTTACGATATCGTACACTTGCGATATAAAAATACGCAACAAGTTTTTGGCGCCGTTGCCGGGGACTATTTACTTTTAGTCTTAATTTATTCTTTTTAACTGTTACTTGATTTGTTTATTTTCTTTTATTTATTTATTTATTTTTCTTTTTCTATTTTAGTTTGTTTTGTTTTTCTTCTTTCTTTTTCAGGATAAAAGATGGTCAATGTTGATTTTGACAATATGCTCGTATGTGACTTCATCATAAGGCAACAACAATTGGCAGCTCAAGGAATTGCTGAGGGAGATATGCTTGTGGGAGATATCCTCATAGGATGGAATATACAAGAACTAAAAGCAGAATATATAATTGATGAAACTGTCCTGAGAAGCTTGCCTGTTGCATTTTTTCTCTCGTGGGAATTTGATATGAATGATTTGCCTGTGGAATTATTTCTTCTAGAAATTACTAATGATCATCATTTAGGAAAACCAAATTCATCGAACTATCAACAAATACAACATGAGGAGGAGATTTCCAATGAAGATGTCATTGTCTTTGTGCCAGAAGTTTTGGACATGGATGTTGAACTTGAGAAAACTTCAATCAAAGAAGAGGAGCATGGGAAAATCGAGAAATTAATCACAACGGGCGAAAAAGAATGTGCAACATTCGAAGAAAAGGAATTCCTCGACTTCATCGTTTGCTCAAAAGTGGATTTTGTAAGTAAATATTATGAAGAGATTGAGGTATATATTGTTGAGTTCGAACTAGGTGATGAGGAAACGTCATACTATATGGAGAAGAGCAATGCTAAAATTTGGAGGAAAAATGCAACATGGAACAAAGTCAAATTAAACAAGCTAAACAGAACATCCAAAGCCACATTCAAAGTGCCATGAAACACTTGTGCAAAGAGTCAAGCTCATGACTTTAAAGAAGCTTCTTGGGAGGCAACCCAAGCCTTTTTCCCTTTTATTTATTTTGTTTTCGAGTTTTAGGATAATTTAGTTTATTTTTAAGTTATTTGTGATTCATCATCTATACCTCGTTTCCCCTTAGGTCTTTTATATGTTCACTGGTTTATTAGATGTTAGAGCCAAGTAACGCTTGTTCCAGTTTTTTTTTATCTTAATATTTTATTTGTTTTTCAAGAACATAACGTCGCGGAACATGTAAACCATTATTTACCAAGGAGCCAATGGGAGCAATAGGAAAACTAGCCATTGAATTACACGTCATATCAGGGAGCCTTTTCTTTACTTTCTTTCCCACCCCTTTATATGCGGATTTATGATTAAAGACATTGAGGACAATGTCTAATTTAAGTTTGGGGGTGGAAAACATGAGTTTTTATTTTTCATGTGTTTTTGTGTGCTTTATTGTTTTAGTTAAAAAAATCTTTTTGTGTGCTTGTGTGAGTTAGTTAGTCTGATTGGCAATGATGAATATATTGAATCATGTATTGATCTATGAATGGTGAATAAGTTGCATTCTTAGATTAATTTGTACTTTTTCATGTAAGATTTGATATATATTAAGCACGTGAATTAAGTTGAGCATTGTGTAAGAATGAGTTGATTTCATAATTGGATAGGTTGAAATAGTGGACCATAGATCCTAAATCCAAAACCTTAATTGTGTAAGAATGAGTTGATTTCATGTGATTGCTTGCTCAGGCTATAGCGGACGAAGTTTCAAAGTTAACAAGTCAAAGAACAAGTCTCATGTTGGGTTCGGTAGAAGAAACCAAATGGATCAAAGAAACCAAATGAATCAACTCGATTCAAGCAACAAACAAGCAGTATGGATGAAAACATGCATAACTTTCAGCTCGGGTGTCGGATTTTAGCCCATGAGTACATTCTAGAAATGGCACGAAATTATACACTAGAAAAAAAAAAGAGGAGTTGAAATTATAACCATGTGACCGTATGTCTTAAAACACCATGCGGCCACATGGTTATTTTGGAAGCCAAATTTTCATTTTTCACGAATTTTCCTTATTTAACTAGAACTCTCGGTAGTCGATACACATCCTCATACTTCCATCTTTCTTCGTTACAAATAACATTGGTGTGCCCTAAGGAGATACACTTGGTCGGATAATTCTTGTAACTGAATTTTCAACTCCTGAAGTTCCTTGGAGCCATTCTGTATAGAGCTTTAGATACTGGTGCCGCTCCAAGAACTAGATATATGGTAACTTCACTTGTCTATTTGGTAGGGTACCAAGTAGATCTTCTGGAAACACATCTATAAATTCTTGTAGCACTGGTACATCCTCAATCTTTATCGTCACTCATTTTTCTCTTGAGATGTTAACTAGTAACCCTTGAGATGTTTCTTTTCTCAACATTCTCTCGGCTTGTAAGGCAAATACCAGTTGGAGATTGGGTTTGTCTTTATTCCAAGAAAAGAAAATTATTCTTCTCTTGGTTTTTGAAAAGATGCTTCCTTTTCTCTACAACGAATGGTTGCATAATTACGTCCCAACCAATCCCTACCCAAAATCACATCAAAGTCTTTTGGATTTGAGGGGAGGTGTAGTTAAAAAATTATTTTCCTCTTCTTGTAACCTCCCTCTTTAGTGGAAAACTAAATGGGAGAGTTATATTATCATTAATCTTGTTAAATTGAGTCTTTAACTAGGGATTTAAAGAGTTTTGAGCCCAAAAAAATAATTTTATAAAAACATTTGCATGATAATTCGAACATAGGTTGTCAATATGAAATATCATGCAAATAACCATTGTGGCAACCCAGTTATTCATTAAATCTTTGTAATCAAATTTACTTAAACTTAATGTCTTAAATTATTGGGCTTATAAATAACTTATGGCTTGTACTTTCATAACCTTAAATGAGCAGAGCTTTCATAGTTTATTTCTTAAATGAGCTACATAAACCAAATTAAGAATATAAAATCTGGGACATTACATTGTGAGTGACAGTGAAGATGATTATGAAGGCATGTCAGCATTGGAAGAGGTTAGTGAAGGAAATGACACTGAATTTGTTGTTGGCGAGTTACTGATCATGAGGCGAGCTCTCAACACTCAAATCAAAATAGATGACTTGGAGCAGTAGAGGGAAAACGTATTCCATATACGATGTCACGTTAACAATACGGTATGTAGCATGATCATTGATATGGGGAGTTGTACTAATGTGACTAGCACAAATCTTGTTAAGAAATTGGATTAACTTTATTGAGACACCCTAAGCCATATAGGTTACAATGGTTGAATGATAGTGGAAAAGTTAAGGTGAATAAGAGAGTATTGATTAATTTATCCATTGGAAGATATAAGGATGAAATTATGTATGATGTGGTGGTACCTATGCATGCGGGGAATATTTTGTTGGGTAGACGATGAAAATATGATAGGAATGTCATTTTGATGGGTACAAGAATCGCTATAGTTTTGTTAAGGATGGGAGGTCCATTACCCTTGCGCCATTAACACCGACACAAGTGTAGAAAGACCAAATCAAATTGAAAAATGAGGAAGAAATGAGAGTGAAAGAATTAGAAAAAAGAAAGAAAATAGTGAGATGGTAAGCATAAGAGAAAATGTTGAGGTGGCTAGTGGAGAGCAAAAGAGAGGAAAGCCACATGAAGGAAAAGAAAGAGAGCGTTCTGAGAGGAGAGAAAAGTCGAAAGTAAATTTTTTGCAAAGGAGAGTGAGTTGAAAAAGGTGATAAATGAGAGACAACAAATGATATTGTTGGTTTATAACGAATCATTCCTCAATTTTGAGGAACCTAACACACCCCTCCCTAGTTTAGCTGTCTCTTTATTGCACGAATTTGAAGATGTGTTTCTGGAGGATATATCTAGTGGAATTTGAAGATGTGTTTCTGGAGCTGTCATTCCAAACCGACCAGGAAGTAACCCCAAGGAGATAAATGAGCTTCAAAGGCAAGTAGAGGAATCAATGAGCAAGGGTACGTGTGCCGAAGAAGGATGGAACTTGGAGGATGTGCGTGGATTGCAGAGCCATCAACAACATAACGTTAAAGTATCGTCATCATATTCTTATGTTCTATAGATGATATGTTGGATTAATTGCATGGTGCTTGCATGTTTAGTAAAATAGATCTTAAAATTGGATACCACCAAATTCGAGTGCGGGAAGGTGATTAGTGCAAAACTATTTTTAAAACTAAATATGGGTTATATGAATGGTTAGTTATGTCATTTGGACTCACTAATGCATCGAGCACTTTCATGCGCTTAATGAATCACGTCTTACGTGCTTTTATAGGTAAATTTGTTGTCGTATACTTTGATGATATTTTAGTATATAACAAAGACCTTAATGAGCATGTAGAACATCTTAAAAGTGTACTTGTGGTTTTAAAGGAAGAACAATTTTATGCTAATTTTAAAAAGTGTAAATTTTGCATGAAAAATGTTGTCTTCTTAGAATTTGTAGTGGGTGCCAATGGGGTACAAGTTAATGAAGAGAAAATAAAAACTGTTAAAGGATTGCCAACACCTAAAAGCATAACTAAAGATAGGAGTTTTCACGGATTGGCTAGTTTTTATAGGTGTTTTGTAAAAACCATTTAGCACAATTACTACACCACTCATAGAGATTGTTAAAAAAAAGTGTGAAATTTCATTGGGGTGATGAATAAGAGCATGTATTTAATACAATTAATGATTGGTTGTGTAAGGCATCGATTTTAGCACTTCCTAATTTTGATAAAACTTTTGAGATTGAATGTGATGCGTCGGGAATAGGTTGATGCGGGCTAGAAGACCAATTGCGTACTTTAGTGAAAAGTTGAGTGGAGTAACACTTAATTATCTCACATATGACAAGGAGTTATATTCACTTGTTTGAACTTTGGAGACATGACAGCACTACTTGTGGCCTTAGGAGTTTGTGATACACACGGATTATGAATCATTGAAGCATTTGCGAGGTCAAGGCAAGCTGAACAAAAGGCATGCGATGTGGATGGAGTTTGTAGAGACATTTTCTTATGTCATCTAGTACAAGCAAGGTAAGGAAAATGTGGTGGCAGATGCATTGTCTCGAAGGTATATGTTACTAACTTCTCTTATTTCTAAGTTACTTAATTTTGAGCATATTAAGGACATGTATGTTAGTGATTTGAATTTTTCTAATTTATGCATGATGTAATAAGGGGGCTGTAGATAAGTTCTTTAAGTATGATGGATATTTATTTCGGGAAAATAGATTGGGTGTTCCTAATTGTTCAATGCGAGAGGTTTTTAGTGAGAGAAGCACATAGTGGTGGATTGATGGGACACTTTGGGGTTAAAAAGACTTTAGAAATGTTTGTGGAGCATTTTTATTTGCCTAAGATGAAAAGTGATGTTGAAAGAGTTTGTAGTCGATGCATAACTTGTAAGCAGGCTAAATCTAAGGTTTTACCTCAAGGTCTATATAAACCGTTACCTACGTCTAGTGAACCATGGGTTGATATCTCAATGAATTTTGTTTTGGGAAAAACCTAAGACTAAGAAGGGATAAGATTCAATATTTGTGGTGGTAGATAGATTTAGTAAGATGGCACATTTCATAGCATGTCATAAGACTGATGATGCCACTAATATTGCTGATTTATTCTTTAAGGAAATAGTGTGTTTACATGGAGTACTTAAGAGCATAGTATCTGATCGAGATGTGAAATTCTTAAGTCATTTTTGGAAAGTTTTGTGGGGTAAATTAGGCACTAAACTTATGTTTTCAACAACTTGTCATCCACAAACCGATGGTTAGACTGCAATAGTAAATAGGACCATGACACAGTTATTATGCACTATCATTAAGAACTTGAAGAGTTGGGAAGAGTGTTTACCGTTCATAGAGTTTGAATACAATAGGGCCACACATTCTACTACTTCGTTTTCACCATTTGAAATTATTTATGGTTTTAATTCGCTAACACCTTTGGATTTAATACCCTTACATGTGAATGAATAAGGTAGCTTAGATAGTAAAAAAAAGGCCGAGTTGATGAAATCACTTCATGAAAAGGTAAAGATGCAAATTGAAAGTAAAAAATAAACACTTCGTGTCACAAGCAAACAAGGGTCGGAGAAGCGTGACATTCGAACCAAGAGACTGGGTTTGGGTACATCTCAGAAAGGAACACTTTTCGGAAACGTAGTGTTCATTACTACGTAGTTCTCATCAAGTTTTTTGCTCTTAAAACCCTGAGCAAGATGTTGTGTAAAGGAAGAATCGATTTTTACAAGAGATGGCTAGGGTGATGTTGAACAGTAAGAAATTACCTATTAAATTGTAGGTTAAAGCTATAAACCTTGCTACATCCTAAACAGTGTGTCATTGAGAACTGGTACCCCCTAAACCCCTTATAAAATCTAGGAAGGTAGGAAACTAAGTCTCAAGTATTTTTATATTTAAAAGCAAATTTTATATATTAAATGAAAGAGGACATTTGAGAAAATTTTATCCAAATTGTGATGAGGGAGTATTCATTGGGTATTTTGAAAATAGTCGAGCTTATATGATCTACAACATGCAGACTCAAACCATTATTGAGTCTATTTATGTTAAAAATGATGATACTGGTCTCTTCTCTTCCTATTCACATGAACTTGAAATTTAGAATTTGGAAAAACAAATTAAATAAAATCAGAATATTCAAGAAAAATGTGTTGTAGATTCAGACAGTGGTAGTCCAACAGAACTACCAGTAGCTGGTTCTACTAATCCTACACCAATTACTGGATGGATGCCCACCAGAGAAAGATGATAAAATGTGGAATAGAAGGCAGGCTCCTACTTGGATACAAAAGGCTCATCCACTGGATAACATACTTTTAGTCCTTGGAAATGGCATGTTGACCAGAAGGAGACTTGCCACTAAACTTGGAAATATGTGTTATATCTCATAGATTGAACCCAAAAATGTAATGAAAGCACTTGGTGATGAGTTTTGGGTACTAGCTATACAGGAGTAATTGGTTCAATTTGAGCAAAATAATGTATGGAAGTTTGTTCCTCTATCAAAAAATACAAATGTGATTACAACAAAATGGATTTTCAAAAACAAATCAATTCAAAATCACAACATTGTCAAAACAAGGCAAGACTGGTAGCACACGATTGTAACCAAGTTGAAGGTGTTGATTTTGATAAAACGTTTGCACCTGTGGCCAGACTTGAATCCATTATACTTTTATTATCTGTTGCATGTCAAACAGGATTCAAACTTTATCACATGGACATCAAGAGTCCCTTTCTAAATGGAATCTTGAATGAAGAAGCCCACTAGAGCAACAAAAGGATTAATTAATCTATATCTTCTTGACCATGCATTCAAGCTAAAAAAAAATGGCATTTTATGGGCTAAAATACACTCTCCGAGCTTGGTACGAAAAAATTAATATGTTCCTACTTGAACAAGGATATAAAAGAGGGAGAGCTGATAAAACATTTTGTATCAGACAGCTCAAGTCTTGATTAATTGTGGCTCAAATATATGTTGATGACATAGTGTTTGAATCCTTATCTAAAATAAAATCTAGAAAGTTCATTACTTCAATGGAAAATGAGTTTGAAATGAGTATGGTTGATGAGCTATACTATTTTTTTGGATTTAAAAGTTAAATAAGTTGACACGAGAAACTTTATCACACGGGTGAAGAAAAGAATTTGATAAATAAATTTGGTCTGGAAAACATCAAGGCAGTTAGGACTCCCATGTCCTTAAAATTTTCAGAAGGGAATGGATGTCGACCCCAGTCTATACAGGAGAATAATAAGTAGTCTACTATATCTGACTGCAAGTCGTGCTAACAATCTTTAGTGTTGGAATATGTGGAAGACATCAAGCCAAACCAAAAGAAACCCACTTAACAGCGATTAAACGAGTCATTAAATATGTTAATAGCACTTCTAGCTTTGCTCTAAGGTATACTAAAGAGTCAAGTTCTCATTTTGTAGGATATAGAAATAATGATTGTGCTGTAAACATGGATGATAGGAAAAGCACATCTGAAGGTTACATCTATATGGGTAATAATCTCATATCTTGGCTAAATAAGAAACAAAACTCTATCGTTGTCTACAGTAGAAGTTGAGTATATTGCTACCTGAAGTTGCATTATACAGCTTTGGATGAACCAGATGCTCAGTAACTATGGTATTGATCAAGAATCTATTACCATATTTTTGTAATAATACTAGTACGATTAATATCTCTAAGAATCATGTTCAATATCCTTAGGACTAAGCACATTGAGATTCGACATCACTTTATCAAGGACTTAGTTGAGAGGAATATAATTGTCCTAAAACATATTCACATTGAAGGACAACTCATTGATTTACTTACTAAAACTTAAGATATTGTCAGATTTGAGATTTTGCGAAAAGTCATAAGTATATGCATGATGCATTAAACTAATTTGATGTACATATCTTTTATTGTTTTATTTTGCATGTTCACTTTGTGTATAGATGTGTTGTATTTATTTATATAAAAGCAAAAATAAAGGGATAATTATAGATGCGGTCCCAAACCTTTCTCTTTTTTACAGACTTTACTTCAACATTCACTTTGTACTATCCACAGTCTCAAACCTTTCATATTGTTGCAGCACAAGTACTTGTGGATGGCACAAAGTGAATGTTGAGGTAAAGTCTGCAAAAAAAAAAGAGAAAAATGTGGGGTCGCAGTTGCAATAATCCCAAAAATTAATGAAAAAGATAAAAAGAAAAAACTGGGGCTTTTCTTGCAAATGTCACTAGATGGATTTCTAATTAGTGTGTAATTGTCGAGATGAACTTGGATTCTCCTTGGTGTGATCACTATAACTTATGTAAATCATTGTCACGAGTACGCCTATTAGGATACTGTGACTACTTTGATTGTGACCATTTACTAACTAGGTGTCATCTTAAGGTGACAAGTAGTTGAGCCACACTTATGATCAATATCTATGTCTCTTCACACTACAATATGTTTTGTGTTAACAGACAAGCTCACTGAAGGAGAGGGCTACCATCGTAAGTGTGTGAAACCGTCCTTGATAATATACATAAATCATGAGAGAAGTGTTACCACTATGATTGTGTGAAAGCCAATTCCATGAATTAAAAAGAATGTGCTTTAAAAGAAAATTGAAAAGAGCCAACATAATGAACATTCAAAAAAGTTTGAAAGAAAAGCTATATACATGCTCATGTCTAGCATGCAAATATTTTTATATTTACAGAGACAATCTCATATAATGGCTGGTTTAAAATACACTTATGAATTTAGTCACTACAAGTATTAACTTATGACATTTGAATGGAATTTTAATGCTTGGCTTGAGAATTTTAAGTTGATTGTAAAATTTGTTCAAAAATATTGTGATTAATTCAATTTCTAGTAATTTGTATATTTTTGTGTGATTGACACGTGTGGACTTCTTCGCAAATTTTCTGATCAACAATCTAAACTTAATAGTAAACTATAGTAGCCACTGTAAAAAAGGATGCTGCTGCTACTGCTAAAAAGTCCAAGAGATCTGCCTCTTGAATGGTTTTAACTATCCATCCTAATTTTTTTAGTCTAATTATGTTTGTTTATTTATTTCAAAAAAAGGAGAGTATAGATTCGATGGGTGAATATTGAGGTTGTTATTAACTTGTTCATGCTTTCATGGATTTGTGTGCTTTCATGTGATTGTATATGTCATTCATGTTTTTTCCTCATCTTTAATGTGTTGGGCCATTTTAGTTGGAGCAGTATGTGTTTAGGTGATGGAATGTGGATAACTATTTTTCAATTGGCTATGCTAACTAAGGGGGGAGTAGATCATATGTAATATTTGATCACACAAATAAAAATTTAGTATCAATTTTTGAAATTATGCAAAGTCAAAGGGAAAGATTGTTAGAAAAAATATGCCATATTTTTACATATTAATTTATTAGCTAACTTAATGTATGGATTGATTTTTAAATGTCAAGAAAACTACCAAAAACGTGAAATAGGGTACATGTCTAGACAGTGACTAATTTTATTGTTTTTCCTTATATAATAGGATCTGATTTCTTGTTAGAATATATTTTATACCATCTTATATATTTTTAGATTTGTTTAGAAGGAAAATATAAGAATTTGTTAAAGTTATCTTTCCTTATGTTAGACTTCTAATAAATTCAGGATTAGATATGACTTCAACCTATAAATAAGATAATTAATCAAGAAATGAATGAATATGAAGCTTTGGAAAATAAGTTATCTATCGTTCATGTATAAAAAAAAAAAAAAAATTGAGCAACCGCCATCTTCAAAGAATGGACGAGATGATGCTTCATTGATAAATCCCAAAGTCAAGCTAATGTACAATCATCAAGCTATTTGGCGTGAATTAAGAATAATGATTTTAAATTCAAGTGGTGGTTGCGGTTGAGTACAACAGTGAAATGACAATAAAGTCAAGATCGGGGGATTTGATTTCACTTCTACAACACGTCAAAAGAAGAAGAAAATGAGGGAGTAATTCTTAGATTTCTTATGAATTTATTGTTAATTTTGAGAAATTATAAAATTGAGGGTTGTATTTTTTATCGTTCGATTTCGTGGATTGTTTTACCCATGGATGTTTCCATTTGGTGTTTATCATGATATATTTTGTGTTCATGTTTTAATATGTTAGTTAATTTTCAAAATTAATTAAAAATTTAGAACATACCACATCCGACATAATATACCAATCGAACTATTAGAAATTGAGTGTAGGTCGTCCAGAACTATTATAGTGAAATTAAAATTTATTTTTTTATTTAACTTGGTGTTAGAATTTATACATCACTCGGTAGGTATATTTAATTTCATTTTTGTTAAATTAATATAATTCTTGAATCGTTAAATTCTGTTTCGACATTTGTTAACACATAACTAAGTTTTTATATTTTATTCATCAAAATTATATTTTTTTTAAGAAACAAAAATGAGAAGAAAATTAATTTGCATATATTCGAAAATCCAAACAGACTCTGAACTCTGGATTGTCTATTAGAGACGGTCTGGACTTCATTTGTAAAGTTTATTTTTGAAATGCAAATGAAGTGGCTAATTGAAGTGAACAAAAACCACGTGACTCCTATACGTGCAACTTTAGTAAGGAAAATATCCTTAAGAGTGAGCAAGAGATTTCGATAGAGGGGACCACAATGTGAGTGATTTTTGGGATGCGATGAAGGTAACTCGTGAGGATGATGTGGTTATCATTGAGACAATTGTTGCTCACTGAAATGTTTATGAAATTGTTTTCCGTGTCTCCCTTATCGGGGGCGGTGGTCCGGCTACTCCGATCAGTGGTTGTTACCTGCAAAAATAGGTCGGGACTTTTTCTCCCGTTGTACCTCCGGTGTGAGAATTAGCTAACAGTTTAAAGAATGCAGGAAGATAGTATAGTGTAAGTTCAATAGTTCTGGGTTTCAAGAGACCATACATTTATCACCTTGGAGGTATTTATAGGCACATGTTGATGATGCCTCGTGTTTCACGTAGTCCTTTCCACTTTCCCCACGTTCTAGCGTGGTAACCCACACTCGTCAAACAGTTGGTTGTGTCCACATTCGTTGTTGGGTGGTTTTCGTCCTACTCATTGTCATTTATACGGTTAAGTATAGTATTGACCTCAAGGTGGTAGGCGGTCTTCGTGAACGTAGAGGGCCTTGTGATAGTCGACAGCCTCATAGTGGTAAGACGGCCTCGTGGGGGTAATAGACGGCCTCATGGGGGTAGACGGCCTCATGGGGGTGGTAGACAACCTCATAGGGGTAGACGACCTCATGGAGGTGGTAAGTATAGTATTGACCTCAAGGTGGTAGGCGGTCTACGTGAACGTAGAGGGCCTCATGGTGATAGACAACCTCATTGGGGGTAGACGGCCTCATGGTGGTAGGCGGTCTACGCGAACGTAGAGGGCATCATGGTGATAGACAACCTCGTGGGGATAGACGACCTCATGGAGGTGGTAGACGACCTCATGGGGGTGATAGACAACATCATGGGGGTAGACGGCCTCATGGAGGTGGTAGCAACCTCATGGGGGTGATAGACGACCTCATGAGGGTGATAGACAATCTCATGGGGGTAGACGGCCCTCATGGAGGTGGTGGACAACCTCATGGGGTGATATACAACCTCATGGGGGTAGACGACCTCATGAGGGTAGACTACCTCATGGGGGTGGTAGACAATCTTATAGTGGTGCTCAACATGGAGTGAACATCAAGTTGTTCTCACCATACTGAGCATCTTGAATAATTATTAATGTCATCATGTATCACTAGCCCCCTATCCCTTGTCGATGTCCATCGACATGGGATATCATCTTCACTTCTTCTGTGTTGATTAAAGTTTTTTTTTTTCGACATTTAATATAAGTGGGTCAAATAGTCTGTTTGACATAAAGCTAAGTAAACATAGTACAAATGGCGTCCCGTAAGTAGGCTTTAGTGTTGGGGTAAATTTTTCCAAAAAAAATCAAAATCTATCAATATTGGAAGAGGTGTGTGTCTTCCCATCTCATTTCATCTTTTAATTTATCGAATTCTTTATCCTCCTCCTCCCCCATTTTTCCTTTATCTCGCATATTTTCTATATATTTCATCTTCCGATGAAAGTGGGAGTGAGGGGGCGAGAGGGTCGGCCGACCTATCTACGGATGGGTCGGTCGACGTTTGTAGTCGACCTCGCCTTACCGCTGGTCGACGATCGACCAGCTTTGCTGCTGGTTGACCTCGTCGACCAGCAACGTTGCTAGTCGACGGTCGACCAACCATTCGATGGGTCGCAAGTTGCCCGTCGATGGTGACCTCCCTTGTACTCAAATTCCTTTCGAGTCAAATTTTTCAATTCGTACGACTAAATTTCAATTTTTTCAATCGATTTTCACAATACGACATGTCGGGTCGACTAAATCTTTAAACCAAAATATATACATAGAGCAAGATGTCGCAGGCGAGGAGGTGATTCTTGAGATTCTAAGATGTTATAGCCCTTATAACTCCTCATCCAAATTGAAAAAGTCACTTGGTTGCTCACAACTATGCGTTGAGAAATCTTGGGTTGTTGAATGCAGGGTCCGGTGATTTTGAGTCTTAACCATTTTAGGTTTTTAAAACTCACCACCCATCCTTAGAGTGATTTCGATCTATTTTGGATTGTCGAATGCAGGGTCAGGTGATTTCGAGCCTTAATCATTTCAGGTTTTGAAAACTCACCACCAACCCTTAGCGATTTTGAACTAGCCAATTTTTAGGCTTTTTTGCTCACAGCTATGTATCGAGCTGTCTTGGATTGTCGAGGTCTAGGTCTGGTGATTTTGAGCCTTAACCATTTTTTGTTTTGAAGAACTCACCACCAGCCCCTAACGATTTTGAACTAGCCAATTTTTAGGCTTTTTTTTTTGCTTACCGCATGTGTCGAGCTGTCTTGGATCTTCGAGGTCGGGTGATTTTGAGCTTTAAACATTTTTGGTTTTGAAGAACTAACCACCAGCCCCGAGCGATTTTGAGCTAGCCAATTTTTAGGTTTTTTTTTTTGCTCATCGCTATGCGTTGAGTTGTCTTTGATCGTTGAGGTTAGGTGATTTTGAGCCTTAACCATTTTTGGTTTTGAAGAACTCACCACCAGCCATTAACAACATTCATTAATGATTTTACCACTGCAGACATTTGAAGGTCATGTATACCAAGTGTCACCCGGCTGAACTTAGCCAAATACTCCCTCAATGATTAATCTTTCTCTTGCACAACCTGCATCAACCTAACGGCAGTCTTATGCTTCCTTTTACTACTCATGAAGTATGCTACGAAGCTCCTAGAAAGCTCATCAAAAGTTTTATAGACCTGAGTGTCAGTGTGACCACCCATTCTCTAACATCCCTCTTGAGTGTCGGGAAAAATGACATTCACATCACTGCGTCTGGGGCTGCATAGAATCTCATTAAATCGACGAAAGTCCGCAAGTGGTCCAGCGGGTCCATGACTCCGTCATATGCTTCTATAATCGGTTGTTTAAAGCCTTTCGGCAAATGAACATCCATAATTTCGGGCACAAACAGGTCTTCTTCTAGAACCATTTGCTTTCATCTGTCCTTCCTCTTAGTTAATGCATCGTCTATCTTTTGGGTCATCATCTCCTCTATCTTTCTTTCCAAGTCTGTTACGAGTTGGGAACCTGTGGAACCATAAACCCTAAAGTCCTCATATCTCATGTTGTTAGCTGAGTAACGGGCAGGGTAACCGCTTGTACCACCTGGGGTTATGTACTGCCTCCGACAAATTCTATGGTGGGGCTGCAATTTTCTATGGTTGACTCTGTAAGAGGTCATCATGGCTACTATTGTATTTCCAAGGTATTAAATTGGCTTTGCGTTACGTACTGTGGTGGCGGGTCTTTACCCCTTGCGACAGATTCCGACTCCATCTCTGTTGCATTTTTTACCAAGTGGGTTTCACTCCTAGTCAGTCTCTTTGATATAGCTTTTTTGTTCAGTGGTTTCCCACAGACGGCACCAATGAAATGTTTATGAAATTATTTTTCATGTCTCCCTTACCGGGTGCAGTGGTCTGGCTACTCCGATCAGTGGTTGTGTTTACCTTACCGGGTACGGTGATCCGGCTACTCCGATCAGTAGTTGTTACCTGCAAAAAGAGGTCGGGGGCTTTTTCCCCCGTTGTACCTCTGGCATGAAAATTAGCTAACAGTTTAAAGAATGCGGAAAGATAGTATAGTGTAAGTTCAATAGTTATGGGTTTCAAGAGACCATACATTTATCACCTTGGAGGTATTTATAGGCACATGTTGCAATGCACGTGTTCGACAGTTAATGGTGCCACGTGTTCCATGTAGTCCTTTCCACTTTCCCACGTTCTAGCGTGGTAACCCACACTCATCAAGCGGTTGGTTGTGTCAACATTCGCTGTTGGGTGGTTTTCGTCCTACTCATTGCCATTTGTATGGTTAAGTATAGTATTGACCTCAAGGTGGTAGGTGGTCTGCGTGAACGTAGAGGGCCTTGTGGTAGTCGACAGCCTCATAGTGGTAAGACGGCCTTGTGGGGGTAATAGACAACCTCATGGAGGTGGACGGCCTCATGGTGGTAGACAATCTCATGGGGGTGGTAGACCTCATGGATGTTGTAAGTATAGTATTGACCTCAAGGTGGTAGGCGGTCTACGTGAACGTAGAAGGCCTCATGGTGATGGACAACCTCATGGGGATAGTAGACAACCTCATGGGGGTAGACGGCCTCATAGTGGTAGGCGGTCTACACGAACGTAGAGGGCATCATGGTGATAGACAACCTCATGGGGTGGTAGACAATCTCGTGGGGGGTAAACGGCCTCATGGAGGTAGTAGACGGCCTCATGGGGGTAGACGACCTCATGGGAGTGATAGACAACCTCATGGGGGTGGTAAACAACCTCATGGGGCTAGACAGCCTCATAGAGGTGGTAGACAACCTCATGGGGGTAGACGATCTCATGGGGGTGATAGACGACCTCACGAGGGTGATAGACCACCTCATGTGGGTAGACGGCCCTTATGGATGTGGTAGACAACCTCATGGGGTGATATACAACCTCATGGGGGTGGTAGACAACCTCATGGTGGTAGACAATCTTATAGTGGTGCTCAACATGGAGTGAACATCAAGTTGTTCTTACCACACTGAGCATCTTGAATAATTATTAAGGTCATCCTGTATCACTCACCATGAACTCACTGTTATGCAGAATTTTCGAGATAGTTCAAAATAACAAGGTGGGAATCCATTTTCAAATTAGGATTTGATTACTTTATCGAGTTAGAAACATGTGTGGGATGAGAATTTACATGTTGGATCGAGTACATGGTCTTTTAATTGTTCACGTGTGGTTCTCGAAGATGAAGATTTTTCATGTCAAGCAAATGTTTAACACTGAGAAATTTGCAGGAAGCTATGCACAATATTGCAATGGAACATAACTTTGAGTAAAAAGTGAAGAAATCAAACAAGTCTACCTACAAAATTATATGTGTAGACGATAGCTATGGTTGGCTTTTGCGAGCGATGATGATTTGACACAAATGAACACTTTGTAGTTCTTATATGTATGGAACATACTTACCAAGTTGGTATTCATCAAAATAACAATGGATAAACTCGATCATGGTTTATTGGTCGAAGGATAATGCACAAGTTTCAATACCTACAAACGATTTACAAACCTGCAAACATCATTAACGATGTCTATCAAGGGTACGGAGTGGTCATGAGCTACTAATGAATGTCAAGATGTCAATATCCAATTTTACCATCTTGCATTCAACATAGTCGATAGCGAGAATAATCTACTCATGTGATGCATTGGTTTTTTACAAAGCTAATGAAAATAATTGGAGACATCAAAAACCTTTCATTTGTAATTGACTGGGGAAACATTATAATAAATGATATCATTGTTTAAGAGAGCTCTAAAAGATTATAGTTTCAAAGTGTTTAATACGTTCATGGTCGAAATAGATAATAAATTACATGATGCACGAGAGTATTTAACATTGAAGTTGAGAATTTAATATTGGGCACGATTCCATTTTCAGGACGTCGATACAATATAATGACATCAAACAATGCGGATTCATTCAATACATTATTCAAGAAGGATCGAAAGTCATCGATTTTCGCAATAATTGAACACATTCGTAACAAGCTATAGGAATGGTTCATAATAGACGTACGGAATCACATAGTTGCATAAATGTGCTAACCCTGGTTCAGGAAGATAAACTCTTCAAAACTTTCGAAATGACAAGAAAGGTATGTGTGGAACCACGGATCAGTTTCACCTCTTCCTGAAATTTGGATGCAATATTGGATATATTGTGAACTTGAATGATAACACTTGCACATGTAGACGATTTCAGTTGGATAGTTTTTCATGTGCGCTGTAGCTATGAATAGAGGGTTTTCACCACACACCTTATGAACTTTTATGTGGTTGATTTTTGGAGAGTAGCGTATATTGAAAATATATTTCCGCTACTAAATGTAGACAAATGGGAAATTCTTGACCACATTCTCTCACTTAATAATTTGTTGCTACTCGATGTCAGACCGAGTACTCATGGAAGTAAACGCATATCTAGAATACCATCGACCTGTGAGTTTTTTCGACCGCATAAGTGCGACGATGTAGCACGACATGGCATACTCACAAATTTTGCATAAGTCAGGTTCCCCTACATAACAATTTGACAGATGTGTTTAAATCATGTGTAATCTTTATAGTACTTTATTTTTTGTAATCTTTGTATTTATTACTTCATCTTCCAATTGTATCCAATTGAGTTCGTATAATCTTCGATCATCGTTTTATAGTCCGAATCAACTATTAAAAAGATGCAATTAAGTCCCCAATTTTCACTTCCTTCTTTTAACTTCTTTCTTTTTCGCCAATTAGCGCTTTGACCTCGTGTTGTAGGTTTACCACTCCTTGCAATGCTCTGACCTCATGTCGTAGGTTTGCTATATCACCTCGTAGTGTTCCTACATCATGTCATATGTCTCATGCTTCATTTCTTAGCCCATGTCGAAACACTCCTAACTCATGTCGTGGCGCTTCTACCACATCTCTAGTAACTCAAGTTAGGTTCCTACTCAGACAGTTAAACAAATCATTTGAATAACACCCCTACTGTGCAGGCTCATGACTGGGTACAGAAGATCTACGGAGAATGTTTGGGTGTGGAAGATCTCCTCGGTGATGGTGATTTGCTCGATGGAGATATCCGGAGTGGAGGCGATCTTCGTTTAACTGGATGACGCTCCTACACAAGTAAAAAGATTGACAATTAGTAATTTAATTAAAATATTACAACACAAAAAGGTAATCAACAAATTATATTAAAAAAGCATATCTATCTCCATCTGGGACGAAATTGGGCATTGGATTGTCTTAAGTGGGTGGAATAGTTAATTCATGCACGTACATCTGATCCTCCTCATCCAACAACAATGTTAACTCAATGTAGACTTTGAGTTGACATATTGACATTTCAACGAGTTAATGGTTATGTATTGAGATGATAAATGGACATACAATATAAATCACAAATATATAGTAATCACTTGAGGATCGTCGAGGATAACGAAAAGTCTTTGGCATTGGACTTGTCTTGTGTTCGGCAATGAGGCATCTGAGTGCAATTTGTCTCTTATTTGATCGCCCACCTACCACCCAAAGTGGGGATAGTCTTGTATGCCCATATCTGCAATACTCACAATAATTATGTATATAAATTTAATAAAAAATTTAACATTCATTAGGTTTAACATTTACCTACAAGACCAATGGAAAGCCATATGCATCATATTTACGCTCGACCTTCTATGATTTAGGTATAGGATACACCCTCCTGAAGACATCTAGAGTATCGAAAAAGACACCTACAGCCCCATGGATAGTTGTTGAAGGCATTATTGTCATAAAAAACGTCCAACGCAAAAAGGTCAATAGACATTTTATGGTGTCGACACTTGATCACACTCTCCATAATAAACCCAATCACAACTTCAATTTATCTAACATGTTGGAGCACTTCTCGAATGCATCCTCTAACTATAGCGATGTAATAGTTGATCGTCCTCCAAAATATTCATTCAAGAGCCCTTTATTTCTCGTAGTACTGGACTCATTGCTTTTTCACTCATATAGTTTAATCCTACGAAAATTCAAATATCAAGAATTGTGCTATCTTTCCTTCCCCTAGTGTAAAATGTAGCGAATCGCCATCAATTGGCTTTAGCAGATGAAGTAATAATACGTCGACTTGGCCAGGGAACTACATGTGACTCAATGGATACAGCTTCCATAGGCAAGACTGGCGCAATATAGCTGCATGCTCATCATTGAGCCCATCTATAACTGTACTAAATCTCCATGTAACTTTGCCAGGATCAGGGGCGGATCTAGGGGGTGGCGAGCTAGGGCGGCCGCCCTAGCTGGATCCGCCGAGAAGAAGTTTTTTTTGTTGAGAATAGATAAAAAATTTATATTATATATTTGATAATTCACCTCATTTACAATTATTCCTGGTAGCACAGTTGGTTGGCGCTCCTTTTTTTAAACCACATGTCCCGGGTTCGAAACCTTCCAATGCCAATATGTTGTGTAATTTTTATAAACAATTTTTACCAAAAATATGTGCAAAGTGGATTTGAACCTGTAACATTTGCTTAAAGGTCAATGAATACCATAGCATTGATTTTTGACACTTCGATTCTAATGCAAATAGAAACATTTTAACATGTGATTTGGAACTAATCAATTTATTGGAGAGTTTGGTCAATTAATGACTGGCCTTAAATAAGGAGACTTTCAACAAAACTTATTTAATTAATAGAAAGTTTCACTTTTCTTTCACAAAAAATCGATTGATGAAAAGTGAAATCACACCAAAACATAAATAATTTCAACTTTGTTAATATAATAATTATTGTTTAATTAAATTTAATTGTAAACTGAATATTGACATTTTGTTAATATATATTGCATGTTTGATTAAAAAATAAATTAGAACATTTTACATATTATATAACGAATTTTTCATCCGAAATGAAAGTTGGCTAGTTCTAGTTCATCTAGTTCTAGTACCAACATCACTATTACGAACGTTGACCGTTGACAGTAAGTGTTCAATGTTCGCGGTCCGTCCTAACTGAACTCGAACCCTGGATTCGCCCCTGGCCAGGATGATCTCTCAATCTAGCGTCAATGGCATACTCCATCCTGCAATAATTTTAAATTTTATAACCTTTTACAAGAAATTATGGAGTAAAGCATAATATAAAAAAGTTCAACCAACAAAATTACACACTACACAAAAAATAAATTCATTTCATCGCAAATTAAAAAATAAAAATAGAAAAAAATAAAATTAAAGGAAAAAGGAAATTATAAAAAATGAAAATTAAAGAAAGGGAATTAGAAAAAGGAGTTTACAAAAAAAAAAAAAGGAAATTGAAATTTCAAAAAAATAAATAAAAAGAAAAAAGGGAATTATAAAAAAAATGAAATTTAAAGAAAAGAATTGGAAAAAAATAGAGAAAATTAAAAAAGGATTTAAAATCAGAAAATTAAAAAAAAAAAAGATGAAAGTAAAATAAATAGAAAAAATAAAATCAAAGGAAAAAAGGTAATTATTAAAAAAAAAGATCAAAAAAGAAAATTAAAGAAAAAGAATAAAAAAATAAAAAAATGATTTAAAAATTGAAAGGATAAAAAACAGAAGGGAAATTAAAGCAAAAATGAAATCGAAGGGAAACAAATTATAAATAAATAAATAAAAAATTTAAAAAGGGAGTCCGGGCCGTCTGTTAAAACGACCTAGATGGATTTAAAACTGAAAAAAAAAAAAAATGGGATTGGTCATTGGCAGTGGTTTCCGACGAGCTCCATCCAAAAAAAATCACAAAAAACCATTTCTAATGTCCATTCTAACAACATATCTACCTCAAGCCATGTATTAAAATCATAGATTTATCAATATAAATCTAAGAATATAATTACCCACTCGTAAAATCATGAAATTTAAACCATTAAAATAGAAACTAACATCGACTAAATATGTAGAAGATGATGATGGTGAATAGTGCTGAAGTCAATTTCGTCGATAAGATTTTTTTTCCTTTTTCCTATTTGTTTCACTCTTTTTTCTTTAGGGTATATAGAATATTTTGTTAGTTTTTACAATTTTTTTATCTTTTTTTATTTTTGTTAAATAAAATCCGTTCAAAGACCATTGTGAAAATTGGGTGGGTGACCCGACCCGGCTATTGCTACCATTTCCTCACCCATACACGCCAGCTTGAAAACAAAGATAATGTCAAAACTGAACCCAAGGAGAGGCACAAGAGCTCGTCGCCTCAGATCCAACTCTTTAAGGGGATAAAAAAAAAATTGTTTTTTTTTTTTTTTAAACCCACTAATATCCAATTATCAATTTTCCTGCTGCCGCTGAAAAAACCAAAACCTAGATGGCTTGAAGCTTCCTCATGACTTAATGGATTGTTTTCTTGGGTATTTAATAGTTGCACCACCTCTTGAACATGGCGAAAAATCTCTCTAAAACTCTCATAAACTTCATCTCTGATCTCTAACATTTTTCTTCACCGCGCTCAACTAATGGTTTGTTTCCTATCCTTTTACATTATAGAAGATGATATTCAGTTCTTTGTGTGAATTTTTTTTATTATTATTATTCTAAGGTATGCTTATTTCTTCATTTTCTAGAAGTTTTGCAATTAGATAATCCTTTCTCCTGATTAATGTACTACGGGAAATTTGAGGGGAAGTATAATACAAAGAGGAGGATTTAAAGTCTTTGCATAGACCTTAATCCACCATAATACATTAGCCAAAAATTAGCTTCATAAATTTTAATCCTAATTTCGAAAACGTAATGGAGTTAGTTGTAGAATATTTAAATCATTTTAAGTGTTCGGGAATGATAACAGTAAAAATAATAATAATAATAATAATAAACTAGTAGACATCAAAAACAAGAAAATGCTTAAATTCCCTTCCATCTGCAGGCAAATCAAAGGAACCAAAGCCCAAATATAATTACTTAAGGCAATGCACTACATTTTTGCAATTAAAGTTTATGACTTGCTCATTTTCGAATTTAATTTCTCAGCTTTTTATTAAAATTTGTTAGGAGGAAGTAAAAATATTTATTTACCTATTGTATTTTTAAATACACAACATTAACAATAAATACAAAAGTTCAACAAAAATATTTCCAATTATAAGAATATATGAACAAAAAGCATCACCATTACAAGATATATTAATTAATCTTTTAGGTGCCTTTTTTTTTTTTTTTTTTTTGGCTAATTTCACAATGTTGCTGAATTTTAAAATTTGATTAATTATGGTTAATGACCTTGTTCGAGACTTGAAAATTAGTTCTAGTTTAATTTTGAGATTTGTATGCTTATAGTGTCCCGTACTTTATACTTAAGATTTTATTCTTTGTATTATTTAAATTAGTATAGTTATTGTTGAAATATTGATGTAATATTTAGCCATATCTTTTAATCTCTCTTTTTAAAACTAATTTGAGTCCCTTTCTATAAGTCAAACTATGACTTCTAAATATGCGTCTCGAGCTTAAGAGAGAGAGAGAGTAAAAGCATTAATTTGAAGTCAAGTTGGAAGTATGAATAAATACTTAAACGGCAAGAAAAGAAAAGAGAATGAAGGAAGACCGAAAAATTTAGTGATTGAGGAGCAATAGAATTAGATTGACAATAATAATATGGTTGACCCAAAAGAAAACTAGAAAATGATTGAATCTATCAATATGAATAAATCAAAACAGAATGATAAAGATAATATTCAGCCCTCGTTTGATCCACATTATTTTTTTTTTTTTTTCATTTTCATTCTTCTACTTATTTTCAACCACACATTTTTCAATAAAATAATATTTTCAACCACGTCAATAATTTTTCTTTCTTTTTCAACCACACATTTTTCATCGATCTACTATTCCATAATACATTCTTCCAAAATATTGTAACTCAAACACACCCTCAATATGAAAATTTAAATCAAGAGAATTGTTTTTCTTTGAATTTTGATGATAGTAGAAATTGAAGGACATTTACATTAATTAATTCAAAGATGAGGGACTTTTTGGATAGGTCCGAAGACATTCACATTTAAATTGAGAGAATTGCTTTCCATTTTATTACTACTTTTATTGTTGATTTTAAGTTAAATGAAAAAAATATTTAAAAAAAAAAAAAAAATTTGTTTGCTTGCTCCAATTTAAGAATCCAAATTTTAAAGTTCACCTCAAGCCTCGTGAAACACAAGTCCAGGCAGTGTCACAAATGCAAATAAAAGAAGAGGAAAATAAATGTTTGGCATGCTTAGATGATCAATTGTTTGTAAGAGTTTTGGAAACACGATCAGTGAGTCAAGGAGGGACATCCTACTGTTATTTGAATCACTTGATTGAGGATATAAAATTGATGAATCATGCCAAGTATAATTCATCATTTAATTCCCAAAATCCAAACATTAACATGGTGTAAAGTAGTGCTTCAGTGATCAAACGTTTGAATTCCAATCTATTATTATCTTTATTTTTCGCTTTACAATATACGTACAAATAATTATATAAACACTATCGTACGAGTAATGATATTTATCATCATGATTATGGAATATCGATAATGTGACAACTATGTGGAATAATAGGACTGACCATTCAATTTTTTTGATGGGGGGGGAATAGATAGAAAGAAATGTGAGGGATAATGGGAAGCTTGCTCGGTAGAAAGGAGAGTAACCCGTGGAATAATGGAATTGACCATTCAACTTCTATGAGAGAGAGTGGGATGAGATAGAGAGAGAAATGTGAGAGATAATGGGTTGACACATCACCGATGTTTCATCATCATGATAATTAGTATAACTCATCATACATCCAAGCATATATATGAGGGGGAGACTTGAATAACACACCACGAAGTGGGAGTTATGTACATCAGATTTGCACAAAGAACCACAATCTCCACAAAAAAATATCATCACGTATGCATATATTATTAATATAGGACAAAGAAGAACCAAGACAAACCTTACTATATCAAACAAACTCAAATCGCATAAGAAGTTTCACGGACTTGTACTCCTCCCCCTTGCGACTGTGAAGTGGAATTGCTCGGATACCTTGTCTTAATTCTGACACCGGTAGGCAAGTTTGGCCAGCAAAATCATCCTTCTCAGACATGTCATACTCGTGAACTTCAATTCGAAGCAAGGCTAGTTCTGGAACTGTTAATGGGTATACAAAAACCTCATCCCAAGTTGGTATCCAGTTGTCCTCGAGTATCTTTGTTTTCTTCATCACAGCATCACTAGGCACTCCAGCAATTCCAATCTGAATATTCGCAAGTCTGCAAACTTAGTATCATATGACGTAATACACTATGCAAATTACACCCATTTACAAAACTCTACAGTAAATGAACCCAACTATGATTTGAAACCTTGAGATAGCATTCACGTCCAGTAACGCGGGTCAGAAGCTAAGATAATGTTTTGTCCTCTATTAGGTGCACGATCTCAACTTAGCATATGCTTAAAAGAGCGAAATACAGCAGGTCAAATAAAATGTAAAGAAAATTGGTCATTTTATTCAGAGAAGCATGCAAATAAAATATTAGCTGCAATATTATAGCAAGAAATTGAACTAAAAATTGCAAGTTCGGAATCGAGGGTAAGCAGGAAGAAAATAATGTTATCCACTTACCCTTGCATAGAAATCTGGTGGAGAATATGCATCGAAGTGTGTATGACGGAAGTCATAGTACCATCCTTCACCCATGTATACAGTCACCTAGTTAATAGCGTGGTGTGTGATGAAATGCAAAAGATTATATAGAGCTTCAGTCGATTTAGAAATTACTGGTACTGTCCAGAATATTAATCCCAAATAAATTTCAAACCTACCTTCAAAGTAGTTTTAACAGGAAGTTTAGCATGAGGATCGAAGACCTCATTAAGTGGACCAGCCTTCAACAGAAAGGCTGGCTTTTTAACATATCCACAACCACCATTAGCCCTGAACATTCCATGCATCAACCAAAGTGATCTTCCATAACCCTGTTAAAGAAAAACTGATATTTGATGATCTACCCTAGAGAATTTTATTATGCTTTATTGACAGAATAAACATATGGAAAACTACTGAGCTGGATCACGAGGTCACCCCTTCGAACTTCGCATATTCTTTTATTCATTAGGGACTATGATTTCTCCTACATATCACAATGTAATCATGAAATTTCAGAATAATATCAACATATCGTCAATGTATCATGACATCTCAATTGCCTCTTAACGTTTTTACAAATTCGTGAGCTATTAGCTTTAGTATTACCATTCGTTTGCATAAATTTCCCACCCTAAGACGCAATTAAAAAAATGGACTGCACCATTATTTTTTTTCTTCTGCAGTCACTCAATTGCTCAATTTTTTGCTCATATTTGCAATTTTTTATAACGTAATTTTATTAATTATAGAAGCATTAACAAGAAATGTAAAAAGGACTATGAATTCTCATCAACCAAAATAAAGTCAAGAATACAGTACATTTTTTCAATTAAGGATTATTAAAGATGAGAATGCACTTAAACTTCATATCCACAGAAATCCTCAAGGATTATAAAAACTCAGATCTATCACATAACCCAAAAAGTGTTTGTTCTTTTGCTTTAGATATCCTATTGTTTCTCTCTATCCGTGTCAACCAAAAATTAGCTGAAAATACCAATTTCAACAATATCCCACCTCTTTTACCCTCACCTTGGCCATTTATATTTGCACCAGGGAATCCATTACACCCGATAGGGAAGATTTATCCAAAACGAAGTTCTTGAAGTGGTCTACACCAAATCCCTCCAGCGACGTAATGTAAAAGTAAATGATTCATACTTTCTGAATCCTTTCTACATATCACTATGAATGGGAGAGGGAGTAATAAGGACATTTCTTTTGAACCACTTAACAAGCATTCATTTTCCAAACACCAGCCATAGAAACATTCATTCTCCAAAGGGATGCAAGATTCTGAAATGAACTTAAACGGGGAAAACATAGGGTAGCTAGATGAATCAACTAGAGTGTTGAATCGTGATTTGCCAACCTTTTGTTCAACTTGGGAGGTTTCAGATAAACTTCTCAAGAATAGTCAATAAAGATGTTAAGGTTTAAAATCTCTCCCTCCCCCATATTTCTTCAAAACTGTGATTAGATTCAGTATCTCTTGTACCAAAACATACTAAACTTCCTCAGTCTACGAATATACTAACCTGCATGTTAAATGCAACCATCTGAGCTCCATGCATCCATGCAATTAGGGGATTGTAGTTAGATGAGTCAAAGCGTATACCTTTAGGGTATACTCTCAATATGTTCCGCTGTGTAAATCTAAAACAAGCAAATAAAAGAACATTAAGGATAAAAAGTCGATTACGACAGTCCTCATAAAGATGAGAAACCCATAGATGAAACATGTTTGATATGTACAGGCGTGCGCACAACAGTATATCAAATAAGTAAATAGCTGGAACCTTTAAAATAGGCTATCACAGCATATTCATGCCTCTGAGGGGCAAATAGCCCCTACCAAGTTCAGGCCAAGTGGAATCGAATTGGTGATATTTTAGAATAGTCAAAAGGGATGATCATGTGTAGCTAGTTCTTTTGCATGAACATTACACTCTAGTTATGACTATCTATCCTAATGTCTGAAGCTTTATTGTTTCGTACTTTGCCTCTAATACATTTTTTGCACTCTTATCAATATTCATATATTCCACTCTTCAAAGAAGGCAACAGCCAAAGTCCAAATTCCACAAGGTAAAAATATTCTTGGAATAAATGCTCCAAATACCAATAAGTCGAGAAATCAAGCTCAAGACAAACTTTAGAATGTGTTTGAACTAATACCTGACAATTTCTCTTCCATAAGTTATTATGGCCTTTTCAAGTTCTTGCTCACTTAAGCTGAGACGTCTTACTTTCTCAGGATCAACCCTGAGCCAATCTTGCATTCCACCCTTCCCCTTTCCAGCGTGAATAGCAATCAAGCGCTTATACTCTACTGGTTCTGCAATCTGCTGTGACTTAGGATCCTCTTCATCAACTCCATCATCTTCATCGACATCCTAAAATATCAATTGTGGATGATTAAGGACTATAGAAGATGAAGTAGAATTACTCAATATTGATTGTGACATAGTTACATAATGTACATCATCATTAATCTTGGTTTTAAATGAGAATTCTCTTCCCCATGCTTCTTCCTCACGTGAATCCTTTCCCTTATTTGAGCCACTCTCTTTTGCCTTTGCATCTTTGGCCTGTAAGTATTCTTTAGGTGGTTTGGTAGATATCATAACCCGTTTCTTCAGTGACTCAGGGGAGGGAAACTCTTTCAAGCATTCCTCACCAGGGGAAAACAGCATGTCTCCAAATGTTTCCTTTATCATCTAGAATAGTCAACAAAGAAATGAGTACAAAGCCATAGCAGTGTTAAACAACCCCAACATAGTTACATACCTCAGCCACTTTAGCCTGAAGATCTGGAGTAAGATGATCTTCGAGTGTTATCACAACAGGATATTCAGATGCCGTAAAAGCATTTTCCTTAATGGACCTTAAACATTTGATGAGCTCAACAGGAGTGGTGAGCGTCCTACATTAAACGTTATGGTTCTAAGAAGAACAAAGACAAAGAACGGTTCATATTGAGCTAGGGTCCTTGACCCCAAAAAAAAAAAAAAACGTATGGGATGTTTGCACAATTGAAACATCATGCAAAAGAAGTGGATAAAAAAATAAAAAAAAATCACTCGTGTAAACGATGTTGTCGCACAGTAAAATAAGATAAAATTTAAAGTTCTATTATAATGCCAACTCTATAGTTTCATGGTTCAGAAATGAACAAGAAATGGATTGTATACAAACACATTTTTTTCTTTTATCTCAAACAACTAGTTTTCTTTTTTCCTTCCTGTGTGCTTGTTTGGTGAAACAACTGTATAAATCAATTGATAAACAACTGTATAAATCGATGGTGTACCTCCCATGAAGAACATGAATATCATCTTTAGTTGAATTTGGCCATATATCTAACTCAATGACTCTTACACCTCTACGCAATGCATTTACAATTGGGGCATCGCTACAGTCACTACTTAGTTGATTCCCAGTTAGATAAGAATTGTGGCCAGTATATATGAAGTAATGAGACAATGGGGCATTCATGTCATGGTGAACCTGGAAAGGAAAAATTAATATATAAGTATCAAGAAAAAGACTACTATTCTCATCTTGTAGTGTATAACGTTGCAGTAATCAGATGACATAACACGAGTCATAAGCGCTAGAAGAGGCATAAAAGGAAGCAAAATAATGAAAAAGCAATTGAATTTCTTTTTCACAGTATTTGGTAAGCTCCAAATTGCTCACAAAGAAAAGTTTACAGATAACTTGTACGGGAAAATGTAAAACATCAAAACGAGTCTGGCCAAAATAAAAAATTAAGCTTTGAGTGATGCAATGTTATCTAATTGCTTATTATCAAGTACCCTTATAGATACCTACTCATGTGGACTTAATTCTCACGCCTTCTTTACTTGGAACTGGAAAGATATTATCGATTCTTAAAGTACAACTGGATATTATCAGTGGCAGTTCCACTCTTTGTTTTGCAGCCAGCTTTCTTTTTTTTCTTTCCTTCTAATACTTGCAAAAAAAGGGGACTCCATTACATTGCCACTTAATAACACCGAAACAATATCTACAATGTATGACCAGATATCTGGATTGGAAAGTATTCTTAAAATAAATTTGCCACAAGGATGATGCTGCTACCACGATTAGCAAACATTTTATTTTTTTGTTGGGGGGTGAGGAACACAAACTTTTGCAGAAGGAATAGAACCAGATCTGAGTTTGTCATTGCACAAACAATTGATTGAGTTACGAAGACAGAAGCAAGCTTTAGCGGCAACCTCCCTGGAACTTCACCAAGCATTTTCCTCTTTTAAATTTTCTTTTGATGTATGCTTGTTTCATTTGCTACAGATAGTTTCCTCATACTCGAATTCATGATTAGATCAAATTCTTCAATTACCTCAAAAATAAAAATAAAAAAACCCCCCAAAAGGGAAAGCAGAAGATATGAATTTGCAAGATTCTAGGATATGGATTCTTGATAGTTCACAAGATTTCATAGAAAAATAGTTGTTTCTCTTCCCTGGTGTCACGGGCTGCAGCTTTGCATAAGCCTCGCGATCCTATCATAGTAAATAATTTATTTAAATAGATAGAAATTAAAAAAATTTAGTATGATTCTTCGGCCAAAAGACGTCTACTCCCGTCATTTGGATTTTTGTTCCGAAATCTATTATAGGGGGTCTTGGTCTTTCAAACATTTTCAAGCTTACTAGTGTTCGCCCCCTGCACTAGCCATTGTAATTTCCTGCTTTCGTCTATTGTAATGTTCAGCTTTCTAGCAATCAATGATCAAGTTTATTTCAATGTGTTTCAATTTCATGTTGCAAGCTTTCTTTAAATTGTGATCAAATTTACTTTCGTCCCGAAACGACCGAGAGTAGGCGGAAGGTAGTCTAGCGGAGCAGACTACTGCCGCACGGTGTCCTCTTTCTGTGCTATAAAAGGTTACCCGTGAAAGTTGGTATCAAAGCTACGACTCAAGATCTCGATAAGAAAACTATGGAAATTGATCCAAATTCCTCGAATACCACGGAGGTGGTAGATGTTCAAAAGAGGAACACCAGACAGCGTTTGGAGGTACTTGAGGTGACAAACACTAGGTAGTGTTTTGCCATGGAGAACCTCGGAGAAAAGGTCGAGGTGGCAGAGACGAAAATTCGAGAATTATGCATCCAACTGGATGAAAGCCAAGAGGCTTGCGCAACTATGACTGAAGCTGTTGGTATCATACCTAATCTGCAGGATGAGATGGGAGCGTTGAGAACTCAGTTACTAGTTCTTCAACGCGCAGTTGGCAACGGACAAGCCATCACACATGAGTCGGTGCATAGACTCAGAATTCCAGAACCGTGTACCTACGGAGGGGCACGCGATGCTAAAGAAATTGAGAACTTCTTATTCGCTATGGAACAATACTTTCATGCGGCTTCGATCAAGGAAGAAGCGAGAAAGGTCACAACAGCTACCATGTATCTAGGTGGACATGCAAAGCTATGGTGGCGGACGAAGTATGTCGATATTCAGGCCAATAGGGTCCGAATTGATGCTTGGGATCTTTTCAAGGAAGCTATCAGATCTCAGTTTTTCCCAAAGAATGTGGAATACGAGGCACGTCGGGCCTTACAAGAACTGAAACACACAAGCTCCATCAGGGAGTATGTGAAGGCTTTTTCAGGACATATGTTGAACATTCGAAATATGTCGGAAAAGGATAAGCTATTCACCTTCATGAAGGATTGAAACCATGGACACGCACGGAACTTAAGATACAAAAGGTCACTGATTTGAGCACAGCTATGAGAGCTGCCAAATGTGTGAGTGACTATCAACCGGAATCGAGCGAAGATCGACCTTCAGGAAATAGTCAATCGGTTGAGGGTGAAAGGAGACCTTTCAGACCTAGCTCGAACTCAAATGGGGGAGAGCGTTACTCTCAGAATAGGGGAGGACCCTATCAAGGCAACTGCCAGAGTAACTCGCTGGGAAACTATCAAAACAGCCGTCAAGGAAACTATACCGGCGGTACCAATAATGACTGGAATCATGGAAAAACAAAGGAGGGCAGATCTGATGTCGCTCCTAAATTAAAGTGCTTTCTATGTAAAGGACCTCATCGGGTTGCAGAGTGTCCTCAGAAGCGGATGGTGAATGCATACTGTCAACTAGCAATTGGGGGCTCGAGTTCAAAGCAAAATACCCCACAAGCTAGCTATCGTGGAGACACTGACTCCGAAGAGAATGAGAATGTAGTTGGTGCATTCTCGCATTGGTGCAATACATTATCGCACCGAGCTATTAAAAGGGATAGAGTTCCCTTGAAAAAGTCGAAGATCGAAGAATCTAAGGCTCGCACTTGCAAGGCTAAAGGCCTAATGTACATTGATGTGAGGATCAATGGAAAGCCAATCAAGGCTATGGTAGACACCGGTGCCACGCACAACTACCTCACAAGTTCCGAAGTAGAGCGGCTCGGACTTGTTCTGGAAAGAGGTAAGGGGAAAGTCAAAGAGATCAACTCTGCTGCTCAACCAATAGCGGGAATAGCAAAATCTGTGTCGATCAAAGTAGGTCCCTTTGAAGGAATGTCAAATTTGTCGGTAGTTCAGATGGATGATTTCAAGCTCATTCTCGGGTTAGAATATCTTCGGGATACAAAGACAGCAGTGCTGCCGCATTCTGATTCATTAATAATGATGGGTAGCAAACCATTCATTATTCCCACACAGGTGGGGAAAACTGGCGAGAAAGGATTCTCGGCCATGCAATATAGTAAGGGTTCAAGAGGAATGAACCCTCATTTTTGTGCTCTCTTGGAGTAGAGGAAATCGAAGAGACAACCGGCTCTACTCCAAAACCTATGACTGGGTTTATGAAATTCGAAGACATCATGCCGGATGTGTTATCAAGGAAATTGCCAACAAGGAGGGCAATTGATCATGGGATTGGACTTGTTTCGGGTGCCAATCCTCCCACCAAGGCATCATGTCGTATGGCTCAATAGGAGCTTGAAGAGCTTCGGAAACAAGAGGGAGAAGTGATGGGAAGTGGGACTATCGTAGAGTATACTTCTGCACTACCACAACAGACAGACTACTGGCCTCAAAGGCAGGACAACATTGCAGGTTATGAGAAAACTTGCCTTGTTCGTCAACAAGATGTGGCAGATCAACAGAAAAAGGTAGGCTTACTAGAGTCCCTTTCCATCCTGAATGGATCAGTCGAGAGTGGATCGACGAACTACATTAGTAGATTGCCCAGAGTTGGAGACTTAAGCACTATTATCATCGGGATAGACTGTTTATCTAAAAATTCAACGTTCAGCACAGCGCCCCAAATATGTATCAGCCGAAGAGACAGCTCAACTCTTCTTCAAACCTATTGTCAAATGTTGGGGATCGCCTATCATCAATGATCGAGATTCTCGATTTATTAGCATACTTTGGACCGAGTTGTTGAAACTTCTTAGTTCAACTTTGAGCATGAATGATAGTATTCACCGAAGATCAGACGGACAGACAGAGTAGTTCAATTCTATGCTGGGAGACTATTTTCAGCACTTTACCTCTGCTTCGCATGAAATTCGGGTGAAACTTTCGGATGTGGTTCAGATGTGTTTCAATATTCAAAAGAGCTCTTCTCCCAATGAGAGTCATTTTGAAATTACTACTAGCCAACAACCGTTACTCCTCCGTACTGCAGGTACCGATCAGAAACAATACAAAAAGTCTGCAGATTTGAAGCAACCAGTGCTTAAAGTGAACGATCAGAAATGAAGGTTGCTGAAAAGATTCTTGGCTACCAAACTACTCGAGCTTCTTCAAGAGTATTTGGTCAAATGGAGCGGATGCAACAACGAGAAGAATACTCAATGGCTCCGAGGACATCACCAAAACAAATGGGGGAGAATGTCACGGGCTGCAGCTTTGCTTAAGCCTCGTGATCCTATCATTGTAAATAATTTATTTAAATAGATAGAAATTAGAAAATTTTAGTACGATTATTCGGCCAAAGACGTCTACTCCTGTCATTTGGGTTTTTGTTCCAAAATCTATTATAGGGGGTATTGGTCTTTCAAACATTTTCTAGCTTACTAGTGTTCGCCCCCTGCACTGGCCATTGTAATTTCCTGCTTTCATCTATTGTAATGTTCAGCTTTCTAGCAATTAATGATCAAGTTTATTTCAATGCGTTTCAATTTCATGTTGCAAGCTTTCTTTAAATTGTGATCAAATTTACTTTCGTCCCGAAATGACCGAGAGAAGGCGGAAGGTAGTCTAGCGGAGCAGACTACTGCCGTACGGTGTCCTCTTTCTGTGCTAAGAAAAGGTTACCGGTGAAACCTGACCTCTTTTATTGAGAAAGAGAAAGTTACTTTCTAGGTGAAGACTTCTATCAGACCTATGCACTTCAAAAGCTGAGTGCCAATAATTATTCCAGATTTGGAGAAGAAACCTGGCCTATGCAACTCAAATGCTGAGTACCAATGATTATTCCAGATTAGGAGAAGAAATAGATCCCTTTCGCCTGATGTGTTTTTAATGGAACTCAAATTTAGATGATGTGTTTTTGCACTGATGTTGTAAATATTTCAAGAAGATTTTACTTTCTGGCACTAGATAGTCTTTATTATGCCGAATTCTATTTTTGAAATCTCATTATGCCTAACTTATAAGAAAGAAGTTTCCCCTAAGTTTCGTGTTTCGGATTAGATAGCGTACTTTTGAGGTGGATATGCTAGCTATCACATGACACATTCGGTAAGAGAGAGTTAGATTTCCAAGGAATTACTATGCTCTATGTCACCAAAAAAGTGAACTGGCTTTCTCATTGGCTTCATTGTTAGCATAATGGATACTTTTTCCAGGGGCAGCTTTTTCACTAATGTGATGAAGTTGGAGTTATCTTTTTGATCTATTTGTTATTGGACTTAGTCGACTATTTGTCATCAAATGTCGTAGAACTTTTTCTTGCCTATGATGTTTTACTTTTGTCAAAGAAATGAAATATTCAGCTCTTAGAACTAAATGATAGTTAAATAATGCAACTCTTAGTTGCTACTTCTGAAATGCAACACCCATTTGGTGAAAGAAACGTAGAACAGGATTAGACCTTGTCTTATCAAATGAGAGAGGCATTGTGTATGACAACACAAGAAAACTCTCATTAGAACTAAGAATGATGAAAACTCGTCCAACATTGTCAGTTTTCTTGTTAGAAACATGTTGGCTTCTCAGTAAAAAAACTCAGTAAGAGAAGACATTAAGCAAGTAGGACTCAGAACCAAAAAATGATGACTAAGAGGAACTTTCGTTCTGGGAGCATATATACGCAAAAATGAATGCGTCATTGAGTAAATTGGTTATTTAATTTGTGATGACCAACTACATATGAAACTCCCAAGTGTATAATAGGCACAGCAACAACAACTCCTGCATACTCAACTCTGAGCATGGCTACTAAATGAGTGACTTGCATACAGTAAAGAAATCTTCGCTGTATGTTTGTATAGACAAAAACAAAAATAAAGAAGTTATTTGTAATCTCGTCTGCATTTTGCTTGTAGGGTCAGAGAAAGCATGGTGACGCCTTCTAAAACCTATATTACCCTTTCAAGCGTCAAAATCATCAATAAGAACCTCACAGATTTTCATCCTTATCATACACAGAAGCCTCAAAATTCTACTCTTTTGGAGAAATAAATCAAATGAGGGAAATATGAAAAGTAACCTGAATCACCATTGATCCAAATTTTACAAATACACGATTAAAGAAAGAAAAAGTTAGAGAAACGTTACCCCGAGTTTCGGATTATGTGGGGGATTAACATCCCCAAATAAATACTTAAAAAATGCCTCAAGATTAAGTCCCCGGCGATGAAATATGTTGAGGTGCTTTAACTCATGAAGGTTATCCATGATGGCCTGGGCATCATCAACCGTGGCATTCTCCTCTTTCTGGACCTCAACGAGGAAGCGGCTCAGCTGATCTACACCCATTATGCCGTTCTCCGAGTACTCCTCAAATAGGGCCTTGATGTGGGCCGGCGCCTCCGACGCAGCCATGCGGAACCGGCGGCGGAAGCAGAAGCATACTTTGTAAGTCTGCTTCGACATCTAATGAGAACCGAATTGTAGTGAAATGAGGGAAGATTGAGATTCGTGTATTGGTAAAATTTGCTTAGGGAGAAAGGAAAGTATTATTGATTAGTAATTGGGAAAATAATAATAATGGGAAAAATATTTGATCCGGATTGCGCCAGATAAGGCACAAAAAAAACCACAGAAACTTACAGAATACGCAGATGGAGATGGGGATGGGGATGGGGATGGATATGGATATGGATATGGATGGGCCATCCCCATTTTTCTAGCAAGAAATTTCCTGTACTCTTATATCAGGAAACTTTTTGTCGCTCCAGTCCATCTAATGCAATAATATACTCTATTAGTCCCACGGTTCTTCAACAACTTTATCTTATTGCATTAAGTTCCAATAAATAAATAAAAAACTAATCCTGATTTTAGTAATATATCACATGCGATGGAACTAAAAATTTTGAAAATATTACTTTCTATAATTTAAAAGGTACAAAATATGTTATACCAATAATTTTAAATGCTTTAAGTTTTGACGCTCCAATTACATAAGAAAATACTTTAATTGAAATGGACAAATTTTGAAGCAGAACAAATTAAATTAAATATCATTGACCCGACTAGATGAAATTAAATATAATTCAATTTTTTTAATCTTTTTTTAATATATGGAATTAAATATAATCCAATTGTAATTTTCTTAATATAATTCAGTTTTTTTAAAAAAAAAAAAAAGATTATATACAGAACAAGTTATCCTGTACAATTTTAATTTCACCTACTCAAAAATTAAATAGTCGGTCCCGAAACCAGAAAAAATGAGTAGGATTTTTAACGTTACAAAAAAATAATAATAAAAATAAAAGCTCCAGCTTGTGGGCTGAGCCGAGCTCTACTTGTGCTCGGATGAGCATGATGGATGAGGCAAGCTCGTGGGTAGAGCCAAGCCATCCGTACATTAACGCATTGCTGCAACATAGCAATGATTAGACGGCAACAGTTGGTAACTTTTTATTTTTTTTCACTTTTTTCTTGATGGTAAGCAAATGCTTTAGATTTTTCACACGGATTTTAATTTTCAATCTCTCACCTCTCGATCCTATTAATTTGAAAATAGTTTTTGTTTTCTCATAATGTGTTCTCTAATCTCAACTTCCATACTTTTTTTGTGCATCTACGTATTTTACATAATGGTTAGTTCATCATCATCTTCATTCGACAAAAATATTTGAAGGGTAGGAGATTTTTCAAATATCCAATGAAATGGGAAATTGCATTACGTGCTCTATAAAATGATTAATTAAAATATAAAAGTAGTATTTGTTTCCACTTATTCTTGTGAACGTAATTGATACGCATGTTTAGTAGTATTATATTTAGACGATTAATGACAAATTGACTCTTTTCTATTAAACAAGTTGCATTGGATGAACGTAATAGTCAAGTTGAATGATAACACAAATTAATTTTGTGTTTTTGTGCAGGCAAAATTTTGAAATAATTGTTATTTTCAGTATTTTATAGTCAATGATGTAATCAAATGTTCGTTTATTGGACTGTCAACTAGGATAAGCTTAAGTACCATTATTCTCTTTATGGTTTTAAGCACCGACAAATATGTTGATAATGTTAAAATTTGTCACTAAAATGGCATTGTTGAGTCGAAAAAAGATAAATTCTTATTTGTTATAAAATAGAGAAAAGAGAAGAGAGAATAAAAGCCAATAGACTTTTCTGTGTGTTATTATGAGAACTAAAGCCCTATATTTATAGGGTCTAAAAGGAGAGTTACAGTTGGAATGAAATACACTTTCTGAACTAGATAAGACTTATCCATGTATCATGATAATACTAAATAATCATCTCATTCTTTTACAACACTCCCCCTTTGATGATTATTTGTACAATAACTACCTCGTAAAACCTTGTCTGATAAAAACTCAATGGGACAAAAAAAAAATTCAAACGAATGAAAAAGAGTACAGTTATTTTGGAGTATAAAAATGTAAATGTTGCCTCATTAAAACCTTGCTAGGAAAACCCAGTGGGATAAAACCTAAGCGAAGGAAAAAGAGTACAGCTACTCCCCCTGATGTTGATCACTGAAAATCTTTGAGTCGACGCATTCCAATCTCGTGAACCAATTTCTTGAATGTAGATGTTGGCAGCGCTTTTGTAAATAAATCGGCCACATTATCAATTGAACGAATTTGTTGAATATTGATGTCGTCATTTTTCTGAAGCTCGTGTGTATGAAAGAATTTTGAAGAAATATGTTTCGTCCGGTCACCTTTGATATAGCCTCCTTTGAGTTGTGTAATACAAGTAGCATTATCTTCATACAAAATTGTTGGACTTTCTTTTGTCGAAACTAATCCGCATGACTCTTGGATATGATAGGTCATGTTCCTCAACCATACACATTCTCGGCCCGCTTCATGGATTGCAATGATTTCAGAATGATTTGAAGATGTTGCTGTCAATGATTGCTTTACAGATCTCCATGATATAGCTGTTCCTCCACGTGTAAACACATATCCTGTTTGTGATTTAGCTTTATGTGGGTCAGAGAGATAACATGCATCTGCATATCCCACTAAAGCTGATCCCGACTTTTGAGAATAAAATAATCACAAATCAATAGTACCCTTTAGGTAACGAAAAATATGTTTAACACCATTCCAATGTCTTTGTGTTGGTGTAGAGCTATATCTTGCAAGGAGATTTACAGAAAAAGCTATGTCGGGTCGAATACAATTTGCAAGATAAGTTAATGCTCCAATTGCACTAAGATATGGTACTTCAGGACTAAGAATCTTTTCTCCATCTTCGAGTGGACGAAAAGGATCATTTTTTACATCAAGTGATCGAACAACCATAGGTGATGTCAATGGATGTGCATTGTCCATATAAAATCGTTTTAAGACTTTTTCTGTATATGTAGATTGATGAACAAATAATCCTTCTGAGAAATGTTCAATTTGCAATTCGAGACAGAATTTTATTTTCCCCAAATCTTTCATCTCAAATTCATTTTTTAAATAATCTGCAGTTTTGTTGAGCTCTTCTAGAGTTCTAATTAAATCAACATATTTGTTTTCTTTATAAAACTCATGGGCAGATATCATCATTTTTGACCAATTATTTCTTTGATCGATATATTTTAACGAATTTATTTCGATTCCTCGCTATTATATTATGATGTAATACATCATGTGCAAAAGTGTTGTCGACAACTTTTTCTTGTCTTTTTCGATTCTATTTCTTTTTCCATGATGACATAACTTATTGAGATATCTCAATTTTCATTATTTCAGGTACATGAACCTCTTCTGGGGTTTTATAATATGTTATGTCTAAATACTCATTAAAAGTATATACATCCTTAATAAGACAACATTTATCAATTGTTATATTTACATTTGGAGGACTTTATAATATAATCGAATGTCATCACGCTTCAGGCGTGCCATAAATTTATCATATACAATATTAACGAATTGTCCTTCTAGGAGTCAATTCGATTTGGAGCATTTAAAGCTGATGTGTGAGATTGTCAATATCTTTGGTCATTAAATGCATCTAAATAAATTATCTTTCGAACTTCTGGTTCGAATTGTCTTTTGTGATGATTTAGATATTGATGCATTTGTATATTATTTTCAACTTCTTTATTCTTCCCCTTAATGCTGAGAGAATTGTCAAATTGACAATCATTTTTATTGAGTTATAAAATATCACCCATTTGGGATAAAGGGTTCATGCTACCCATTTATTCTCAGCATTTTTTACTTTCCATCTCAGTGCATTGTGGTGGATTACATATACAGCACTATCGAAATAATTTGATGGAAAAATGAGACTATGACCATAAGCCAAGTTATAACTAGGAGAACTATGATGTTGGCATGATGCGTAATGACTTTCCCTAAACTGAAATGAAAAGTATTTTGTTCTCAATTAACTTAATTGGAGACGTTTAACAAACAATAATGTTAAACCATTTATCGACATCTCAACTAACCACTTATTAAAAAGTTGAGATTTATGATCACTAATATTAAAAAGACACATTGTCTTAATTGTATAATCTGAAAATTATGCTCATAATTCGAGTATCACTTTCGTAAACTTCAGGTTGCGAATATCATGCAATCATCTAATATTTGTATAAAATCTATTAGATACAAATAATATTTAGATGGTCAACGTAGAGGGTGACGGGCCCCATATATCACCCTAATTAATATTCAGAACTATAGTGAATTCAATCCTTATTTAACTGGTAAAATAACCAATTTTCAATAAAAATAACAAACATCAAATATGATTTCATTGGATTGAAGAATCTTTCGGTTCTTCATTGAATATCCATTTGAATATTTGATTTCGCATCATTATTGATCCAGTGATGGTACAACTGATCATGCCAAATAATAAAGTCAAATTGAACTTCTGGTTCAATATAAGATATAATTCAATTATTTAATTTCGAAAAATATGATTAAACATTATATAATCATATATCATTCAAGTAATCAAACTAATCAATATTCTCATGAAATTAATTACATATTGTCCTTCAAAGATAAAGATGAATTTATAATGATACATTCTTCGAAAAATATACTATTTCAAGAACACGCTGTATTTCATTATTGTTTTTTCAAGAGGTATGTGTCAATATCCTTCTAGAATATTGAACTTTATAATTTATACTCTTTAGGAGCAATCAAATATTATTATAATAAAATTATTTAAGGATTTACTCATCTGGAGTAAAAAACTAATTTTTGTTAGATTTGACATAATTATGCTATTCGGGAGCAAATAAAATCTTACTAAAATATTAATAATAATGTGCTACTTAAGAAGCAACAATATTTGTATAGACAAATCTATAAATAATATTCTTCTGGAATATTGGAATCGTAATGTCATTCTATTCGGGAGCAAGTAATATTCTTCAAGAATATTAATTATAATATTGTGCTACTTCAGGAGCAACAATATGATAAATTATCAATTTAAAATTTATAGAAGAATGTCTAGAAATATTTAATCGCGTTAAAAATATTAAATACCATACAAACACGATATATATATATATTAATTACCAATACCAGTCCCTTGCACGCAATTATTTTCAACAAAACTACCTTCCCAAAAGAATTACTCTTAAATTCTCCACAAAAAAAAAATTGACAAAGAAATAAATAATACCTTGTGCAGTAGGAATTGCTCATGTACAAGAAATATTTTGGAGTGGCATGCCCAATCCATTATTTACAGAGCTACTTAAATCACCTATCTCTATCTTCTAAAGTGCCGGTGGTTGATGCCCGTCAAAATAACGGAGCACCCTTATCATCTTTTTATGTGTCGATGGTTGATGCCTATCAGAATTGTTACTCGGGAGGGAATTATCGTTATTGCTTCTCTAAACTTTGAAATATTAAGCTTTCGTACTGATAACGTGTTATAAAATAGAGAAAATAGAAGAGAGAATAAAAGCCAATAGACTTTTATGTGTGTTATTATGAGAACTAAAGCCCTATATTTATAGGGTCTAAAAGGAGAGTTACAATTGGAATGAAATACACTTTCTGAACTAGATAAGACTTATCCATGTATCATTATAATACTAAATAATCATTTCATTCTTTTACAACATTATTTGATTATAACATAATTTTTCGGGATAGTTTGTTGTAAATTCTATCTTTTATGATTTCTAGAAATCTAGATATAAAGATGTAGAAATATTTTTATTTTGTAGTTTATCTCTATTTTCTCCATTGTAGAATTATTTTTTTTTTAGATAAATCTTATCTTTTAGGGCCCGTTTGATTGCAAATGTGGAATTTGGGTGAAAAGAAAATGAATTATAGGGAATTGAATTGCCTAAAATTTTGTTTTACTGGGAATTGTAATTAATTGTGTTTGATTAGTATAATTTTTCATCTGAAAAATGTTGAAAGTTTTGTATCCGTTTGGCTTCATTTTTCATGGAAATTGTCCATTAAAGTGATAATTTTTTTTATCATTGGGTCTAGAATTTGTTCCAATTTCCAAAAAAAATTACCATACCGAATATCATTCGTTTGACTTTGTTTTGCATGGAAATTTTCAATAAAAGTAATAATTTTTTTTATCATTGTATCTAGAATTTTTTCCAATTGCCAAAAAAAGTTGGATCAAGAAAAATGTGAGCATGTGAGCAAAACCAAGAAAATGAATTCCATAGAGAAAAAAAAGTGTATTAAACAAGGAAAAAGAGAAAAGTTGGAATTTGTTTTTCATTTTTCGTGAAAAATAATGGTCTATCAAACATACCCTTAGTTGTAATTTTCAAGCTTATTTCCTAGTTGTAATCGCATATAAAAGGAAGATAGTTTTCCTTCTTTGCTCATAATAAACACATTATATTCTTTTTATCATACTTCATATGGTATTAGAGCTAACTTAATTGGCTATTCTTCTAAGTGTGTGTGTGTGTGTGTTTTTTTTGCCTTCTTTCAGATTATGTTCTCGATTTCCTTCCTGTTTTGTTTCTCTCTCTCCACCATGTCAAAAATTTCCAAATCTACTCGTCTTGTTACTGTTGGGTCCAATCCCTTAAAATTACCCACATTCAATTCTCATTCCAACCCGTCCAAATCACCATAATCTGCCTTAATGAGAATAGTTTTCTCAGCGGATCACAGTCAAGATGTACATTAGGGTCTGAGGCAAAAATCGGCTATTTGACAAGTAAGACCAAAGAACCAACAAAGTGTTAAAGAATTTGGGTTCCATCTTAAATGTCAACATTATTAAGAGGAGTAGTCTAAACTCTTATAAATTAGTCTATGTTTTCATCTTAATTCGATGTGGGATTATATCTCTTAACACGCCCCCACAAGATGGTGGCTCGTTTGAGCAGACCATTCTTGAAATTTGTATATTTAATTTTTTTGAGTCTTAATCGGACCAAATCACTCGTTGGAGATTAACGGATTTTGATACGATGTTAAGAATTTGAGTTTCTTCTTAAAAGATCAACCTTATAAAGGAGAGTAGTTCATGCCTTTATAAATTAATCTATGTTTTCATCTTCATTCGATGTGGGATTATATCCCTTAACTCATGACTGAATCCAACTATGCCTTTTGGGATGTAGATAACTCCATGATCATGTCATGGCCGATTAATTCCATGAAGAGGGAGATTGAATTATATGTGCTATCCTACTACCAAATTGAAACTGTTGACATCTCGAAGCGGATGTATTTACTAATGCAGATTGGACGGGAAGTGTATCTTATGTGAAATCAACTTCGTGGAATTATATTTTTGTTGGAGGCAACTTCGTAACTGTTGACATCTCCAAGCGGATGTATTTACTAATGCAGATTGGACGGGAAGTGTATCTTACGTGAAATCAACTTTGTGGAATTATATTTTTGTTGGAGGCAACTTCGTAACTTGGGAGAGTAAAAAACAGAATGTTGTGCTTTGAAGCAGTGTTGAATCTGAGTTTTAGAGTAGTAGCTCATGACATTTGTGAAGTTTTGCGGATTAATGAACTACTTGAAGAATTTAAATCTACTAATCTTCTCCTATTAAGGTCTTTTTTGTGATAATAAAGTTATCATTTCCATTGTACACAATCTAGCACTCCATGACATGACTAAACATATAAATGTTGACAAACATTTTATCCATGAGAAACTAGAAACGGACTAATTGTTGTCCCCTATATACCTAAGATTGAACAGGTTGCAAATATACTCACTAATGGATTGCCTAAGAAACAGTTTATTGATTCAGTAAGCAAGCTCACCATGAATGACATCTTCAAGCCGCTTGAAGGGAGGGAGGGATAATTAGAATCTCGATCAAATCACATTAATTCTTATTTGATCATTACCTAGCTAATTTTTAGGGATAGTTTTTTGTAAATTCTATCTATTACGTCTCACCATCGAGGCTCCTAGTGAAAGCCACGTTACAGTCCATGTGGAGACATTTAGTCAAATTTAACAAAGTCAACAAAAATCCAATTTGTCTCTACCGATGCTCTCTTTGGAGAAGCACTCTCCCCAACCGAAGCTCTCCTTTAGCCAGTGGCATTTATTGTCTTTTAGGGAATCTGCAAGCAATCTCTAGGAACGATTGATATAACGTTTATATTAATGAATGTTGGAGTGTCAGCCTATGATGTATGGTGGCTGACCCATTGTCAATGTATTGAATGCATAGCAGACGGGGTGACATGAGACTTCGACTTGGAAGATGAGGCCACGTGGTTCTAATTTAAAAATTACAACGTCTATTAGAACTTTATAAATAAGCAACTCTTGTAATTTATTTGAGAATAATGCAACTCTTTACGCTTGAAATCACACTCGATCTTCTCCTTCTTATTCCACATTTATTTAGATTACTTCTACTTTGATTGAGTTGTTTATGATTGTCTGTTTATATGCAATCATTTTTTTATTATTTCTCCACATGGCTGACTAGCAAGAAAGTGTCTTCTAGGTTCAAATGTGTCCACGAAATCTTCATTTTCAACATTAGCTCGCAACGAGATATACTGGAATCCATTCTCTCTTAATGGAAATATCAAAATTCTGAAATGCTAATTATGTCAATTATATTCATGTATTTAACCCCTATTTGGGCTTTATTTCTCTTTTATTTTCAACTATACATTCTTTAATAAAATAAGAGGAAATTACATGGAACCAGAATTTTCAACTTAACATTTCAAAAATCAAATTCAAAGTTTATTTTTACAAAAATCAAATAATAATTAAACATTAAAATATTAATAATAATATTTTAAAACTAAATTAATCTATATACCCAACCCTTCCCCCCAAACCCTATTATTTTCCTCCCTCATCTCTCTACATCTCTCTCCCCTCTCTAACTCCTTTCTCTACAGCGCCGGTGAGACTGCAAGACACGAGCAGCGTCGGTGGCGGCGTCGTCGTTATCTAGAGTAAGAAGATTTGAGCGGCGGGTGCGGTGTGGTGTGGTGTTGATGTTATTTGTAGTGGTGGTGAGGTTTTTGTTGGTGGTGCAAATGGAGGTCGTTTCTGTGGTGGTGGCGGCAACGGCATCGGCAGTGACGGTTCTCTCATCTCCTCTCATTTCTCTCTTTAGTACCATCTCTATAATTGAAATCCAAACTTACCAAGAGACTCACCTCGTCGGCGTTCAGATCGTGGCTACAACGAGGCTAGACGTGGTTTTTGGGGGGTGGTTTCTTCTTCCTCCTTGCTTAGTGACATATTTGATATTTTAGGATGATTTTAATTTGTTATTGTTTATGCAGTGGTGTTGTCTGTAGATGTGGTGATGCGTTGTGCGTCGGTGGCGATTTAGATTGAGATCTATAATTGATTATTGCCGATTTTATTTTAGATAACAGATTTGGTTGCAAATCTGGTTAAAGAACTATTTTCCTTCTTTGAGTTATTTTGTTGTTTCTACATTTTTGTGACTGTATCATCTAATCTGACAAATTAGTTATGTGTGAAAAGAAAATTTTGGTCCCAATACGTTGGAAGTGAATTCTGATTGTGGCGATCTCACTAAATTGTTTGACCTTGTTGGGTGTTAACCATGGTAGGCAGGGGTGGGAAAGGTCACAAACGTTCAACCATGGCGGTTGGGATGATGGTGGCGGTAGACGATGGGAATGGTGGGGGTGGCGATTTGGGGATTTGGAGGTGGTTTCTTCTTCCTAAGCAGTTTGGGGATTGTGGTGGTGGCGGTTTGAAGATTTGAGGATTTGGTGGTGGTGATGCTCTTCTTGATTGATTTTGCTATTATTCTGATTTGGTGGTGGAGGTGATGCTATTATCTAGGCAACAATTAGGGGTGGGCAAAAACCCGCCCAACCCAACCCAATCCGACCGGGTTGGGTTGGTTTTTTCCATTTTTTCTTGGGTTGGGTTGGTTGGCAAGGTTAAGTTGGTCAGGTTGGGTTGGGTTGTGGGTTAACCCATCCAACCCGATAAAAACCACCCAACCCAACCCGCTACTTAAAAAACTAAAAAACTTTGCCAAACTAAAACAGAATAAAAGTGAGAGACCCGGTAAAAAAAAAAGTGAGACAAAAAAAAAACCTTAACATATCTTCCATCATCTCTCTCACGCGACGGGTGTCGTCTCACCAAATCATCAACATTGGCTGTGATTTTGGATGAGATATCTCTTCCAATACATCTATCTTTAACGCAATATATTAATATTGCTTTAAATTTAGTACTTTGGTGACTTTAATGTTTGTTGATAAGTCGTCCCAACTCCCAACCTAACCCGACCAACCCAACCCAACCCGACCGACATTTGGTTGGGTTGGGTTTCAATTTTTAAATGGGTTGTGTTGGGTTGAATTTATGCCAAACCGACCATGTTGGGTTGTGTATGGGTTGCGGGAAAAATCGACCCAACCCAACCCACGCCCACCCCTAGCAACAATGGTGATGAACAACACAGAGAAGCCATGGTCGACATCGTTTAATTAACTGTGAATCAACAGGAATTAATTGTGACTGATTGTAACCGTTTGTGACCGATTGTGACTGGTTAATTGTGACTCGTTGTAACCAATTTGAGGGGTCGGAGCTGCAGATCTGTGGTTTGCGATTGTGGTGTTGTGTGCAGTGTTGTGTGCGATGGTTGTGTGCATTGGTGATGCAGTGATATGTGCTGTAGGAACGATCTCCCTTGCCAAATCACTTGTATTCTCACACTCCTAAAATTAAAAACTTAGAACTGGTATATAATTCGAAGTCAGAAATAGACTATAGAATTCAGGAACTACAAAACTAAACTTTTCATCTTTTGCCGGAGATGTTGCCGGCCGGAGACGTCGCTGGAGCAGATGGCCGTCTCCGGTGGAGAGGTGGGGGAAGGTGGTGTAGTGGGGTGGCATTAGTGTAAATAATTAATGTATATTTTATTATTTTTAATATTTAATAAATTTATTTATCACCTAATTTTTGAAATATTTTAATAAGTTTGTTATTTATGAAATGTGAATTTTAAAATTAGGAGTTATGTATTGTTCCCATAAAATAATGTTACGTGTAAAACTTGGATCTATATTAATTTTTTTTTATCACATATTCTCCAAAAAAAATACTATTTCAAAACTCATTTTTTTACTCAAACAAGGGCTTAATATATTCACAGTTATTTTTGGTTTAGTAGTGGGAGTAACCTGACCAAAATGCCCTTTCAAATGAAAAATAATAATGTCCAACTGCATCCAAATACCAAACGGTCCAAACCAAAAGCCATTATAGGAAACCGTTCAAAAGGATCATTTGCACAAATTTGAAAAATTTGGACCAATTATGCAATATTTAAAAATGTTTTAAGACCACTTGCGCCAATTTCCCTTTAACAATCACATAAAATTTATGTTATTCAATTTGGCATACCATTATGTACGCAATGCATATAAATGAAATATAGATGCATGAATACTTCCAGGCGACTTAATACTTTTTTTTTTTTTTTGATAACCGTGAATGTCCAGGCCAACTTGCGTGCACCTCGACTAATTCCACGAGACCCTGAAGTTTACAATCGTTTCTCACCTCAATGGCCCTGAGAGGACTCAAACTGGTGATCATTGGGGAGCAAACCCAAGATCTGACCAATTGAGCTATCCCTCAGGGTTAGGCGACTAATACTTAAAATAAATAAGTGCTGCATTCTCATACAAAATTTTCAACCTCGAAATTTTCTCTTACGCAAGGATCGTACATCAAAATCATCAACATTGAATAACATAAATTTTCTTATTACTTAATTATTGAATAAAACATTTCAATTGACGTTTACTACAATCAATTATTCTGCATTGCCCCAATCAGGGTTTACAACAGTAAGCATAAGCCAGTGCAATACTGTATTACTAACACAATTGAAGGAATTAAATACACATCTTCGGGGGGAAAAAGAAAAAGAAAGAACTCCCTAAGACAATTTTTGACTGTATGTCAAAAACTGAGAGATGAGCTGCAATAAAATAAAACACCATACGCCGAAAAAATAATTTTAGTTTTAAAAAATTATGTGACAACGCTATGGTCTCACAATGTCAAAGCTTTTTGAAGTTTCAAAAGCCATAGTGCAATCTGCATTACAAACAACCGAGCTTGTAGCTGAAATTCTTCCAACCAAACAAGTGCCCGAGATAGAAAAGACCTGCTCTGTAACAATTTTGACTCAATAACTGCCTCAGAAGAGACTCTTCCAACGATTAAAAATGTTTCAGAAGAGGATCCTTGCATCTGTTCAAGAAACAAAGTGATGCTTGTTAGGAATGTGAGAGAAGTAAAATTTGTTAGAATTCTTCATTGTGTATCAAACTTTTCTTAGATAAATAAAGCAGGACAAAATAATGTCTGCGTTTGAATAAGAGGACAAGTGGCAACGAAGCTAAGTCAACGCTCGAAAGCAATGTTGAACATCACCTTATTTGATTGGCATGGACTACTTTTCTTCACCTCCCAAATTCGGCAAAAGGGACAAATTACTGAAAAGACGACTATTCTCAATTACAGTTTGTAGCCTAAGAACTTTTGGGAATGACTGTATATTTCAAATAAAATATTTTTTCTCTCTTTTCGCATCAATTCTTTCCCCTCTACCTTTCCATTTCCCATTTACTTCCCCATGCTAAGTAATGGTATAGGCTACAATCAATCATGGTTCTGATAGAATTGATGTAGACATCACAACTACAATTAATAGTTTCATTTTATCTAGGAGTTTGTCTTTTTTTAATTATTTTTTCTAATTTCTTTTTCTGTAATAGGTTTTATTCTTAAATCTTATCATTTCTCATTTCCTTCCCCATGCTAAGGCTACAATCAATCATGGTTCTGATAGAATTGATGTAGTGCATCACAACTACAATTAATAGTTTCATTTTATCTAGGAGTTGTCTTTTTTTTAATTATCTTTTCTAATTTCCTTTTCTAGTTGTAATAGGTTTTATTCTTAAATCTTATTTAGATTAGGATTAGTTTATTTCTTTTTAGAATTTCGTTTCCTTATTTCGGTTCCTTGTATTAATAGTATTAGGGAATAAAAGCATTGTATATTTTTCAACACAATCAATTATATATCAATACAAAGCAGGATTATTCCAATATAATTATTATTTTCAATTCTTATTACAAGAATTTCATAAACGCTTCTTTATGGCCTTAATCCAATGGCCGATGAAGGTACTGGTGGCAGTCGAATCGTCGACGACGAATGGAGGCTCAACAAACCCAAACAAAGAATCGAGGGGATCGACGAAACTCTTCATAACATCACGCAAATGCTGACTACATTGAGTCTAGAAAGGAATCACGAGCCAATGGAGAAGCAAATTGACAAGAATTTGCAGACTTTAATTGCTATAAATATTGGTTAGTTCAACAAGATTAAAATATGGCAATAGGTGGCTAGAGAATTTCCTCAAGTCTCAGCTAAATTTGAATACACACAAGTTATCAAGGATTTTACGAAAGTCTATTGAGAAAATATAAAAGAGTCTAATTTGAAGCGCAACAATTTTTTTCAAACGTCATGCACCATCAACAACAAAGTATGCAAAGTAATAATAAATCTTGAGTAGTGAGAACTTCATATCCAACGCATTGGTGAAAGCTTTAAATTTGAAGACTGGAAAATGCTCATCCTGCTATCAAACTTCACGAGGCAAGAAATTCAAAATATGGAGGTATGTGAAATTTCACTTTCTCTTGGATAGTACTACCAAGATGAGATTATATGCAACGTGGTAATTATGGACGATTGCCATGTACTTTGGGGATAACCAAGGTACTATGATGTAAATGTCACTTACATAGATCGAGATAATAGATATGTGATTAGATGGTACGACAAAAAGATTGTCTTGGTGTCATGTGATGAGCAATTTATGAATGGCAAAAAGAAAAGGGCTTATAAGGCAAATGATGAGATTAAAAAAGAAGTAATTCAAGATAATCAAGATATTACCAACAATGGTACTAAAAAGAAAAAGAAAAGCATGTGAAAGCTGAAAATCCGACACCTATTGATTCCTTGTATATGGAAACTACAATTGAAAACTTCAAGATCGAGATGCACTCCAAGGATGAACAAGTTGAAGATCAGAAGTGTCTAACAAAGACGAAGAAATTAAATTTTACAATCATGAAGGAGTCAAAGGTGAAGGAGTCAAAGGTGACGATTGTCAAATTGAGAACAAAAATTATATTGACCTTTTATACAATTTTAATGTCAGAGAATTGCATAAAAATAAGGAAAACATGGACAATGAGGATTTGAGTCCGCGTACTAGTTCTTTTGTGTTGAAGAAAGCATCACTAAAGAGTGAAAAGTAAGACTTTCTTATTAAAGGAAATGCATCTTCTTCCCCCCTCCATGAACCATAGCCGAAAATAGACATGTCAACTTTTCCTAAATTTTTGAAATATAATTTGGTAGATGCAAGTAAAGTAAAACTGAACTAAAACTCTGTATGGATAATAACCACATTTATTCAGTAAGATTAAGAAATTATAACCCTCCATAAATAACATATTAACAAATCATGGCAAGAATTAATGTATGTATGTGGCAGACAGTGATTTTCAGGGCCATACAACTAACTTCTAAACAATTATATAGAAGTTCAGAATCGAAGATCGAAATATCAAGTAATAAAATTCTATAATTCAAATAGTTCAAAACAATTTCATACCAGTGATTGATTAACTGCACGCAAGCAATCATTTGTTTTGAGCATTAAAAGAATAACACGAGGGAGTCTCCTCAGAAGCTCTGTGATTTGAAAAAAATATTGTGAAGCATACATCTGCAAACCAAAAAAAAAGGTTACCATAACAAATTAAACTGAAAGTACTTAACATTATCCTAATAAACATAGATAGCTATATCAAACATATTAATTTAAATCCATCCAAACTGGAGGATAGAACCACGGAATCAAAGAATGCTATGATAATCACAGGGCCATATTTTTCCATGTAGTCACCTGGAGTTGTGAACGATCACTGTCAGTGCCTTGGACAGCCAGATGATCAACAGCAGGATCAATAACTTTGTTCCATGGTCTCATTGTAAGAATTCCAGCAAATAATGCATAAAGATCCTCTCCAGCACCTAGTTTCGCACTATTTTCCTTAATTGCTTTGGCATCTGAAAATATCAATCCCTGTATTGAATGCCAAGATATTATATTACCAGTGGGATTTCATAGTGAGAAACACCAAGGGTAAACACAATTTTTTGGAACAATATGCACCTTCCACAATGAAGCATAGCTTATTCTGGTCTGATCGTCAAGATCTTTGTATAGACCATGATCTAGCAGTATCAATTGCGGTTTTTTCTTTCCTGCACAGTACACAGTGAATATCAAGTTATACATACCCATGTCAAATTTAGCACTACTACACGTGGAACTGAATTAACAGAAAAGCCAAAATCAAGTTGAAAGCTGGTAGAAATCTGCTCCAGGAAACAATAAATTTACCATCAGTACAGCAATTAATTCTTAGAAGGAAGCAGAAACAGTAAAGGAAAACAGATTGTAAATGAAAAAGTGGATCTTTATTGCATAAACTGTGAACAGTACAAAGATTTGAAAAATATCTCAATCAACTTGAAAAAGTGTCAGAATACAACCTTTTGTCACAAAATTTTTTCTTTGGTTAATAGAGTTCTAAATTAGGGTATTTCTTTGTTTCCTACGGGATATCATCCAGGTTTGAGATATTCAGTCCTACGCATTCTTCTGTCATATGCTAATATTCTCATTGTTTAATTATTTATGGCATCATTAACACATGCAAATGAACACAGTAAGTTGGAAACCAGTGGGACATCTATCAGTTTATCCCTTGAAACTTGTGTTTGATATGTCATAGAACTTGTGGGGGCTGTTTGTAAAGCATCGTAACACAGGCTAAAGGACTTCGTCAGCAGGCTTGGGTGATCCACTCAAGGAATTAGCTTTATTTCAGGCACTTACAGGCTTAAATATGAAATCCTAGAGGGCCATGCCTTTCAGAGTCCATGGCACACTCGTCTCCATAAATGCACCTCCGGTTAAACAAAAATAAGTGCACATGCAACTTGGAGAATGAAGAACATTAAATATACGAAGAAACAAGGTGTAAAACATATTCAAGGGGCTACAGGTGGTAATGATTGTCTAATATGTCCTCAGAATGTTCGATGCACAAGATTGTAACAAAAATAAAATAAGATCAACAAATTTAATATTAAAAAATGAATAACATCAGAATCTATACTTAAGCACGACAATAAGCTAGGATTGAGTTGATCATTGCAGTGTATTGGTTGTGTATGAGGAACTTCAAATGAATAGTTAACCCTATATTTTAAGGTAGGAAAGGAAAGCAGTGTACGGAAGGCAAATTCCAAAATTAAAATCAAGAGATAATGCCTTACCAAAAATTCCCCTATTGCCAGAAGGTAATGGGCGAACTAACACATTGGCAGCATGTGGGTCACAATGCACAAAACCATGTTTAAACATCATTTCAGCAAATGCTTGACTTAACTGCATAGAGTAAAGATCTCATTAGAAATGAGTGAGAATCCTAAAGCATATTCTACAAAATAATTGCATAAAATGGAGAGCTATTAATACCTTAGTCCTAATTTCCAATAATAACTACGTAGAATGGAGGGCTATTAATACCATAATGATCTAGATGATCTATTCAAAAGTAATGTGGGAGCAAAAGATTAATAGATATGGGTAAGGAGATAAATTTTAAAGGAGACACCCATCAACTAGATCTCATTAGAAATGAGTGAGAATTCTAAATCATACTACTTTTATGATACCACTTGACTGAAATTTTAAAGGAGATACCCATCAACTTACTAATTTTGCAACATCGTTAGGCTGAATTCCAAGCTTCTGAATGGTCTTTAAGTCATTTACTTGTGCGCCATCAATAAATTCCATCACCAACAATTTTGAGGTACTCAAATTCCAATGTACTTTTGGGGCATAAACATACTCTGCAATATGAGGAGAGAACCTCCGAAAGTTATCCATACATTTTATGCTGTTCTTGGCCTCAAACAAGAAATTTAACTCCTGAGAACAACATTATAACCCATCAAAAGTTTGTTCCAAGAAGAGGAGAGAAAGGACCTTCAGATAGCCCAGATAATACATGACTGCCTGCAAGGACAGTATCTCAGTTTAGTGCATGAAAAAGGAACATTTTGCCAGATATCATGTTTTTTTCTAGGAATCTGGAAATCGAAAATAAAAATGAGAAGAAATGAAAAAACTTGAGCACATACATCTTACAACAAATTACCCATTTGTTATGATTTAAGTTGCAATGGAGAACGAATAACGCCGAAAACTGTAATCTAGTTACAATGGAGAAAGAGGAAGAATTATAACGAAAAGAAAAATGGACTAATTAGACGAAACCGATTCTGATACAAGCATATGAATATTGATCAGTTTCAAATTTTAAGATGCCTTCAATTATTATGATTGAGGGAGCAACAGTCAGTAAAGAACCCTGATGGTTTCCGGATTTCCTGAGTAAATCAAAAACCTAATACACATGACATGTCCATTATGCTAAAGATATTAAAAAATTGATCACCTCAACTTAGTCAAAACTTTAGAGGCAGCTTTAGCATGTTGTTGGAAATAATTTAATTCAAAACTTCTTCAGACTTAAGACAAATTTGACAGTAACAACACTTTATCTAACATCCAGTTAATGTAAATAGATTGAACAAGCACCGCAAGAATCTCAAGCAATAACAAAGCTGTATTGCACCTCATCAAACGAGGGAGAAATTTTTTCCAAAACATGAATAGGCTAAAGAGATCCTTGTAAACTATCAATTGGTGGTGAGACATTAAGTCATATACCCGAAAGGGGGGAAATTGAAAATAATTGAGCTCAGCAACAAACCTTGGGTATGCTTTCCCGTATTTCATCAATCAACCACCTGTGTAAAAATTCAAGAACTTCAAAATTTCATTTGATTTGAAAAGATGTAAAATTGGGAAGACATTGTCTTCAGAAGTTTTTATTGAGTTTCAGTGACTATTAATATAATTCATATGCTATGTGACTTCAAAATTTATCAGCTTTCTCAGGGCATATTAGAAAAATGTGCTGGTAAGAATCAATTCAAACCTGTAATCGAAAGAAGGAAAGAATCGATGCAATGTGTTAACAATTAAATCCACAGTTGCATAATCTGCAGCTGCAGTATCTGTCATGTGAGTATGCTGAACCTGAAGTGGAGATCAAATTATGTCAATTTCGAATATCCTTATCACCTATAAAAATTATCAACAAAAGTGTAGGCCTCAATGAAGATTGTACCTTTACAGCAACTTTTTCTCCCTCATGAGTGCGGGCAACATGAACCTGCGCCAGAGAAGCACTTGCAATGGGCACAGGATGAAATTCGGCAAAAATCTGTAAACGTACCTTGGGTTTATCATTTGAATGATCAAATAACTTGGTGATTTAGGGAAGAATTATTTACATCAAAAGATCTAAGACCAAATAAACCCTTTGGTAGATATGGAACAACTATACAACTTCAATAGATATTTAAATGGATGATGTATACTCACTTCATCTGGAGCCCTTCCAAGCTCATTCTTGAAAACTTCACGAACTTGATCATATGATGAAACAGGGCATCTATTCAACATTGATTCTCTCATTATCTGGACGTACTCAGCAGGCACTAAGTATTCCTGAAGAAGATCAAAATTAGCATTTGAAATTTTGATGCTAAAATTATTATTTGAGAAAACAGCACAAGAATACATACCAGCTGACTAATATGTTGACCAAGCTTGATATATATTCCACCATTTTTAAAACAAAGTTCTTGAAGCCTAAATGCACTCCTGGCATGAACTTCAGATTTAACTCTTGTCCTCTCAGTGCTACCCTCAGGCAAGCCCCAGAGAGAGTATTCATAATCTAAGATAAAAACCAAGAACAATAAGGTTTACATACTGATGCAGCAAAGCTTAGGCACATGAATATCTATTAAGGAACAATCATACCCGAACGGCAGAAAGCAGAAGCACATATTAACAAAGAAGAGAATTGTTCAAGAGGAGGTTTATAGGATTCATCAAATAAAGACTTTCAATACAACTAGTTCATGCACTAGAGCAATGCACAAGAGATAAGACACTCGCATTTAACAGCCATTTATTTATCTGATAAACCATAGTGCTTCCCTCATGTACAAGAAGAGCGAAACTACCTTCTCTAGGTTACTCACCTTCCCGTTGCTCACTGAATCAAAAAACACATGATCAATATTACATAACATGTTTTAAACCAAAAATTTATGAAAAATGAAGATGAAGCAGAATACCTAGAAACAGGAGGGAAGAAGGGAGAGGGAAACAGAGGAGAGAAAATCACAAGAACAAATGAAGAAAAGAAATTGGGTGTTGAAAATTTCAATATATCTAAATTTTCCATAATCAAGTCTGTTTTATCCAAAAATATATTCCCAAGTTACAAAGTATAAAAAATGAAATTATACCTAATTTGAACCTAGTAGCTGTGGAAAGAAATAAAAGAAAATAAATGAAAATAAATTCCAAAATATTTATTATTCTTCTGCCTAAAGCAAATGTCTAGTCTAGTGAAAGTCTTCCAAGAATATCCATAAGAATCGCATCACATGATAAAAGATAACACAAAATATGTGAACAAGATCTCCAAATCTTTCATATGCACTCAGTTAACCCTGCATCACTTTGTCATGGATATTAGTAACTAAATGCAGATCATTTAATATTAGTTCAGATAGGGGGGTAAAAGAAAAAAACTTGCACTATTCATACTACTGAGGTAATAGATATAAATGACCTCATTATATTTATGCTCTTAAAGGCAGCAAATATCTAAATCTTGAAACAATAACTGATAGACTCTCAAAAGCCACAGACTTGTTTTCTCCAGTAACCACTTGCAGTAATAGAGCAGAGAGAACACCATGGACTCTAAACGCAGTCTAAGTAACTAAATATATGTGAGCTCTCTAGTAACTGCTACTTAATGCAATGAAAATCCAAGGTCTGATTTTGCGCGCACACTCATATTTTACAGCATGAGGACAAAAAAATAATGTGTTCTCTTACAATCAAGTGTTTTCTAAAATGTGTTTTCTTATGTTTAATATTATGCTCCTGTTTGACACCCATTAATTTCTCTTTCTCATTCTCAATCTTCATTTCAATCACATATTCTCCCAATAAAATAATATTACACACAAATCAAAAACTTTTAATCACTTTTTCACCACACATTCTCACATCAATCACTATTACAAAATTTCTATTCTCAAAATGGGTTTCAAACAGGGGCTATTTTAAATTGTTAATCATTCTAAAAATCATTTAATAATCAAAATAACACATACCAAATATCTAAAATTATAAAATACTATATTTACTTAATAATTCCTACGATTAATCAATTGTCCAGTTTTCAAGTTTTCAAAATGCAAAAGTTAACCCCTGTTTGGTGCACATTAAAATTTTCATTTTCGTTTTCTACTCATTTTCAATCACATTTTTCAATAAAATAAAATTTTCCATCACATCAATAACTTTTCCTTCATTTTCAACCACACATTCTCCATCAATCTACTATTCCAGAATATATTCTTCCAAGATAATGTGGCTCAAACACGCCCTTAGACTATTTTTCATAGTTTCAACTAGACAAGTCATACTTAGCCCCTGTTTGATACACATTAAAATTTTCATTCTCATTTTCTACACATTTTCAACCATATTTTTCAATAAAATAATATTTTCCATCACATCAATAATTTTTCATTCTTTTTCAACCACACATTCTCTATTAATCTACTATTCTAGAATATATTCTTTCAAAATAATATGGCTTAAACACACCATTTATATATTTATAGGAACTTCATACATAATTTCGAAGTTTTCAACAAAATAAGTATCAAAATTATAATTATATAATGTAGATAGCACCATAACTTAAATATTATCTAAGAGTGTCTTCTAGAGGCTCTTTAACCAAAAAAATGCATTCTATTTCAAAGAGTCAATCTTTAAAATTATAGTACAAGAGACTCTTAACATTAATATTTTTAAATAGTGAGTGAATTTGACTCTCCTAATTTAGAGAGCCTAACTCGCTCTCTATAACTATATGCATCAAAATATTTCAATTTTCAATGGAAGAAAATAATATAATAATTTGGAGGAAAGCCAGTAAAAATAAAAGATAGAAAAATATTTTTTGGGATTAGTAAAATTAAATGTTAAAAATAAAGAGCATGTTGGATTACTTCAAAATTTTTACTCTCTAAATTTATAGATGCTCTCTAAATTGCAAAATATACTCTTTAAAAATGGAATCGCTTGGAAATTCTACTTAGAGATGTCAAATAAGCCGAGCGGCTCGTCGGCTCTTGAAAATACAAACGAGCCGCTTGGGCTCGTCATTTGACGAGTCCGAGCTCTAGTCGAGCCTTGCTTGGCTCATTGAGCTCGCGAGCGACTCGTGGGTAAGGCTCGTGAAAATTTTTAAAAAAAAATAAAAAAAGCTCATGGGCTTGTGGCTCGGCTCGTGAGCTAACGAGCTTGTGGGCCGAGCCAAGCTCGCCCACGAGCAAACGAGCCACGAGCCTCGTGAGCTCGTGGGTTAAAGGGTAAAGCCGACTTGGCTCGGCCCATTGACATCTCTACTCTAACTCTTTATCATACTCCAATTCAATATCATCTTCTTCATTTATTTCGTCTTTCACGTCGTCAAATACAAAATCAAATAAACTACACCAAATGTCCAAGACTATTTATTCGAAATCAAATGAACTAGTTAATGTATTGTCTTCAATCTTCATCCAATTCGAATTTCTTATTGAACCCATTGAAGAAGGCACATTAAATTTGGAGCAATCGAGCTTCACTGTTTTCCAATGTTCCTTTAGCCATTGTTCTGTTTGAAATTTTCTAATGTATTTTCATTTTTTACTTTTGTACGGATAGAGTTAATTAAAAACTTGAAACTAAAGTCAGATAAAAGGCTTTTAAAAAAATGAGAAAAAATAATAGAGCGCACCTAGTGGCGCATTAGTAGTCAACTGCATATAAGTGGTCAATTTAGCAATTGACCGCTTAATTTTGCGCTCATTGTCAAGGACTAGCATATCACCCGTGCATCGTGCCTAGTCGCGCTTTTTAGAACACTAATATAGTATTGTTTACTTAGGCTATTTTTTTGTAAATCAACTTGCACTAATCCATTACCATTTAGAACTAGAGATTCGGTATAGATAGACTGCTAGAACTAACTTTGCCTAGGTAAAGTTTGTTCGAATGTTCAAAATAACAACATTGTAGCCTAGAAAGTCTATCCTATCAAAAGGCTCGACTCGGTGAACCTTACTCCTCACAAATAAGCCTCACGGAGACTGATGTGTGGGCTCATTTTTTTTGTCTTTTCTGAACTTTTCAATACTGGCAAGCTTTTTGAGCTATGATGACAAAGAATGAAAAATAAATAACTAATAGCAACGAGGAGAACGATATGGGAATCAAATGTCAAGAAGACTTCTTAGTTGTTATTATTAAAATATTAGATTTCATGATTGTTATACAGGTACTAATTTCAGAACTTATTATTTACTATTGATGATCTATTTTATATATGTTTATAGTCTAATTTCAATTTTGTTAATTTGTTTTATTATGCTATGATGCTCGGTCTCGAGTTCGGGTATCAGGTACGGGTACATATCTAAGTGTCGAATCTTTTATTTTCTATAATGTATGATACGGGTACATGACTAAAAATTTCGAATACGGGTACATAAGTTTGTTTTTCAAACTTCAATTTTTTTTTTTTTTTTGATAAGTAATGTAACATATATTAAAAAAGGTCCAAGTATACTAAGTATACAAAAGGACAAAAGAATCACAGATTACAATGATCAAACATTTCTACTAGAGAGCTGAAGGAACGAAAACCCACACCCTTCACCCATTCAAACAATAAATGAAAGAAACTACTCTTCAACTCCGAAATGGACATCTCAATGTCCTCGAAATGTCGTGCATTTCTTTCCCTCCAAACACACCAAAAAACACAGTGAGGAACAACCCTCCACACCAAGGTAGTCCTACTTCTGCCCCACGGCCCCTTCCAACATGAGAGAAGATCAAAAACAGTTCTCGGCATGACCCACTGGACACCAAACAACGCAAACACAAAATCCCACAACTCCCGAGCAAGCTTACAGTGCAGAAGAATATGGTCCGGACTCTCCCCGCTCTCCCTACATAAACAACACCAATCAACCAAGATAAGGCCACGTTTTCGAAGATTATCAATAGTCAATATCTTCCCCAGTGCTGCAGTCCACGAGAAGAAAGCCACTCGAGGAGGGACCTCAGATCTCCACACACACTTCCAAGGAAAAGTTCTCGGATATGGGGAACTCAAATAACGGTAGCAACTCTTCACTGTGAAAGCCTTAGAACCCGGAGAACCCCAGCTAATCAAATCCTCTCCTCTACCTTGTAACGGAGTAGAATACAGGAGATCCATGAAGGAGGAGACGGATTCCAACTCCCAATCCTGCACACTCCGAGTGAAGAGCACATCCCATTGGAGCATACCATTAGTGTGAGACATGAGATCGGCTACTGACACATTTCTGTCTAGAGCGATGGAGAAAAGCTCCGAATAAGCCTCCTTCAATAGCACGCCACCACACCACTTATCATGCCAAAATTTCACCCTAGAACCGTCCCCCACCCAATAAAACAAATGTTTCGAGAACGAATGCCAACCTCGGTGGATAGACTTCCATAAACTTACCCCATGGGATTCCTTTACTTCCTTGGTACACCACCCCCCCAGTTGCTGCCATATTTAGCCACCACCACTTGACGCCACAAAGCATCCCTTTCCATACCAAATCGCCACAACCACTTGCTTAAAAGAGCCATATTGAAACGTTGAAGGTTCTTTACCCCCAACCTACCATATTGAACAGGCTCACAAACCTGAGACCACGAGACTAAATGGAATTTATTCTTCTCTCCCATACCAGACCAAAGAAAGTGCCTCTGTATCCTCTCTAAGCGGTGTGCCACCCCAGCCAAAATAGGGAAGAGCGATAAAAAGTAAGTGGGTAAACTAGAGAGGGTGCTCTTAATTAAAGTCACCTTCCCCCCTTCTGATAAATAAAGGCGTTTCCATCCCGCTAGCCACTTCTCCATACGCTCAATAATCGGATTCCAAATCGATTTAGCCTTAAAGGAAGCACCCAAAGGCAACCCCAGATATTTCATAGGGGGAGACGCAGTTTGACAACCCAATATTTGTGCTAAGACCTCCAGATTAGGCACCTCGCCCACAGGAACCATTTTAGACTTACCCAAATTAATCTTCAGCCCTGAAACCGCCTCAAACCACACAAAAAAGATCGCAAATGCTCCATTTTAATCGGATCGGCATCACAAAAAATTAAAGTATCATCCGCAAACAGCAGATGAGAGACCCTAACATGGTGATCAAGAGGAGAACCCACCATGAAACCCGAAAGAAGACCTTTATTGATAGCCCGATCCATAATCCGACTAAGAGCCTCTATAACAATAACAAAAAGTAAAGGGGATAACGGATCCCCTTGCCTTAGGCCCCTCGAACTTTCAAAAAAACCACTAGGGATGCCATTAATAAGGATAGAAAACCAAACCGTAGAAATGCAAAAACGTATCCACGAAATCCATAACTGCGAAAATCTGCACCTCCGAAGCAAATAAAGAAGAGACTCCCAGTTAACGTGATCGTAGGCTTTCTCCACATCAAGTTTGCATAAAACACCAGGCTCTCCATTTTTCAGTCTACTATCCAAACATTCACTAGGTATAAGAACCGAATCCAAAATTTGTCTCCCCTGGACAAAAGCGTTCTGAGATATGGATATTATCTTTGGCAGCACCACCCTCAACCTGTTAGCCAAGATCTTATAAAGCTCACTCACAAGACTGACAGGACGGAAATCCTTCACCTCAACCGCCCCCACCTTTTTAGGAATAAGGGCTAGAAATGTAGCGTCAAGACTTTTTTCAAAGGTTCCCGACACATGAAAAGCCCTCAACACAGCCATGATGTCAGGTTGAACGACTCCCCAACAGACTTGAAAGAATGCCATAGAGAAGCCATCAGGACCCGACGCTTTATCTCCATTGAAACCTTGGATAACTCCCAACGTTTCCTCCTCCTCAAAGGGTCTCCCTAACCAAGCCGAATCCTCAGGAGAGATCATAGAAAATTCAAGGCCATCAAGCAGCGGTCTCCTAGACCCTCCTTCCTTGTATAATTCTCGATAAAACTGAATGATGCCCGTCGAAATTGCCTCTTGATCATTAGTCAGCGCACCATTGATCATTAGGGAAGAGATAAGAGTTATACCTGCGACGAGAATTAGCTATGCGATGAAAAAACTTAGTATTTTTATCACCATCTTGTAACCAAAGGGCTCGAGATTTCTGACGCCAACTGATCTCCTCTTGCAGAAAAGACCTTTCAAGTTTCCCCATCAACCTAAATTTCCGAGTTCTCTCTTCACCAGATAGAGGACGTAATTCCGCCTCCCCATCCAGCACACTCAGCTCAGACATAGATTGCCGCCTCCTATTCTGAACATCACCAAAAACCTCCTCATTCCATTTTTTCAAATCTAGTTTGAGGGCTCTCAATTTCCTGGCCAGAACAAAGCTGGGGGATCCTTCAAAACGATAAGACTCCCACCACACTTTCACCTGATCCACAAAACCATTCGATTTCAACCACATATTTTCAAAACGAAAGGGTTTCTTTCCCTTGGAAAAGTCCCCACATTCCAGCATAATAGGATAATGATTAGACAAGAGTCTAGGGAGCCGCTTTTGATGAATAACTGGAAAATGATCTTCCCACTCCGTTGAGAATAAAAATCTATCAATAGAGACATGGAGGCATCCATACGGTTATTGGACCAGGTAAAACTACCCCCCTCCAAGGGAATATCAAAAAGCCCAAAGTAAGAAATGAAGTCCGAAAATGCTTGCATAGCTGGAGTAAACACTTCCCCCCTCAGTCTCTCTGTGGGAAAGCGAATAACATTAAAGTCCCCGCCAATACACCACGGGATGCCCCACCAACTCGCCAAACCAGCCAACTCCTCCCACATCAAAGACCTCTCCCTGTCAGTTTGTGGTCCATAGACCCCAGAAAATGCCCATTCAAACTATCAATAACTCCTCTGAATCTGCAAGAGACCGAAAAATATCCCACAGCTTCATCAATTTTTTCCACCACCCTACGATCCCACATCAGCAAAATACCACCAGAGGCACCAACAGAACCAATAAACATCCAATCTACATGATGATTACCCCACAAACTTCGAACTAGACGTCTGGAAACCAGTTCAATCATAGTCTCCTGAAGACAGATAATATCCGCTCCCCATTGCTTAATATAACTTTTAACCTGGAGACGTTTATCCTTATCATTGAGCCCACGAACATTCCAAGAGAGAATTTTTACATTCATTGAGGTAACATCAGGACCCTATCCCTGTAGCTACATCTACTACGTGACGACCCAGCCTCATAATTAATTGAACTCACCAGAGCTTTCAACTCCCTGTTTCCCTTCCTCTCTGATCTGCCAGACTTAACCGGCACTACCCCCCCCCATTTGCAGTGCTAGAGCGGCGAGAGTCGATGGATTTCAAAAGAGCAAAGACTTCCTCCTCATACCCCTCATATGAAGCCCCCACAAATTCTCCAAAAAGCTGATATTTGCCCCGCACCCATTCTAATGTAGAAAGAACCTTCCCTGCCTCACCCAGTTCTGATGCCCCAGCCCCATCCACGCCCACATCACCTGATGCTACTGGCCCTTTCAACCTATCCCCTTCCAGAGGACCACTATGTCCAATGGAAGCACCTCCAAAGGCTCTTCCACACCCTCCCAACACACAACAGAACTGTCCCCTATAGAAAATTCCGAATCAGCCCCCACTACAGATTCACCCTCATCATCACCTGCACCACCACTAAACCCATCCGAAGCTTCTGAACCACCATCGGCCTTCATCACCTCCCCCAACTCACCTGGAATAACCGGCTTCGACTCCTGAAGCTTGCCCACATGTGGGTGAAGAAGAGAAATAGGAATGGATAATCGTCGACCACCACGGAGCTTGAGGACCCAATCGGATGACGAACCCCACGCCCGCGTGACGGACTCACCAAGGCGTGGGTTCAGGGCCTTAACACCCTTATCGGAGCTTGTCGCGGCCGTCATAGAGGCGTAACTCCCTGTCGGAGCCATTATTGGGGACGTCAACGCAGTCCCTGTCGAGAAACTAGGCTTCGACCCCGGTAAAAGAGGCCCGGATTGTGTTTGCAACAAAGTGGGCTTGGAACCGGATTTGGGCCGCCAAATAACTTTGGACTTCTTTGGATTGTGGGTGCGTAGTTGTTTGCGTGATCCATTGGGCTTCAGGCCTTTAAAATAATCAGAATTATTAGGGCACACCCCAGGGCCTTGTTTGGGTCCAACGACTTGGGCCTGCTTAACCCCCCAAACCCCATCCAGCCCACGTTCTATTTGAATATTCAAACATAATTGAACCAAACCCAAATCTGTCTCCAATTTGTCAGAATCAGAATTAGCCATATTAAGAATTAACTTGTCTATTTTCGGCTGAAATCCTTGCACAATCTCAGGGATATCTACCGCCTTATTTATCTCCTTCTTTCCCTTACCAGCGCCGCCCAATATGGTGGAGGAAGACACTGCCGCAGCCACCGACCCTTTTCCTTTCACAGTGCCGGAAGCAATAAACTTTTGTTCCACCGGTGCAGATTTCGGCCCCCTATCGTCATATTTAATATTAGTGGATAAAAGCCGGCGTAACTCCATCCCGAACCCACGCCAACCATTACTATTTCTCCCTTCTAGAATGATAATGGTTCCGTGCCGTCCCTCTCTATGGATCTCCTGGATAGGGATATACTTGCCTTTGGAATTGGAACAACGTTGCAAGAGAATAACACTATCACCCACCCGGAAAGATCGAACAAATGACTCGATATAAGGTTTAGAAATCAGGTCGTCAATGGCACTCGTCACTCTGATAGCGCATGCTTTACCCATAGCAACAGAACGAACCATTCCCTTGCCCATCTCAAAAATACGCACTTTAGGGGCACCGCCTCCTTCCATAACGAGTTCGAAAGTTTTAAATTCAATGAACAAAATCCGTGAATGACCCATTTTTGATTAGCTTCGAATGAAAGATTAAGAAAGAAAGAAAAGTGGATTAGAAATTTGAGAGAGAAAATTCTTCAGCATGTTTTTCTTGGTTCTTTACAATTAAGCTAGCAAAAGTTTGTTACTAGTCATGTAGCATTTTCAATTTTTTTTAATAATCCAAGATGTCATTTTGAATAGACCAAAATCAATTATTTACAAAAAAAAAAATATATATATGTAATAAGGGGTTAAGATGAATAACATAGAATTTTGGGAATTAGTTCTTAATTATGGGAATTACTAAATTAATATAAAATGAAGGAATTGATTGTAATTTGGACTTAATAGAGCACTAGTAACACTATATGAAACCATTTTCATTTTAAACAAACAAAACTTTAAACCACCGATACAATGAAAGAAAGAAGGAAAAAAGGAAGGAAAGAAGAAAAAGAAGGAAAAACCTAGCGCCGCCGCCTTTCTCCACCCTCTCAACAATAACGCTAGATTTATAGAGAGCAAAAATGGGAGAGAAGAAAAGGACAAGAAAAAAAAAAGAGAGAAGAAAACGAAGAAAGAATAAGTAAAAATGGCAAGTGTTGGGCCGAAACTTGGAGGATCCGACACATACCCATACCCATCTAGTGTCCGACACGGGTACTCCAACTATTTCGAAGAGTCCAAGCATCAGTTATTATGTATTTTTAATATGGTTTATGGTTTATTATGAGTATACTATTCTTAATTTTTTTTCATTATTTTATTGGTTTGTCATCAAGCTTATGCCTCAACATACATCACATCATGGAACACCTCAATACCCAATTGATCCTTTTTAAACAATGCACTCAGTGTGTTTGATTTGCTCGTGCGAAACTTGTATTGGTTGCAAAGTATTATTGTCTGGAAATTAACCTTTCTACATTGAGCTTCTATAGTAGATTCCTATAACCTTCTAGGATGAGATGAAATTTGTACTAAGTGACAAATATGGTCAGTCATATTCGAATTCAATCAATTGAAATTAATTCTATTAATATTTGATTGGTCAATATATTTGAGCAAATTTAAGCCTCTAGTATCATCTACATTCGTCACTCTAGGACAATTTTATTATTAGTCCCTCCTTTTTATTCCTCCCATTATAAATGATCTATACCTTACGTTGCCTTAGGAGGTCAAAGCCGATTTTTGGCATAAAGAAAGTTCATTTCAAGTCTACCTCACCCAGAGTCAGGTTCTTTTAGTCAGAGAGAAATGATGAAGATCCTAATAGATATTACTTCGAGACTCGTGATTTATTCACTTCCTTTAATTATGAAGTTCAAGATACTAAACTTGCGCTTAAACTGTTGCAAGTGGGTGCACTATTGGTAGGTGATTATTTAAGTGAGGATGAAAGTGGAAGACTACCTATTGACTCATGAGATGGGAGAGTATTGAAAATGCCCTACAGGTTGACATGACTACACCATCATTTTACAGTGGGCACACAAACTGTTGAGGAAAATGCATTCTTCTCAAAATAATGCCAGTCAAATAGAGGCTATGTTGCATCTTCCACAACTTCCCAGCCCAGAAAATCTCATCTTAAATAATGATGCATTCCGAATTCTAGCCTTTCCAGCGCTTTATAACAATTCCAACTCAACAGACTCGTTTAACCATATGAAGCACAGTACACCATAATCTACACATCAAACAAAAGGACCAAAGGAAATTTTAAGTTAACACTTTTTTTTTTTTTTTTTTTTGTGGGCAAAGCAGGCAGCAATTTGAAAAAAAAAAAAGTGTGCGCCCTTCTCAAGGTATTCCCCATCAAAGTAGCTCCGCAAGGATACTTAGTGATGCATAACTTGACAAGGAGAGGGAAAGAGAGAAGGAAAGGGAGAGGAGAAGAGAGAGAAACAATGTAGGAGGCTGAAAGTCTATATGTAATCAATATTCTATCTCAATAAGTCAGTGAAACTAGATGCGTAATTACAGTATTTTAAATTCAAAGGAACTATGACATCAGAAGCTAATCAAATATCAGGGTAATCAAAAGAATCAACCTTAGTCTTAAATCAAACTCTATTTATAATCATATTTCTTCTGAAATCCTAATAATTTCCTCACATCTGAGAGAACTAGCCTAAAACTAGTCAAGGTGGCTGAACTCTTAACTCAACTTCAATGTTGCCAATCACAGGGCAAAACATCTTTGCGCTCTAAAGTATCCCAAATGGCTTTGCCGAAAGTGTAGGAGCATGAGGGACTAGAACAGCAAACTTGGACATGATATTCATGATGCTCCTTCACCAGTGGACGAGAGATGGTGAAAGAGAGGAACGATTCTTATTTTGAGTTGTGCAAATGGGTTAGCCACAAATAGGCAACCAGAAATTGGTCCAACACAAGAGCAAGGACAGGCAAGCTAGGTTCACTAACAGGCCTAGTGAAAATACTGGGACATGACTGTCTAATATTCTTGAAAATTGATGAGAAAAATACTGAGAGGAATAAAAAAGTTGTATAACTATCCAGTCTTTAAATTATAAAGACAAATGCCCCATTTATAAATTTATGGAAAACAATAAAAGCAAAGTCACAACTACCTACCAAGTCTATCCTGTTAATACTTACTATAGTTTATCCTATAAAGACTTGCCATAATATTTCCTGTGCAAAGAAAATAAAACTAGATTAAATATCCTAAACAAGGGAACGAACAAAAACTCAGCTTGCCTAGAATTAGATTGAACAAAGAACTTCAAATCTTCCAAAACTTCCCCTCAAGCTGGCGTGGACATATTTCTTATTGAAGCTTATCTAAGATTTGACTAAACAAGGGAAAGTCAAATCAAGTGTCCTCAAACTCAAGATGGTGATGTAGAAACCATATTGAGTTTTATAACTAAATTTTGGCATGCCTGCAACTTTGATCAGTAGCCTTGACATTTTGGCTAGGCACAATTGATCCAAAACCTGAGAATAGGTTTGGTAAAGCTCTTTTAAGCTTATAAAATCGTCAACCATCATTTTTATCCACATTTCGTAAGATCCACAACTTTTTTCTCCTTTTTATCCACTATTCCACAAGACCCATAACTTATAATCTACAAAAAAGTTTTACCAAACATAAACTAACATTTTCTCCCTCCAAGAACCGTGAGCCCATGATATAAAACTCCAAAAAAACATCCCAACCAAGGTTAGATGACTCCAACAATTGAGAATCCCCAAAGGATCAGGCCTCTTTGATAGTACATCCTTCAGTGGAGAATCTTCATCTTTAGCTATCATAGTCGGTTATTTTGGACAAAAATTAATCTGTCATTATATGCTATAAAATGGCGTTATCGATGCACTTTTTCTATTTTGGAAGACATTTTCACACAGTAATGGAAAAATATAATATTATAAACTGACTTAGACAATCATCAATATGGTATCACGAATAGAAAATATATCATTCAAACGAGCACCACAGGGTTTCTCTCTAAAGAATGGAGGCAAATGCTAGTTTAACATAAGCCTCATACTAAACTTGTTTTGATATAATTTTGGAAATCGTAACAAAAGTAAATTCAACATAAATACAAAGAATGGAGCATTTATATAACTATCGGAAATCGCAACCAAAGGTAAATAAGACATAAATACAAAGAATGGAGCATTTATATAAATATATTGTCTCTTTAGACTACAAAGAAAAGACAAAGATTACATATAACCATAAAAGAAAGTTTTAACTACCTATTATTATTTGTCCTATTAAGATATCCTATACATAGAAAAGGAAACTAGAATAAATCTCCTAAAAAGGAAAAGTAAAAAACCGATCTTGTCTAGAATTTGATTGAATAAAGAAAGTTAAATATTCCAACACTCCCCCTCAAGTTGTTAAAAAGATATTTTCCATTCCTAGCTTATACTTATCGAGGATTTCACTAAATAAGGAAGTCAAATCTCCAACAAGAATCAACAAGTGACCGAGGTGCATTTGTCATAGTAAGGATAGCCTTTCTAAAGACTCAACAAAGTGCAACATAACTCACACTTAATGTCAAGCTTCAGCCCACTTATGAATATTGAGACTGGCATAGAGCTTCATCAATATCTCACCGGAACATAAGCTCCAAAAAAATGAGTTGTGTACGCACTAATAGTGAAAAATCCATTTCTATAGCTGATGAATTATCCGAACAGCTTGTCCCTAAACATTTAGGGACATATTTTCTCTTGAGTTTGCATTTCCTTTTGCCCCCTAAGTTGTTAGGACCAATCGCATGATGATACCTGTGTGACACATTACTTGTAGAGCTTGGTACACCTTTATGTTTAGTTTTAGCAAAACGAATGCACTGATTGTCAGTCATGCCATACTACTGAAACTACGTGTCAAGGAAATCTATGCAATCAAGAAACTATTCGGTGCTTTAAGTCTACCATCAAATTCTAGTGGTCCTTACGTACCTCTCCTATTGACAATACTGACTTTCTGAAATTGTTCCCAGTGTGGTCATATGGATACTAATAAGGGCATAATTGACGCTGTCTATACTGAATCTATATGGGCGATTGATGAACCTAAAGACGTTCTGATGTGTGACCCTATCTATACGAAAAAGTAGTGTGGGTGACAAAACAATCAAGGGATCCCCTAAATTTGTATGGATCGTGGAGTACCTATGATTCCTTATAGTATGCTGTATGTCCATTTATTCTGTTTCCATCGTTACCAGAGTCAATTAACAAACTGTGTATGTCCTCATGAATTGCATTCAAGGTGTGCTTTACAGTTTTGCACGAAGTTCTAAGTTATGATATTGTTTGCAAGAGTTTCATTTTGACCTGAAAATTTTAATTGGATAATGTATGTTCAACAGGTTTCACAGTGATGTTCTAACCAACAGATCGATGCTCAGGGGAGAAGAGTATGAGGGGACTAACTTATATTTTAGATAATAACAAAATAAGTAATGCAATACGGGGACTGATAATTGCATTATATAAATTCCAAATTATGTCTCAATGAATACCCATAAATAGATACACATAAATATTGTATTTTTTAGAATTAAAATTGCAGATAATAACTGATTGAATTATCAGGAATGTGAACAATTTTTTCTTTTTAGTTTTTCAAAAAAAAAAAATCATTTTTTATGAAAAATAAATTAAATCAAGACCATGAAAAGATATATTTAAGGCCGTAATCTCTAAACTATTTTATGATAAAAGTTCCAAGAAAATGACCGATTGAATCGAAAATATATTTGAGATCACAAATACTATACTTTTAAAACTAACTGTAACAAACACAGACAATAGTATAAAATCATGGACCAACCAAAAATAAAAACGCCACAACTGTAAAGAAATGAATTCTGATAAATCAATATAAACACCTAAATCAAGAAAAAACGCCAAATGAGTATAGCTATTGAACAAAAATGCGTCTGTACGTGTTAATGATGCAAGAAATTCGAATAACAATTAACTAAGCTTAATTTGTAATGAAAAACTGGAATACTGCCCCAATTGTGAACAGTTATTATTGGGAAGATAATGGTTATGGTTTTACCGAAAGCAATTGTGGCGGCAGTAATGGAGTCACGGAGGAGGCGGAGGGGGACGGCGGTGCAGAGTTTCAGGGCCGAGGCAGGGTCCTCTGAGTTGGCAATCATAGCCGCGCCCGTGCCGGCGCCACCAGCCGCAGTGGCTGCTAAAAGCAGCTTCGTTTTGGCGCGCCACAGAGATCGCGCGGCCATTCTTTGCTTTTTATTTTTTCTTTTAGGTTCGGAGACTCCTTGTTAAATGAGGTGTGCCGTGTGCGTTACAAGCAATTGAGTGTACGACAGCTACGAAATTTGCATACATATACGGGGGTGGTTCCACGTGGCTTAAAATTCAATTAAAATAAAAAATATAGTCATTATTAGATCTCACTCGTCTAATAAAAATTAATAATAACGATTAATTTTTCAATTTTAATCCGATTTTAATTTCTACCGAAGACGCCCATAATTTAATTGTCCAAACTTATTTATATGAAAATTATTAATTATTTGTGTTTGATTAATTAAGTTTTTAATTTAAAAAATATTATATCTGTCTAATTTTTATTAGTGAATAGATGAAAGATGATAGATAAAAGAGAGAAAGAAAGTGAATTACCTAGAAAATAAAAAATCACATCTCCCTAAAGAAAATATTTTGTTTTCAAGAAAAATATGGTCACATGACCAAAAGTAGAAAAATTATCAATCAAACAGCACAAAAGTAAAAAATTAGATGGAAAACACATTTTTCATGTAAAATATTGACAATCAAGCGCACCTTAATGACATTTTAGGTTAGTTCTCATATCTCTTTAGTCACTTAATTTTGAAAATTGGTAATCTATCAATCATTGTGTTAAAGTATGCTTGCAAAATTGAAAGAATCTAATGACATGTCTAACAGCATAGCTCAAGTGGCATGCATTTGAATACTATAAATTAGATTTTTACATAAATCATGTTATAATTAGTTAGAAACTATAATAATCTAGTTCATAAAATTTGTGAGATTTAGATTTCGAAAAACTCTACGTTTGAATAAAATCACGTACTCAACCATTAAAAAAACCCAAATATGCATTGGACGATTTGTGAATAAAAAACGATCATACACATAACACATTTAGATTCATGCTTAACATCATCAAATTCTTCCAATTTTGTAAGCGTCATTTATGTAGTGATGAATATGATACCAACTTTCAAAGTTAGGTGGCTAATGTGGATAGTCTTTTAAGTTCAATGACCCCTTAGGAACTTTAAGAAAAGTTCAATGACCATTTAGGAAATTAACCCATTTTTGTCCTTAACATAAGTTTGTTGATAGCATGATTTAGGGATTTCAATGGATGGGACGGCATCCTCGTCCCTCGCTTCACTGTCCCTCGCTTCACTGAGAATTTTAAGGGTAGCGACGTGACTAAATATCTCCATTTTTGTATTGTTTACTTTTTCATGTAGCTCTTGTTTGGTTCAACTAAAATGTTGAATGAAAATTTAAGTCAAAACTAACCATTAATTTTAACTACACATTTTACGTGGTCATTAACTTTTTAGCCACTCATTCTATCAACTTTATCAAAATTTACTGAAAATCTAATTTTTTTTTTCTAAATCTAATAGGAATTTATCTTATTTCTTTTGATTGTTTGATTTCTCATAAGTGAACGGAATCATGATCAAGTAATATAGTAGTGTGTAGAGTGTCGAACCATGAGAACTATGTATGCAATCGAGTTCTAATTATTAACAGTCTTAATCGAATAGCAAATAAGGTTTGAGTTTTCTATACTAATATCTAAATTACCTATTAAACTAGAAAGCAATTTAACTAGTTTGATTTCAAATACGTGAAAATATTGCCAAAATGTTGAATCCCCATTGTTAATCAATTGTTAGCACAACAAATTAAAGTGGCAATTTGTAATCATTATTGTTGGTCAGCGTTTCTAATTTAATTGAAAACATCTCTCGATAGTTATCAAATATATTCCTCTCATGTGACACTCATATCTCTCGATAAAAGATGTGAACATGATAAATGTATTAAACGATCTAGAACGCTTATGAAAAATCATGTAAAGTATAGATGTATATCTCTCTATCGGACTTTACAATGTTTATTAGTTTTAGCTAAAAGCTTTTTATCTCTTGATAATAATAAATCATCTCAATTAGTAGCTAATTAATTGAAAAGTCGGTGATAACAATAATAAACATCCAAGAAAATAAATATACAAGTCGTCAAAATAATTAATTAATATTAAAATTTTCAAAATAAGCGTTCGTCTATATCTTAGCAATGTAAAAATCTAGCATATCATATTGTTGAAATTAAACATGCAAAAATGGAATGATATCACCAAAAATTGACAAACGTGATTGATTCTCTCTGGAAACCCTTTTCTTTCTTCTGCTTTCTCTTCCATGCCAATATATATTAAATTTCAGCATCAAATTCCCATTCTTTATTTTGCTCCAAAAGCTGCTCCCTCCCGTGTTACATATATGTATATATACATATAACCTAGCCACCAATGTTTTTGGTCTAATTTTAAGTCCAAGCTGAGGCCTAATTGATACTAATGTTCAATTAAATTAATGTTTGCTTCCAAGTCCTCAATTCTTTCATGTAATGCAAGTTAGTTCTTAAATTTTGGATTTTGTCATTTTTCGTCGTTTCTTACTTCTTTCATTCAATTCCTTTTTTCATGCATATAGTTTCTGTAATGCCCAGAATTCTAATAACTGAGTGCGTTACCAATAATACGTTCTTTAACATTAATCTCTAAAAATACGGGATTTAAGAAAGTTTCTAAATTAGAATTTCTTTACTCAAACTATATACTCATAACTTTTTTTAAACATATAAACTTAAATAAAAAAGGGAACAAAACAATTTGGAATGAGTTTTTTTAAAAAAACAAGAAGCTGAAACAATTTTCTACAGTAACAAGGTGAGTTTGCAAAAATTATTTGACCTAACAAATATTGACGAAAATTTATGAAATTTTACAAAAAAAGTATAAAATTCATATAAATACAACATATAAAAATTTGTGATCTCGACGACAACGTTCGAAGCATGAAATTATTTTTCGAACAAGCTGGTATGTGTTTCTCGAATTTGACTTTCACAGTTTACTAAAATTGTTATCATAAATTATTCGGGACTCCGATCAACCTATTTTCAGTTACATATGATAGATAACTCAAAAAGGATCATTTTCCAATTAAAAACATGCTAAATCTCAAATATACCGTAGTACAATTTTAAAAACAGTGGCAGAATGTTGAAATTTACTAAACACGTGTTCAAATGTTGGGTTGAACTACAATTTTTGGGATACCCCAATGATTATTAAACATAAAAGTGGCAATCTAAAACATAAGAAATAAGTTTCTCTAAAAATTTCATATATCATTCATGCCTAGCCACATCACGATCTCCAATTACTCCGAAAATGTTAAATAGAAGTGAGCATCTCAAAGAAATACTTAGTATGCTACACGTGCTATATGAACATAATAATCATTTAAACATGCATCATTACATATTTTCTTCGAAAATAAGCAAATCGATTATCAAATGATCTACTTAAAGTTCTGATGAGCCTATGCGACCATCAGTTAAATATATAATCTCTTAAAGTTCTAATGAGCATTTGTGATCATAAATTAAACATATAATTTAGTTCTGATGAGCATCTGCGGCCATCAATTAAACATATAATCTCCATGACATTAACATTTAAGAAGAACCATTAAAGGCACTTCACAAACTTCATAACCAAACATAATGAATAACATGTACGAATGAAAGTTAAATTCATATAACGATCAACTTAGTGTAGGAATCCTACCTTAGTTGTAGTGATAAGATAGTGTTTACGTCGAACGGAAATCCTCTCCAAATGTCAAACGTAAAAATGCTTTCTTTAGTGGGTATGCCATGTGTGCATGTATGTGTATCTAATATGACTTGTAACTTAATGTCAATTGGAATTCATATGTAAACATGAGCCTAAAACCGTTTGTAAATATTGGATAGAATTTGATTTCAAATAATAGCATTGGGGATATGTATTAATTAGATGAGTTTTGTTTCGTGTAGGGAAACAAAGTACACGAAATCCTAGCTACAAAGATGAAATTAGTTAATTTGGATTGCAGGGAAAACAAATGGATAATCTATAAAACTAATGCACATTCAAATAAAAATATCAAAATGTCAAATTACAGTTATGATAAACGTGGCTGCCAATATGTTGATTGTTTGATTATCCTTAATTAAAAAAAGACTAGATAGAATTAGTCATTAATCATCCACTCTTGTATGTATATTTATTTGCTTGTTTGATGAAATATATACATGATTGAATTGATGAGACATTTGCATAATAAACCCCTCGCTAAAATATTAAGTCAGAATCATCGTTTGACTTTCATCATTATAGAGAAAAACGAGAGTTTTAAATCGATCTCAACTTGTTGAGTACACTCAAGGCTGGTCCACTAGGGATATGTTTGACGCTATGAAATATTTGATATTTCTGAATGATGGATTTGACTTAAACTATAATTTATCTTTTGTTGAGTGCACTGAAGAAGATAAATTTTAGAGGCATGTTAAGTTTACACATAAAATGTGTGAAGATAAAGAGTTGTCAGTGATGATTTGCATAATTTCATACATTTTATCATTTCTTGACTTTAAACTTTAGTCCAATTTGATTTGTTTTTTCAATTTTAGACTTCATTGTGGTCATTTAAATATTATTTCCGGATATAAGAAAATAAAGATCCAAATATTAGCAGCCCACCTTGTTGGAGAATAAAGCCCAATTGCTATGAAGGCCAAGCCCAATTGCTATGAAGGCCCAACAATCAACTGATGAGGTTGCCTAGAGCTAATGGACTCTCTCATCTAAATGAAGATAGAGCCGAAGAAGAAGGCAACTGGAAGAGGCGGTTGTGTGGATAACAACAAGAGTGAAGAAATCCGGAAAAAGAAAAAAATAAGGGAATTTGGAATCAAAAAAAAAAAAAAAAGAGGGCTGTTGAAATTAAAAGAGGAGGCTGCAGCTTTGAAGAAGAAAAAAAAGAGTTGCGTTGGTGATATATACTTGCGGACAGAAGAAGCCGGCCAACTGGGAGAGAATTCAAAAAAGGAAAAAGCAAACTTGAAAAATTGAGGCTGAAAGAGAGACAGCAAAGCAGTAAAAATTATTCTTGGCTGGTGTTATAGAATTTTCACGAAGCGACGGCTTCATCAAGAGCCAACCATTATCTTCCTGTTTGATTTTCTTATTCCAGCTAACCTTTACTTTTTCCTGTCTGATTTTCTTATTCTAGCGACTAAGATCATGTTGATTTGGTTTGTATTGAGTTTAATTTCCAGCATGAACTAAGTTTCTTTTACTTCTAGGAAAATGATGTAATCTAGTTTCAACTATGCTTGCTTTTCTATGCTAAACTGAAGTAATTTCCAATTGTGTGTCTGATTTATTCCTTGCTTATTTCTTCTAATTAGCTGGCCGTTAATTATATGATTTGGATCTTGTGATTTGCTTTCGAAAGAGGGAATTATAAGATAGACCATTGGGTAATTCAGCATAGGTAATTATAAGATTGGAAGACTTATAATAACACGTGTAGTGTTAAGAGACAAATTATTCAACTTAATGCTTTCTTGTTCTATTAATTGCATACTCTTGTGTAAACTAATGTTCAAGAATTGATCCAATTGTCTATCGAACGAAGCTTTTGGATGATTTAGAAGGTCCTGCTAACAGGCTTAGAAGGTTACTCTCTTTTAGTTAGAAAAGAAAAGAAAAGCCTAGTGAGGGACTAGGTGAAATCGGATTCCTAGAAGTTCTTTTTTCTCATCGATTCTTCCATCAAACAATTCCTTAGTTTTCTTTGTTTGGCTATTATTTTAGTTTCCAATTACAACCAATTTTAGTGACTTTTCTAGATAAGCTGAGATTAGTATAATTTCAATACCTGTCATAAGTGAGTTATCAATCCCTCATCACTTTAATATAAAACTACGATATTGTGCACTTGCAGTTTTGCATCGATCAAGTTTTTGGTGCCGTTGTCGGGGATTGTTTTATTCTTATTTTTTCCAATATCGATACTGAGTAATCTTATTTTTAATTTAGAATTTTATTATTATTATTATTATTATTATTTTTATTTTTATTTGACATGTACGTTTTAACGTGAACGCGGCGTGCTAGACACCTTGAAATTACTCCTTTTGATCCAGAGATTGAAATAACTTTTAGGATATGAAAAAAATAGAAAGTACCATCCATGGCTGAAGAACAACTAGCTACACAACCGTGCACCTTGAAGGATTTGTGAATGACAACTACTCGGGTATAAGGCATCAAACCATTAATGCCAACAATTTTGAGCTCAAACCAGCCTTAATAAGCATGGTGTAGCAAAGCCAATTTAGTGGATCACCATTAGATGATCCTAATATACATTTGGCAGTGATTTTGGAGATTTGCGACACCACAAAGATTAATGGTGTTATAGAAGACACCATTAGACTGAGACTGTTTCCCTTTTCTTTGAGAGAAAAGGCAAAAGGATGGCCACAATCTATACAGCCAGGAAGTATCATGAGTTGGCAAGACATGGCTGAAACATTTCTTGCTAAATTCTTCCCACCTGAAAAAATGGCTTAGCTCAGGAGTAAATTAGTCAATTTTAAGCAAAATGATTTTGAGTCACTCTATGAAGTATGGGAAAGGTACAAAGACCTGATGTCGCTGCCCTCAACATGATTAACCTTAATTAAAAAAAGACCAAATAGAATTAGTCATTAATCATCCACTCTTGTATGTATATTTATTTGCATGTTTGATGAAATATGTACATATATACACGATTGAATTGATGAGACATTTGCATAATAAACCCCTCACTAAAATATTAAGTCAAAATTATTGTTTAACTTCCATCATTATATTAAAAAACGAGAGTTCTAAATCGATCTCAACTTGTTGAGTACACTCAAGGCGGCTGGTCCACTAAGGATATGTTTGACGCTATGAAATATTTGATATTTCTGAATGATGGATTTGACTTAACTATAATTTATCTTTTGTTGAATACACTGAAGAAGATAAATTCTAGAGGTGTGTTAAGTTAATACATAAAATGTGTGAAAACAAAGAGTTGTCGTTTAATGATCTGAGAGTTGTATGAAAATGCAATTGATAATAGTATCTACCCAAATATTTTATTAAGACTTGTTGAGCCTACTCAAGGTCTTAATATAATAAATAGGATCCCAACCCAGTGAGAATCGAATATGGATTCCATTAATTTATGTATGATGGTCATAAAGTTATTTTAAATAGTGGGAGCATATTTGATTTGATTAAAGTCCATTTTAGAATTACGCAATGCATTTTAATACATATTAATTTTTTATTTTTCATCATTTACAGTTTTGAATCATGATTAACCATATGAATTTGAGAGGCATACTGGTTGCCAACAAACTGACCGTGCCGAATTGTTAGGTTTTATGTTGTAAATTGGCAATAAACAAAAGGGTCTGAATTGTAAAAGTTGTAAAAAGTGAAAGAGTTATGTGTAAATATATAAAGTTAGGGTTTTTAGGTTTAGGGTTCGAGAATGGCAAGAAGGAAATACGGCGCAGATTTTCGCTAGACTGACGTTATGGATTGGTTCGAGCGTAAAAAGCAGAGATTTTCTCTCTTGACTGTCGCACTTTCTTCGCTCGAGCGACAGCTTATCGCTCAACTATCGCTGAGCCCTCGCTCGAGCAATAGCGTTGTCCGAAAATATTTTATTTCAAGATTTAAAGACTTTTCACTTGGCCAATTCGTTTTATAACCTACCTATATATATAGCAAAACACCTCAAAACGTATTTTTCACAAGATTGAACGTTGAGAGAACTTCATCTGGGAGAGATCATCTATAGTTTATCTTTCAACCTTCATCCGTTGATATAGTTTTGGTGAGAAAAACATCATAATTCGAATACCAAACCGTGCTTTCCTCCGCATTTGTCAGAGTTGCTGAAGATCGAGAGAAGTTGACTGGAGTTCCAATCGATGAAGAATATGGTGTTCTTCGTGATCCACATGAGATAGACAATTCTGTGAGGCTAGGAGTGCTGCAGGGTAGCAGATTCCAAGAGAGCTTTAACGATTGCAGCTAAGGATTGGTGTAGGGGAACACAGTATCCAGGAGAGCTATATGAATTGCAGTCGAGATATCAGATAGTACGTGTTGTCTAGTCTGGTAGATTGTAAGTGTTTGAATTGTTTATAGTGGATTGCCTAGCAAAGTGTCCGGAGTTTTTCCACATTGAGTTTCTCTGTGATCATACCGTGTACTGATTTACTGCTTATATAATTTGCGATATTCACACATATGATTAATTTGACGTGATTGTTTAACCATCTAGAGTTACTTGTTTCTAATTTATTTCCGTATAATATACCTATTCACCCTCTTTTAGGTATTGTTAGGGTCGAACTACGCGTTTTTCAATTCGTATTAGAGTCGTAAATCAATTCCTGACCCTTTTTATATTTTAGATGAGTCAGTCACTGTCCGTGCCTTCATTCTTTGATGAAAGCAATTATGCCTACTGGAAAATTCATATAAGAGCTTTCCTTAAGTTTTTGGATGAACGTATTTGGATTAGCGTTCAAAATGGGTGGGCTCCACCTTCAAGAACTATTGCTGGTGTAGTCACACCCACTGATATCTCACTATGGACTAAAACCAGTTTAGATGAGTATAATTGGAATAGTAAGGGCATTCATTCCCTGTTCATGGTTGTGTCTACAGAAGAATTTAGGAGAGTCTCGATGTGTGAAACCGATAAAGAGGTTTGGAATATCTTAGAAACCACACACGAGGGAACTAAAAGGGTTAAAAATTCTAAATTACAGATGTTAACCACTATGTTTGAAAAGATCAGAATGAAAGACGATGAATCGTTCGATAAATTCTATACGAAGCTAAATGACATAGTCAACTTTAGCTTTAAGTTAGGTGAAAAGATCATCAAGTCCAAAATTGTTAGAAAAGTCCTTAGATCCCTATCTGAGAGGTTTAGACCAAAGGTTACTGCAATAGAAGAAAGTAAGGACTTAGACACTATTAAGATTGAAGAATTTGTAGGATCACTTCAAACTTATGAACTCGCCGTCTCTCAACCTAAAAAGGTTAAATCCATCGCCATGCACACCATTAGAGAAGAGGAGAGCGAGTCCACTGATAATGAGACTCTAAGGGATGACGAAATAACTTATTTTGTTAAAAGATTTCAAAAGGTGATGATGAATAGGAGAAAACCTCATGAGCGAAAAAGTAATGTCCCTAATAAACTCTCGAGAGGTAGATGTGAGAAAAACACATCTAGGACTCCTATTAAAAAATCTCAATATGTTCAATACCACGAGTGCAAGGAGTATGGTCACATTAGGAGTGAAATGTCCTAATCTGAAGAGGAGTTCAGGTAAAAAATGACATAGGGCCTTAGCCGTGACCATAAGTGATGAGGAGTCATATTCTAGTTCTCAGAATGAGACTTCTAGTGGTGAGGAGGAACAAGATTTCATGGCCATCACTTCGATTGCTACAATAAAATCTGACCGTGAGATTGAGAAAGTTGAAAGAGAGGATGAGAGTGAACAATCCGAGGAAGAGTATGAGGATGTGATCAACATTCACGAGTCTTATCGTGAACTGTTTGAGAAGAGTCTTAAAATTAAAAAGGTCAATAACCACTGAGCAAGTTTGAACCTAAGTTCATTCCCACTTGCCACCATTGTGGTGCACTTGGGACACACTAGAGCTAAGTGTCGTAAATGTGTGACTAGAAGTAAAAGTCAAGATTTCACTAGCAAGGTTAACTTTCTTGCCAATGAAATTAGCCACTTAACTGTGATGACTCGATTAACTAAATTAACTTCTACTTTTAAGAAGGTCGTTAAAAGGAGGACTTGGAAGGTCGTGAAAATGGTCATACTCTTAAAAATAAGGACATACAAATTATGCCCTAATTAGGTGTTTAAGTGCATGCATGTGTAGTGCATTGAGTCCATTCACCCCTGCATGCATCCCATTTATTTTTTTGTTGTTTCTATTTCTATGCTTTTATTTACTTTTAGTATTGATTAAAATTTTTTTTTTGAAAAATGGGAAAATTACAAAAATATTTGTTTTGCTAAAGACACATCGTGATGACAAATATAACATGTGTGACCAAGTGTGCATTTATCTGTTTTACACTATTATTTCCATTACTTGGTACGGTTTGATGTGAAGTATTGAGTATATGTCTTCATGTAATCATCTGCATGGCATACACTATGATCTTGTGAGTGAGTCTAGATCGTGTATGTGAGACTTGGGATGTCAGTCGCGTGTCAGTAGGGTGATCTTGAACATGAATTGACCTATATTTAGATGACATTAACTTGTGATGAGTCTCTCTACATTGTTTGAAACATAAAAAAAAAATTTGTATACATGTTTGGTTCTTCTTATAGTTTGTTCGAAGCCTATTTGACTCAAACAATTAAGCCCGAGGGATTTCTCATAACCTGGTACATATGGTCATCTGATTTGGGTTAACCGGCCTAAAACTCGTTACAAAGGTCAATTTAGTCGCTTAATGAACAAGAGTATGCACATAAGATGTAATTTACGAGAAAAGTCATAAAAGAATTATGTGCTCAAATTCAAGGGAACATGTAATTGAACTCGTTTTCTGGTCCTAATATTCATTTGGGCTTGACTTTCATCAGTATGAAACATTCTTACTTAACTGTGATGTTTGCATGTTATTTCTCACAAATTTAATCATTTTCATGAGAAAATAGTGGTACTTTATACGTACGAGTCATTTATACACTTTACTCTATCTTGAACTTAACTGAGAACGTGGGAAAATCTTTTTGGTAATGCTCAACTTCTGATTGTATGCATGATTATGATCATCGAATTGTCGTGAGCTTAATTTGCTTAATTTACGTATTATTGAAAAAAATGTTGTTTTCTTAATTTTTAAAATATTTAAGTGCTATTTCTGTCAATTAAGTTTTCGCTGGCCTATCGCCAGGCTACGCTCGAGCGACAGAAGTAGAAGCTTCCTCGCTCGCTTATCGTTCGACTATCGCTCGAGCGACATACCGTCTTTTTGAATATTAATGTTATATTTTAAGGGTTTTTGCATTTTGCCCCATTTTCCCACTTAATTTCTCTCCAAAATCTCATAACCTACCCAAAATCTTTGTTTTGCCATCATTTTAATCACCCAAATGATTTGTTTGAGCTGCTTACTCATCAAATCAACGAGTCTCAAAGGTAAAATTCGAAATTCTTGGTTTCTTCCCATTTTTGCAATTCTTTTGGAATTCTTCGATGTTTGAACATTCCTTCTTCAATTTTGGTGGTTGCATTAAATTTGTTGATCATTGTCATAACCTGTTGTCCATTTATGCATGATTTTTCAACAAAAACTTGGATTGAGGACCATTTTGGCATGTTTTTTATTGTTAATTTTGTTTGAATTTGGTTTGTGAAGTGGAAGTATTGATTGTGAATTAAGGAGAATGTGATGGATGGTTTGTGTGTGTTTGGAATGAGTGTTGATTGTGAAGTTTGTGTTCAGTGCAGTTGTACCTACATTTGATTACGTTGGGTTTGCTTGTGGTGGAATGTCATGTTTTGGGTTCGAGGTGTGCATTTTAGTGTGTTTTTGGTTGGCATGTACATTAGGTGTTGGTGTGTGCATTACGATTGGTGTTGGCACCGCATGTTGACGTCACATCACCACGTCATGACATCACGTCGCTGCATCATGACATCACGTCCCTGCGTCTTCGTATCACGGCATGCGTCATGTCTTCACGTCACCTACGTCTAGACATCACTGCATGTCATTATGCATTCATGTTAGGGCACGTTGCATGTTATCATATTTGTCTCGTTTTGCGTGCATTCATGTATCTCATGCATTTCGTGAGTTAGTATCTCTTTTATCGAGGGTTTACTGTTTTTGGTTCAATTCTTTCAGATGTCACCTAAAAGAACACGCACGACAGCTTCCACTCCTAGTACCTCTACCTCTTATAGTAGGACTAGGTTCATTTATGCATCACCCAGACACTTTCAGGTCGCAATTTTCTCTACGCCCCACTTTGTTTGAGCGCGAGGTCATCATGTCGACATGTCCCTCGACCTCGCTACTATTTTCACATCTTGAGGTTGGGAACCACTATTAGTCGAGTTAGTCGCTCCTCCGAGTCTTCTAGTTTAGGAGTTCTATGCTAACATCTATGATGTTAGTGGGTCATCTTTTAGGGTTTTTCTTCAGGGTAGGACTGTTAAGATTAGTAGTGGAAATCGAGCCGAGCGGCTTGTCCGATAGAGGGTAATGAGTCGCTCGGGCTCATTAAAAGACGAGTCGCTCGGCGAGCGACTTGTTTAGACGAGCGTGGGCTCGTTTCAGTGACCGTTTGGTCCATTTATTTTTTTTATAATTTCTTTTCTTCATTTTTCTAATTTTCTTCCCCTATAAATACCTACCCATTACAACATTTTTCCCACCAAACTTACTATCAATATCAATATCTCATTCTCTACAATTTACAAATCATTATCAACAATATCATTCATTCATTCTATAATCCCCTTCTACATTTTTTTACATTATTATCTTAATTTTACAATTCATTTTATACACTACTACATAGTTTTCATTCACTTCTCAATTCTACATTATACTTCAAGTCTTCAATATTCAATTTCTATTATTCACAAATGGATTCACGATCGTTTGTTGAAAACTTGTTCAGTTTGAAAGGTGAAACACCTGCTCAAATTCAATTTGAGAATGAATTCGCCAATCTCAATGAATTACCAAATCAAGAAAACATTCAACATTTCGACGTTCATGAAGGTAGTCATCCAATTGATTTGGAACAAGATAAAGAACCTACATTAAATATTCTTGATGTAAGAGGGAAGAGAAATGGGAAGAAGCGGGCAAAATGTTGAGACCATTTTAAATGGTTCAAACTTGTCGTGTGGTTGATGGATTTCCAGAAACCAAAACAATATATAAATACTGTCAACAAAGACTGTCATGACAAAAAGGCATTGGAACTACCCACCTCAACTGTTACTACAAAACATGTGCGGCCAAACATGGGCTTCTTCCAGCTAGTCAAATGCAATTATAGTTTGGTACTCCAGGCGCCGGTACTACTACTACGCCACTTTCTACGTGGATGTATTCGGAGAAGGAAGCTCGAACGGGAATGGTAAAGTTCGTTGTCGCGATGGAGTTGCCACTAGCAATAGCGGACAACCAACATTTCGTAAACTACGTCAAAAAATATCTGCAAACGAGGTACGTTGGGGTAAGTCGAAATACTCTTTGTTCTGATACAATTGAATATTTTCTTAATTCAAAACGACTATTGATTGTGGATTTAGAAAAATATGAGGGTTTTATATCTTTAATTTCGGATATGTGGGAAAAGATTAATAAGAGAGGTTATATAGCTGTAACTGCGCACCATATAGACTCACTTTGGGTTATGCATAAAATAATTATTGATTTTAAAATTATTGAGTACCCGCACAACACCCACACTATATTTAATGATATTATGAACATTAGAGAGTATAAATACGAAAGTAAAATTAGTTCTTTTACGTTCGACAATGCTAGTGTAAATAATGTTATCGATAAATTGCATAGAGTACTTCAACCTGGTTTTGGTAGTTATTTATTTTATATTCGATGTGTATGCCATATTTTTAATTAATAGTACAAGATGGTTTAAAACATGTTAATAATAAAATTAACTGAATTAGGAATGCACTTGTATATATCACAATTACACCTAGCAGAAACACAAGTATTTGAAGAATTTTGTAAAGAAGTTGGGATGACACATACAAAAACCTTTATTACTGATGTAGGTCATAGATGAAACTCAACTAACTTATTATTAAAATCATGTGTGAAGGTTTTGAACATTTAATTAGTGAATTTTATAACAATAGACATGTTAGAGACGAAGACGATACTATCTTGAATGAATCTGATTGGAATATAGTTTTTAACATTAGAAATTTTTTGACAAGTTTTTATGAGTCAAACATATTGTCTGGTGTTTATTATCCCACTAGTTGTATGGCTCTTGAACATCTTTATATAATTGTTAGGGTTTTTAAGAGATTTCAAAATGACCTCGATTTTTCAGGCAGTTATATATTCCATGGAATTAAAATTTGAAAAATATTGGAAAGAATTACCTATGTTATTTCCTTTAGTATGCGTCATGGACCTCCGATATAATTTATCGGGTACTAAATTTGTAATTGATCAAATTTTAAATGTTTTAACTTTTAATGTAGTTATTACTTATAAGAATTTGGAACAAACGTTACGTGAAATGTATGAATTATATGCTTCACGAATTGGTACACATATTACTCGTGTACTTACATCTACTTCTCCTACTAATATACCAACTGACGACGTTGAAGTTTTAAATTTATTCGAAAGTATAAACTCATATAGATATAATTCAATTGCATATGCACGTGGTTCCTCTAGTAGTAGTAGTAGTAGTTTGTCTTCCACTGCATGTATTTAAACATTGAGTAATAGTCCAAATGTGTTGCCATCTGAATTAATTGATTACTTTCGTCATACTTTGCCTAGTAACAAAGAAGTTCAGAAAAGTTCAGAAGAGATAATTGAATTCTGGCAAAATTATGAACTCCGATGGCCAACAGTTTCTGCAATGGCAAAAGATCTACTAACACCTCCCGTTAGCACTGTAGCTTTGGAGTCTACTTTTAGTATAGGGAAGAGGGTTCTCTCTGAGGTCAGGAGTCGACTAAAAAAAATATATTTTGGAAGCATTAACGTGCACGAAGGATTGGGAAGACATTAATTATCAAATTCAAGATAAATATACCGAAATTGCATGTAACCAAGTAAGTGATATTTAATTTCACCGTATTTATCACAAAATTTAATTTTCATACCTTCATAATTTTTTTAAAAAAATTATACACGTAACAAGTTGTTCGTGTGAAATTTTTAACTCCGTCTACTCGAAATGGATGTAGCCGGTCTCAGGCCTGGATAAAGGAGGAAGACTTATCTTTATTTTTTTTATTTTAAAAAATAAAAATGTTTTAAAAAATGTATATTTAAAAAATTGTTTATAAAATGTGTGTATATCGCCGGCTCAGCTCGGCCTATTGCCACTACTAGTTAAGATTACTGCGGACATCATTTCGAGTTTTATTCATATTCCTCGAGTCGTCCATCCTTTATTTACCTACTTGACTCTTGATACTGTTCCGATAGATTCTTTAGCCCATTCGACTGTGTTTAACACACCGTTGGAGAGAGGTCTAGGTGCGATTGGCACTGGTTTTCTTTCGACTGACCGCCAGTTTCTATTGTGCATCGTGTGCACGAATCATTGGCCGATTTCTCACACTTCTTCATTGCCTATGGAAATGGCTCGTTTCCTTTATGCCCTACTGCATGACGATTCTATCAACTTACATTTTTCATATGCCAGCAGATTTAGAGGGCTTTCGAGCCACGGGTACGAGGGTGGGGTTGTCCTATGCTTGCTTGATCTATAGATTAGTGATTGTCTTAGGAGTTAGTTTCCCTAAAGGGGTACCGAGGTGGGTTTCTCAGCCGATTGGCCATACACCATAACCTAGAGTCGATCACATGCTTCATCTGAGCCAGCACAACCTGTTGACCCGACTGTACCGGCTGATCCTATTGATGACCTTATCGCTTTTGATCCTTCGAATTTTCCTTCATTTTCTATTGCTCATCAGTCCTTCGACATCCAATCGACTTCTATTTTGGCTCCTCCTCCTCAGAGTCTGCTCCTCCTCCTTCCAAGTCTGTACCTTCTGCTTCTGCTCCTATTGACCCTTCGATCGCTCTCATGGGATAGATGATCGTGCTAATCGAACAACAGGCTCAGATGATGGCGGATATCACATAGCTACGTGCTTTAATTGATCGACACACTACCGAGTTCACTACACTTCGAGGTGCTGTTGGCTATATTCAGCGTGGACTCCGATGGATTCGTCGTCCTGGGATGATGATGATGCTTTCGAGGAGTGGACAAATTCTGATGATGCCATTGGTGCTACATAGTTTGTAGGGTTACCCTTGTCATTTTGTGATAAAAAAGAGGATTAGTATTTAGTATTTATTTGTGGAAGTGGAATGTGTTTTGGGTAGATGTCTAGATTTTGTGATGCGTAACTTGACGTATCTATTTTCCGATTATCTAGATGTAATTAAATTTTTTGATATATATAAAATGATTTTTGACTCAAAGGCATTTTAATTTCAACTCTGTTAAATTAAGTTTGATGTTTTAATAGTATCGATGTGTCTTCTTGGTATGTTGTGTTGCATTGGTACTATGTCTTAATTTAGCCTACATGTTCAAAACTGAAAAATACTATATGATTAGTAAATTGCCTATATTCTATAAACTGCTTGAACTGCTTTACTTATACTGGTTTCCACACATTTTACATCGGGTGTTGAGTTGTCTATTTTAGGAAACAAGTGTTGATTGAAATGTAGAATTCGTTCAAGTCAGTTAATTGTTTCATAGGTATTTTTGAGTTTGTAATTTATATTTGATTACTGCCTTGATTTTAGTTAGTAGTTTTGTCACAGAATGCCAAAAGGCGAGCTTGTTAGATTTTATGTTGTAAATTGGCAATTCTATAAACAAAAGGGACTGAATTGTAAAAACTGTAAAAAGTCCAAGAGTTATGTGTAAATATATAAAATTAGGTTTTTTAGGTCTAGGGTTCGAGAATGGCAAAAGAAGGAAAATACAACGCAGGTTTTCGTTAGACTGTTCTCCATGGATTGGCTCAAGCGTCAAAAGCAGAAACTCTCTCGCTCGACTGTCGCACCTTCTTTGCTCGACTGTCGCTGATCCCTCACTCGAGCGACAATGTTGTCCGAAATTTTTTTATTTAAGGGATTTTTCCCGGCCTACTCGTTTTTTAACATGCATATATATAACAAAACACTTCAGAACGTATTTTCACGAGGTTGAACATTGAGAGAACTTTATCTGTGAGAGATCATTCGTAGTTTGTCTTTCAACCTTCGTCCGTTGATATTATTTTGGTGAGAAAAATATCATATCTATAATCCAAATAACAAACTATGCTTTCCTTCGCATCTGTCAGAGTTGCTGAAGATCAAGGAAAGTTGACTGGAGTTCTAGCTGGTAAAAAACAGGGTATTTTTCATGATCCACAGGAGATAGACGATTTCGCGAGGCTAGGAGTGCTGCAGGGTAGCAGATTCCAGGAGAACTTTGGCGATTGCAGTTAAGGATTGGTGTAGGGAGAACAATATCTAGGAGAGTTGTAGGAATTGCAGTCGAGAGATCTGGTCGTACGTGTCGTCTAGTCTGATAAACTATAAGTGTTTGAATAGTTTATAGTGGATTGCCTGGCAAAGTGCTCGAAGTTTTTCCAAGTTGGGTTTCTCCGTGATCATATTATGTGCCAATTTACTGCTTTATTTATTGTTTATATAATTTGCGGTATTCAAACATAGGATTAATTTGATGTGATTGTTTAATCATCTAGAGATAACAATTGGTGACTTGTTGCCAATTTGTTATAATATTTTAATTCCGCATAATATACATATTCACCTCCCTCTAGGTATTGTTAGGGTCGAACTACGTATTTTTTAAAAAATTTCTAGAATGGCACCGTAATTTGAAAATTATTCTCAAGTAATAGAAAATTGGTTATGTCTTGGAGCAGTCCTTTCCTGAGGTACCTACTGAGGACTCGATCGAGGAATAGGTAGTCGCTTACAATAAACATAGTGATGATGATAACAATACAACATGTGTGATGCTTGCAGCTATGTGACCTGAGTTGCAAAAGTAACATGAGGTATGGTCGTATGGATGCTCAAACTATGATTTTTTTATCTCAAGGAGTTATATGATGAACAATTACATGTGAGAAGATATGAGACTTCCAAGATATGTGTTGACTTGGTTCTACAATTTCTGCCGGAGAGTTATTCACGGTTCATCATGAATTTCAATATGAATAAGCTCGAGTGCATACTCCCTGAGTTGTTGAACATGTTGAAGACTATGGGGCCCAATATCAAAGCTAGTAATGGGCATGTCTTAGCCATTCAATCCTCCAAGGGCACTAAAAGAAAGATTAAAGGAAGTTTTAAGAAAACATCCATGAATGCTAAAAGCAATAACAAAACAGTTAAAGAAAACAAGGACAATACCAAATCTGATGACATGTGCTATCACTATGGAGTGAAAGGTCATTGGAAATTGAACTGCAAGGCTTCGCAAGCTTGAAGGGAAAGAAGTCTTTTGAAGCTTCATATTCAGATATACTTGTTATCGAGGTTAATATGTCTACTTCATTAGCTTCTTAATTATTAGATATCGTATGTAGATCTCATATTTGTATAAATGTGCAGGGACTAAAGAAAAGTAAACCACTGAAGAAAAGAGAAGTTGACCTGCACGTGGGAATGGAGCAAGAGTTGCTGCATTAGCTGTAGGAACATACCATTGCCTTCGGGCTTTGTATTAGAATTAGAAAATTGCTATTTTGTTCTTGCCATTACTAAAAATATTATTTCGATTTCATGTTTGGACATGCATGGTTTTTCAATTAATGTTAAGAACCATCGTTGTTCCTTTTATCGAGGTGAGGTCTTTTATGGTTGCGGTGTATTACAAAATTGCATTTATATTCTTGATACTGAGTCATCTATTATGAGTATAGAAATTAAAATGCATAAAAATGATGATCTAAATAATACCTATCTTTGGCATTGCAGACTAGGTCATATAAATGAGAAACGCATTTCCAAGTTACATAGAGATAGATACTTAGGGTCAAAATTTTTTGAATCATATGACAAGTGCGAATCATGCCTATTAGGCAAGATGGCCAAATTTCCTTTTATTGAAAAGGGAGAAAGAGCTGCACAATTATTGGGCCTAATACATATTGATGTATGTGGACCTATGGCCATCACCGCTAGAGGTGGTTTCTTTTACTTCATCACATTTATTGATGATCATTCTAGATATGGTTATGTATATCTGATGAAATTCAAGCATGACGAATATCAAAAAGGAGAATTTTTAGACTACATGAAAGAGAATGAAATTCTTTCGCAGTGGACTCTGCCACATACACCGCAACATAATGGTATATTTGAATGGAGGAACCGTACTTTATTAGATATAGTGCGATCAATGATGAGCCATACAAAGCTCCCAAAATTGTTTTGGGGTCATGCACTAATTGCTACGTGCTATACACTAAATCATGTCTCATCTAAATCGGTTGACAAAACACCATATGAGTTATGGAAAGGTTGTAACGACCTGGGTCCCACTTAACGTGCTATCCCGACAGTTAGATCGACGACGTACTGTCCCCACTGTATCAACATGGGTCTTTTCGGCATATTTTATCCTCACTCGTATGATCACCGAAAAAACTTCCTAGGAGGTCACCCGTCATGGAATTGCTCCAAGCTAAGCACGCTTAACTGTGGAGTTTCTAACGATAGACTTCTACAAAAGAATGTGCACCTTGTTGGTATGAGTAGTACATATCAAATCTTTTTAAACTTTCATGGTCTGGGTATTACAAAGGTAAAATACCCAACTTATTTCATATGAAAGTTTGGATTGTGACGCTTATGTGAAGCGCACTAAATCGGATAAGCTTGAGACTAAATCCGATAAATGTATACTTGTGGGATATTCAAAAGAAACTATTGGATATCAATTTTATAATCCCATTGAGATGAAGGTGTTCATCTCAAGACATGCCATATTCCTAGAGAAAAGGTAGGAAATGCTCACTTTAGTACTACAGTGGAACATTTTGTCACCTACGAGGAGGGACAATATCGCTACATCTTCCGGTTGTTTTGTTATATCAAAGAATAAGGTGTGTGAAGTGATTGTAGACTACGGAGCTGTGAAAACTTTGTGTTGAAGAGGTTGGTGAATTTGTTGAAACTACCAACTAAGAACCATCCTAAACTTTATTCCCTTGGTTGGGTGAAAAAAAGTCCTTCCGTTCAAGTTGCTGAAACTTGCAAAGTACGTGTTTTCATTGGTAAGCAATGATAATAATGAAATTATATGTGATGTTATAGACATGGATGCCTGCTATATCTTATTGGATTGTCCATGGTAGTTTGATGTAGATTCAACCCTCAAAGGGCGTGATAATGTGGTGATCTTTTCGTAGGATGGTTATAAGATCGCTATTGTTCCTCTCAAGCAAGAGGAGAAGTCTATCTAACAATGAATCGAGAGTTTTCTTACACTTACAAGTAATGAGAATTAGATTGTAGACTATGTAAGAGAATCTAATTACTTTTATCCAGTGGTGGTTGAGGGACATTTTTATAACAAATAAGGAAGATAAGAGTGTTCCATATGAAGTATAAGAAATATTGACAAAATTTGAAGATTTGGTTTCTAATGAATTGTCGAATGAGTTACCTTATATGAGGAATATTCAGCACCAGATTTACTTGGGACCATTCTTCCAAATTTGCCTCATTACCGAATGATTGCAAACAAGAATGCGATTTTGAGAGAACAAATTGAGAAGCTATTGAGGAAAGGATTCATAAAGGAGAGTATGAGTCCATGTGTAGTACATGTTCACTTAGTTCCTAAGAAGGATGGAAAGTGGCGCACGTGTGTTAACAATCGGGCCATCAACAAAATAACATTGAAGTATAGGTTTTCCATTCCATGAGTGGATGACATGTTATATGTGTTTAAGGGTTCTAAGGTCTTTTCGAAAGTAGACCTTCACAGTGGCTACCACATATCCGCATCAAACCTTGGGACGAATGGAAGACTAACTTCAAGAGTAAAGATGGACTTTATGAATTGTTGGTAATTCCATTCGGACTCTACAATGCCTCGAGCACCTTTATGAAAATAATGAACCAGGTTCTTCGTCCTGTCATTGGGTCTTTTGTTGTAGTTTATTTCAATGATATACTCATTAATAACAAGTCCAAAGAAGATTACTTAGTTCAATTGAGGCAAGTCCCAGATATTCTGAAGGAGAATCAGTTGTACATCAACTTGAAGAAGTGCACTTTTTGTACAAACCATTGTTTCTAGGCTTTGTTGTTGGTGAAGGTAGTCTACAAGTGAATGAAGAGAAGACAAGAGCAATCAGGGATTGGCAAACACCAAAAATAGTTTCTGAAGTAAAAAGTTTCCACGGTTTGACAATTTGCTATAAGTAATTTATCAGGCATTTTAGCACTATTGTGGCACCATTGACAAAATGTTTAAAGAATGGAAGATTAAATTAGAGAGAATAGCAAGATAAGAGATTTACTTTCATCAGGGAAAAGTTGTGCACAACTTCAGTATTAGCTTTACCAAGCTTCGAGAAAATCTTTAAAGTGGAGTGTGATTTTAGTGGTATGGGTGTTTAGGTTGTCCTTTCCCATAAAAGAGACATGTGGCTTTCTTTTCAAAAAAATTGAGTGACTCAAGGTAAAAGTGGAGTACCTATGAGCAAGAATTATATGAGGTTGTGAGGACTTTGATGCAATGGGATTAGTGTTCATACTGGAGATTATATTGAGGTGTCGACAGCGTAAGATGTCGATCGACCTGTTAGATGTTATTGGTGATATTGATGCCTTCGACAGCTTTCCATGGGGTCGAAGATGTCTACACGTCTTTAGATCATTCGACATGCAAGTCGGAGAAGACTGGGCGCAGGTATGATGTATATGCTTGTGGCTTTGCAAATAAATGTTTAACCTAATGAATGTTAAGCTTTTTATTAAATATATAAGCATAATAATTGTAATTGTTACTTGTATGGGCGAATGAAGCTATCCCCGCTTTGGGTAGCAAGTGGGCGATCACAAAGGAAATAAGCTGTTGTGAATGCTTCACTAGTGAGCACATGAGAAGCTATTGGACAAAGATTTGGCATCTATCCTTGACGATGCTCAAGTGAGGATTATATATTTTCAATTTATATTGTAGGTATATTTACTCGGCTTGATACATGACCATTAACACGTTTAAATGTTGATATGTCAGCTTGAAGTCCACGCAGAATTGACTACTTCGATGGACGTGATGATCAAGTGTACGTGCGTGGATTATCTGTTCCATGTACTAAAGATGATCCACTGTTCAAGTCCATTCTGGATAGACATAGAGTATGTTTATTTAATATCATTAGTTGATCTAACTTATAATATACATGTGTGGATTATTGTTAATCTTTTTATTTGTTTAGGACCGTCATCCAGTGGTAGGACGATTGCCTCCACCTCCATCGATTAGATCATCTCCACCCAATAGATCACCTTCATTGTTATTATTACCTTCCCCGAAGAGATCTCATTCTCCCGCATCTAGTCACCTCCTACATAGATCGCCGTACCCAGTCAAACCTACTATTCTGATGATTATTTTTTTCACGTCTAACTAGTATTATTAGAGAGGACCTGGGAACGATGTGACGGGAGTTGAGATATGATTTCACGATGGAGTTAGGAATGCTTCGACCTGATATAAGAGACTTTCATACTGAGGTCACAGTACTTCAAGGTGATGTAGCAGGCTCTCAAGGTTATGATCCCATGTATGATGGAGAGAATTTCAGAAGGAGTGCTATAGGTATTGATAGAGGGACTGGTGGTCCTCAAGATGGAAGGTATGACCCCTCCCATCACAGAAGGTATGCTGATCTATCGTGGACAATGGATGTTGCGTTTGATGATTTCTTGGATCTGTGTTGTTGTTGATGGAGGAGGTTGAGGTCCTAGTCCTACAAGGGTGGCAGAAGAGACGGAGGTCCCAGTGCCGAAGCAGGGGACAGAGGAAGGAGAGGTCTCGGTGCCGAAAGGGGTGACGGAGAAACCCCCGACTTGACAGATAATGTCATTGTTGAAGATGAAGTGACAATTATACATGATGGAGCAATGGAGGTGACAAAGTTTAATAAGCATGTTGTTGACGTGTCAGAGTAAATAGTCAACAAGAAGACGAGATTGATGTCACAATACATTGTTTCTTCGTACACGGTTGAGGCAAAAAAAAAAACGAACGTTCGTGGATGGTACATTGCCCAACCTCTTCTATTACGTCGACCCGACGAAAAAGAAAGCACTCGATGGCTGGTTTAGCAAGATTGGACCCGGGTAAGTATTTTATGAAATTTTGTTAACGTAAACTAACTCATCTATGTGCTTTCTAACATTTTTTCTTTTACTCTTTCAGAGTGACCTACACGATAGGGAATACTCCAATATCGTACAAAAGAAATGGTTCGATATTGTACTAAAGAGTGGAGCGTAGCTCAGTGACGAAGTGAGTGCCTCTTTCGTTATTATTCGTGTTTTTCACATAATTGTTATTCAAGACTTCATTTATCGATCCTGTTGTAGCATGTCGATATGGCTATGGAATTATTGCTCGATCGGGCACGAAGACACCCGAAATCATTTAATGTTCCTGGCCAAGTTATCATGAGCCGCGGGTTTTTTAGTGCCATTGGAATTGGGCATAAAGTGATCTTTAGCAGATAGATTGGTAGACATTGCCCCATTACATGAAAGAGTGTGTGATATGGCTTGGTCCGAGATGTGGAAATTCATGTATAGGTTTTACACAACTGTACGTCCAAGTGATCACGAACTCACATTGTTTTGCAGTTGAGTTCGTATTTACTAACTCAACGATGTACGTGTATGACTCCAATCATAGTTATACTACACAGCACCAGCTCGAGTCAATACTAGAGCCGATGGTGACCATCGTTCCCATGATGGATAGAGCAGCAGCCATTGCAGTACAGGATAGACTAGCCGTTGTGAGGAATATGGCGATTGCAAGACAAACAAAATCGTATGTTTATTTTTATTTTTATTTTGTTAAATTATGTTACATGTATATTAAATTGGACGACACTATTATTTACGTATATGGGCGATTGTGGAGTTTTTGAAATGAAGTACATTGATTTTTTTAGTATAAGACGTTGAGTAGAGTTTATAAACCAAACACACATTGATAATTGGAGGTTGAAGCCAACGACCGAAATGTATGGATATAATTGTGACCTATATTGTATTAATTTTTTATTCTTTTTTTTTTTTTGGAAAATGTAAGCATTGTTTATGTAATTGTGATTATGTTTATTTGTAAGAATTGGTTAGAAAATGGATTAAATTTTAAATGTTTGTCACACACACACACACACACACACACACACATATAAACTAGTCGAAATTTATAAATGTTTTAATGAAAAAACAAAATTGTCTTTATACGGGAAAATTTCCAAACAAGGTCAATATTTATCAAGATTTATAATTTAACATAAATATTTTCATGTCATCTATTTTCTAAAATTAACAACTTTTACATTCACATGCATTATTGCTTATGGGAACCAAATTGCAACTTTTTAGTAGTTGATGAATAACAAAGCACTACGATCGAAATATGGCAAAAAATCAATAACATACTATCAATAGAGATTACATATGATTTAAATCGATATTACACGTCCGTTCGATTATTACTTAGTGAGATTTGACTTGTACAAAATTGAAGAGTATATCTTGTTATGCCGCACCTTCCGTACCTATGTGGTTGGGAAAACTCTTCGGTAAATGGTATTCTGACGTACGTCTATGTCTAGGAGTACATGTTCGAACTTTGGTTGGCAATACATTATTAAGTGGGAGAATGTAGTCTGAAACTTCGTACTCGACTTCATTTGGTAGAAGAAATCTAGTTTCGGCACACATGCTCTCCAATAATCGGCATATAATAATGAGTGCATAAGTTGTATGGTGGAAATCCTCTGTACAGCCACTGCAACTGCATGAGCACATGAAAACCGTCAAATTGAAATTGTCTACACGTACAAGTAATATCATTCAAGTCCACGATGTATTTGATATGACGCCTGCATCTCACGGAGAAGCGAAATTAATCCAGTGGCTCCACATTGAGCTTTCTCGCCATTTTTGAAGAGTTTATCTTCTTGAGCAAGGGTTTTCACACTTGTGCGATTCTGTGATTCCTCAAATTTGTCATAAAACCACTACTGCAACTTATTACAAATGTGCGCAATCATCAAGAGAATTGGTAACTCTCGATCCTTCTTGAATAATGCATTGAGCTACTCCACATTATTCGACGTCATCATGTTGCATCGACTTCCTGAAAAATATGATTGTGTCCAATGTTTGATCCCCATCTCTGTTAGATAATCTCATGCATCGTGTGATTTATTTTCTATTTCGATTATGAACTTATCAAACTTTTCGAAACTACAAGCTTATGCGGCTCTCCTAAACAATGCAATGATGTCACTACCCTAAGTATGTCTTCAGATTGCCCTATATATGATACATGCAATAACCATGATGTGCCTAGGAAAAAACTTCAGGTATACCGTTTATTATTGACTGCCCCCGATCAGTCACAAATGCAAGGTTCTACGTCTCTAATTATTTTCCTCAACTTCATGAAGAATCAACTCATCGTTAGATCATTCTCGCCATCGACTATGCCAAATACAAGAGAGTAAATTCCGATGTTGACATTTTGACATGTAGTAATTATCAACTTCCTTTTGTATCTAACTTTCAGGGTTGTACCATCGACTAGAACTAGGGTCGTATCGTATTTCAAAATCCTCGGATGCATTGTGCAAGAGCCATAAAGAAATACTGGAAGCGATTCTCATCATCGGTCTCAATAAAAAGTGTCAAGTCAGGATTAGTTTTCCCCATGTTATGGAAATACATGGCTAATTTAGCATAATTCTCCTCGGTCAAACTCATCAAATCCTCCAATACACATTTTTTAGTCTTCTAGGCCTTCTTGTAGCTCCTGACCACACCACACTCCCGACAGATGTTGGTGATGATATCTACAGGTATGTAAATCGTCTATGGATCATGAAACTTGTGTATTATCTGTAGACCAATAAATATGATCGAGCTTGCTAACGGAGAAAAATAATTTGGAGAAGGGAACGACAATAAAGATAAAAAGGATTGGCACAAATAGAGAAATAGGGATCTTATTTGTAATTTTTCACTTCTCGTTCTTAAGTGAGTTCCATTAATAAAAGAATAATTCTACCCTTTTGAGTTCAACATATTCATTTTGTAGTTAATGTATTGTAATTTTACAACATTGCATATCAAAAGATGTCGAGAATTGATACTTTGGCGAATAAGTTTCTAAAAAATATAAGAAAATTGTTATCAATGATTTTATTGTCTACCTACTAAACCTAATTATAGATGTCTCACGAATGTAACAAAAAATGTATGAAAACAAATAATAGGATTAATAGAGTGGCATTATACTTCATTTTAATAATTTGATCATCTCTATTCTTAGAGTTTGACATTGTGTTTGAGGAGAAAATCTACGCGGATAAAATTATGGTTATGACTTTTGATGTTCTATAAAAGAATAAGAAGACAAAGCTTAGGTTGCTTGACCCAAAATACATATCCATTCTCGAATGTTTAATCAATTACAAAGAATAAATTTCAATGTTTAGAGTAATTGAAGTTATACATATTTTTTTGATGATATTTATCATCTTCTGTGTCCCTAAGCTTAAGATATGTTTAACAAGTCAAATACTTGAGGATTCTTGATGTAATGGATCTGACAATTAGAGCGAATTGAAAATAAAATTAATCTAGATCTGACCACCATTTAAGGAGGTAAAATTTGGGATCAATCTTCTAAGCATGGCATGATACATTAAGATCAACCCCTACCATGTCTTTGTGCCTTCATGCATGCAAAATCAAGTTCTATTTTAGAAACTTCTTCAGTTCACTTCCTAATTCCTCGGACAAGTCATTGTTGGCTTGGAGTACTTTGGTGACATCTTGACTTACATATACACTTCTGAGTTTCTCAATCGGAGAAACATGGGATTCAAATCAATGGCTCATAGGTCAAGGTCATCCACAACGTTTGTATTCGACATTTATGTATCACCTATGGAGATGATAGTCTTCGATTCTTTCTGCATGGCTTTTTGAGAATTGAATTATGCATCTGTTATCTACTACCAGGTAAAAATACATGTGAAGCCATGATCACGGTCTCTATAATGGAAGATATGGTAATTTTGCCCATTTGTACATGTCTTCTCTAGTGAAGCCTTATAGTGTGTTTGGACCAAGGGTCAGCAGGTGGCCTACCACTCTGATCAAAGGCAGACACAAAGATAATATTGGCCAAACTTTTATGATCGACTAAATCATCTTTTATTCATTCTTAGCTACTAAGCCATCACAGTAGGGTAATGGACATCCTCATCTTCTTCCGTGAAGAACGAGACTTTGAATATTTTCATCTTCATGGACTTTTTCCTTGTATTGTGTAGCTTGTCATCAAAAGCTCCCTAGTCTCTCTATCATATTTTCATTGGACATTTGTGGTTTGTTCATCCACATATAGACCTCCAAATATAGTTTAAATCTCTTGGATAGATCCTTGGTTTCCTAAACCGCTACTATTAATCTCTCTGATAGGGCGAATCTACATCTGACCAATGATTTCGAGAATGTACACGGCATCCTCTTTAAGAATAAGGTCTACAACTTACCTCAGGTGTATGACCCTCCATGCAATCCTCTAAGATTAACAACTTTCACCTCCGTTGTACGATAGTTATGTAAAAACCAAGAAGGCCAATGGCCTTCTAACTTGGCATCAGAGCCTTTCCTTGCAAGGCCATACGTTTTAAGTGTTCGATTGTAAGCATCTATCCAAAAAAGGAATAGTCTTATCTAAAACGAACCTCAAAGCTTGGAAGATGTATCTTGAGAGATGTTTTTCAATTCAACTATTTCTTGAGTAAAATAGTTGAGATAGTTTTGTAAAAGATCACTAAGATCCTACCTTATATCATAAATCCTACATGTTGGGGACGAATTGGTTTTTAAGGTGAGGCCAACGGATGATACTGTTGATTCTAGCTTGTTATACCAATTTCTATCCCTTTTCTAACAGCATAACATGGAGTCTTGACATTTACGTAACTGAGTTTCCCTAAAAAGTTTATATAGGTGTTCTATTCCCAAATGTGGTTCACAGAGTTACCATTTCCATTAAAGTTCTTTATTTTTAACATGAAAATTTTTCTAAGGTTTTCAATGTTTGGTCGTATCGAAGAATAGGGCATGTTGCGCCTCGTCACCAAGGCTCTAATCAGAAGACCATGTCACAGTCCACGTGGACAAGTCGTTGAACCTGGTCAAGTCAATGATGACTCAATTGATCAAAGTAAAGAGATCACAGAGCAAAGCATACCTTCTTTTTAGCCGAAGTTCCTCGGAACGAAGACCTCCAATACAAAGTTTCCCGATGGTGAAGCCCTAATCGTCCTTTGAAGGATCCGCAGACAATCTTTAGGAATGATTGATATAATGTTTGAAATGAAAAATGTAAGGATTGTAAGCCTAGGATATAGGGTGAGAAACATGTTGCCAATGTATTAAATGTATAGTAGATTGAGTGATGTGATGCTTCGACTTGGGAGATAAGGCCACGTGATTGTAATCTAATGGCCACCACTTCGGCCAGAACTGTATAAAAGCTCACAACTTATACCAATTGAAGAATAATGAAACCTTTTAACACTTAAAACCATACTAAATTTCCCCCTTTTCAACTTTATATTTTATTTGCTTGAGTCAAATTACTTCAGTTTTGGATAGAGTTGATGAATGTTTTGTTCATGTGTAACAATATTTAGTTAAATTGTTGGTGCTTGAACATTTTTTATGAACCACAGAGGTCATGTAACCTCGATGATGATGATGACAATTTGTCCTTCTCTCAGAGAATCAGGGATGCCCATATTCCAAGTCACTTCACGGTCCCAAAAAATCCTCAAATATGATGGAAAAGGTGACTCTGCAATACACCTCAACAGCTTCAAAACTCATATGAGCTTAAGAAGTTCAACTTTTGTCGTGAAATGCAGAATATTCCACTTGACCCTAAGTGGGACGATTGAGGTATGGCATACGAAGCTTCCAGTGGGAAGTATTTCAAGTTGGTCGGACTTCAAAAAGGCTTTTCTCAAATGTTTCGCGACAAGCAAGGAAGACGAATGTCTAATACAACGCCTTCAAGATATGAGGCAACATCAAGGAGAGTTGTTGAAAGATTTCTATCTCATTTTACGGATGAAATGACCTACTGCGTGCAAGTGACCGATAAAGAATCCTTGATAGCGCTAAAAGGGGGGTTGGATATGAACTCTTCCTTTTGAAAGGACGTGCAGAATAAAGACCCAACTAGTTACGACGCCTTACTAGAAATGATAAGGCACGAGATTATCAATGAGGAATTGAGATACCATCATAATAGGGCAAGCTGATGACTCCTACCTCTTCAAAGGCAGTGGGGGAAAGGTCCCACCTCAGACCTAATCGAATACTAGGACGACCTGACGATCACATTCAATTCAAGATAGACTATGGCTGCGGAAACATTGAATGTGGTATCTGTGTTGGCCTATAAAGAGGTCAACCTTGACATGGAGACGCCCCAAGAACGACTCCACCACCAATTAGGCCAAGGAGGAAAGGGTAGGGGCGATTTTCATTGACATATGGTCGATCTTATGTTTTGATTATAACAAACAAAGTATTTTCATGATATATAAAAGATAGGGGAATGGTACAGCAATGTACGAATCATATGAGATTAAGTATCTTTCTTATTGAAAATTATCGTTTTTTTTTGTCATAATCAAAAGGGGAAAATTATTGACCTATGGTCAATCTTATGTTTTGATTTATAACAAACAAAGTGTTTTTATCTCTAACATTTGTTTTCGAGTCTTCATTGTTACATGTTATGAACTTGATCAAATTGGAGACAAAACAATTGCTACCGAAGGACGTGAAAGTGATGATCAAGAAAGCTCAGGATAGAAATTAAGCATTCTCAATCGAGCACTCACACCAAAACAATTGTGATCATATCATTTATTAAAGTGTTAGCTTATTTATCTCTTGGTACTTAATTGTGATTACATCATTTATTAAGAGGGAAGTTTCAATTTGTAAAATCAGTTTTCTTTAAACTTATGGGTCGTCTTGAGGTTCCGTAAAGCTCAACGTTGTATAAGAATCGGTATTCCTTATTTGTAAGTCACCGGAAGCTTAGTAATGGGTTGAATTGCACTACAAGTCAATCAACATAGTCAAATTGGCCATGCTCGTGTTGGAAAGCTTGGTAACGGAGGACGTAGATCATTGTGTTGGATCGGACCTCCGTAATTATATCGTTTGCATTCTCTATCATTCTTTACTTATTGCTTTCATATTCGTGCTTATTATTTAAATTAATCTAAATTGTTATTATGTGCTTCATTTTCGATTAATATTTCAAAAGAGTTTTAAAAACTAATTCACCCCCTCTTGGTTAGCTATTCTTGGGCAATCAATTGGTATCAGAGCAAAGTGTTCAATTTAAAATTAAGATTTTACAATCTTGAGCAATGGCTAATCACAACAATCTTCAGAATCTCGAGAGGCATTCCACAAATCAACCTCCATTCTTTGATGGCACACATTATAATTATTGGAAAACTCGAATGATGATTTACATTCAATCAATAGATTATAATATTTGGGAAGTCATTGTGTGCCTACCAAGATTATTAAAATCGATGGAAAACCAGATCAATCTATTCTAAACCTAGAGAGGAATATGATGAAGTTGATAAAAAAAATTTGTCTTTGAATGCTAGAGCCAAAAACCTACTTTATTGTGCCTTAAATAGAAATGAGTTTAATCGTATTAGCACATGTGACTCCATATATGATTTATGACATGCTTTATAAGTCAGTCATGTTGACACTAATAAGGAAAAATAAACAAAGATTAATCTCTTGATCAAAGAATTTGAAAACTTCTTCATAAAACAGGACGAACCTATTGTTGACATGATTACTTGCTTCATCGATATTGTTAATGGCCTCAAAAGCTTTGATCGTAAATTTATTAACGGTGAACTTGTAAGTAAAATGCTTAGGTTACTTTCGAAAGATTGGAACTCACTAAAGATGTTGATAGAGAATACAGATGATATCAACTCTTATCTTTTTGAGGAACTCTATGGAACTTTGATGACATACGACCTCAACTACGTCGAAACCAAGGAAAAAACGAGGAAAAGCATGGAAAAATCAAAAGAGCCTCCTAGGCATCAAATAAATCGGCGAGTGATGAAAAGCTTGATGATCTTATGCTTCTTATCAAAAAATGGAGAGGCTTTCAAAATAATCGAAAGTTTCAAAAGAAAGAAGTAAGAAAATTGTTTGTTATGATTGTGAAAAATCTAGTCACAAGAGAACCGAGTGTCCAAACAAAAAGAGAAATTTCAAGAAAAAGACACTACAAGCAATATGGGATAAAATCTTAATTTTTCTTTTGAAGGATTTTGAAGAGGACTTCAGCCTCTATGGCCATCCTAAAGGCACTCCTCATCTAGCTCACCATCGTGGCAAATAGATCCTCAACATCACTGGATTGCATGAAGAAGCCAACGATCTATCTAGTATTTATGAAAAGTGCGGTGGCCATCTAGATCTCCATGGAGAGCATGGTTAGAGCTTCTGGAACAAGCTCGTCATTCTTGGTCAAAGCAAGTTCGATAATGGGAGGAACTCCCTCACTGACAGACGAGTCCTCGTTGAACTTGTTTTTCTTTGCCATTTCCTACCTCAGGGGTATAATGGATGAAGGCCTCTTCAAATCTCCATTGTCGCAGCGATAGGCTGCCATCAATTTTTCCCCAGCAGGGGTTGGAGGTGAAGGTAGGGGCATGCCACCAACCTTTCTACACCTGTCAACAAGAAGGTATGCCTCTACTTCGGGGATTCCACGACCTTTTCATTTTCTTTACTCGTCGGTAAAGAATGCCCATCTGATCCAGTGCCCTCCTTTCTAGATTTCTCAACCTATCCCTAACTTGCTTGGACATGAAAGAGGAGGGTTTGTATTCCATCTTCTTAGAGGTGGAGAATGCAACAAGAATTGGGGCCATATCGGGTGTTGGATATTTTTTCTTCTCTAGATTCTCCGCAATCAAATGAGCTTCAGTAAATTATCTTTATAAAAGAATTAAATGGAAATTTTGATCAAAGTTTTACCTCTTCGAGCCATTAGTCTAAATTCTTCGTAAAATCTCTGATTCAGGATAAGGCATTCGAATTTGCATGAGGATAGGTGTCGACGATATACCTCATCTACCACACCCTATTTAGTTTAGAAAAGTTCGAAGCGATCTACCAAACCTGCAAGATAGAGGGGGTTAGACCACCAAAAGTATGTAATAAATGCAAGTAATATGTGATAAATGAAATATACATTCACGAGCTTCCGAGTAGTGAGAGAACTGTTAGATGCGAAACCTTATCACCCTCACAAATTTGCCACATCCCCTCCACCCAAAACTAGGTATCCTTACATCCTTTGATGGATGAAAGAAGACCTACTACAAAAGAAAAGTGGGCTTCCAAAGGGTACAATGAATACCAACTCTTTGAGTCTCCCTTCCCTGAGGTCCTAGGTTGGAAGATGTTCAGGTAACATTGAAGGACATGTCTTCACAGAGGAAGGACTTATTCCACATAAAATAAGTCCTCACAAGCTGGGCCCATGCATTGGAGATGAGCTGGGTAGGTGTCAACCCATACGACTTAAGAACTACCCTAAAGAATGGATGAAGGGGTAGATGAAATTTCTCTTCAGAGATATTCACTAATGGCCACACCCCCTAGGAAAGCAGGCTCTCTCATCAAATAAAGGGGCTAAGAGTTCGTTTGTGTGAGGAATATGGTATTTCTCCCTAATTTCTACATGGTAGGCAGCGATAACATTTTGCAGCTCCCCAATTAGCATTATAGCCTAAATGACCTTTACTAGGGTTCATCACGCTCTAGCCCGCCGTAATAGCTTAAACCAGGTCAGCCATATTAGTTATAGTTATCCCCATCTCAGATGCCACTGCACACAAGTCTAGGTTTTCCTCACAACAGTTGAAGAGCTCATGATTTCAAGAAAAACAGGAACTAATGAAAACGTAAAGATGGATGAATACTCACAAACTTAAAGAATGAATAGGAAATATCATCGGTTGGAAAAAAAGGTCTCACGGAGCTTTTTAACGCAAAGGAATGAGTGAGGAAAACCGTTTCTTTTTGAGATAAAGAATGAAAGAGGTCAAGGATTTGCCTTTTATAGGCGAGGTCATTAATCCCAACCGTACACCAATGTGCCTGTCTCCCATAAAACATAAATGCAATTGTCATTATTGTGCATTAAATGGTACATCATTGCACATTAAAAGGCGCCTCATGTACACAGTTGCGTGTATGTGAAGTTGAAACGTTGTAGCCATTCTTTCTCGAAAACGTACAAGATAGCTAATAATTTAAACACAGCAATCAAGGACACCTCGTGTTCACAATATTTTAAAAATAATGAATAAAAATATACCTCTTCAAAATTAGTGAGCTACAGCCTCAGTAAATAACAAAGACAAATCACTTTAGTCTTCTACATGATTTCAGTACGGCTTCGGATGTGTAAAACCACCTCAAAGCACGCTCCCCAGCTCGGATCAAGTATGACTTGTTGACATTCCCCAGCTTCTCCCACAAAATCAGAAACTTCAAAGCACACAGTGTCGGCCAACAACATCGACAAGTTACTCATGTAGATCAAATACTTTTATGATCTAATTATAATATGAATATTTATAGTTAGAGCTCGGGGACTATTGTTGCGCCTTGTCACCAAGACTCTAATTAGGAGACCATGTCATAATCAATGCGGACATGTCAGTTGAACTTGTTCAAATCGATGAAGACTCAATTGATCAAAATAAAGAGGTCAAAGAGCGAAGCACACCCCTTTTTTAGCTGAAGTCTTCAAAGAAGCCAAAGTTCCTTGTACCTAAGACCTCCAATACGAAGTTTCCCAAGGTTAAAGCCCTTGTCGTCCTTTGAAGGATACACGACGATCTTTAGTAATCATTGATGTAACGTTTGTAATGATGGATGTCGGGTTGTCAGCCTAGGGTATATGGTTATTGACCCCGTTGTCAATGTATTAAATGCATAGCAGATTGAATGATGTGAGGCTTCAACCTGGAAGATGAGGCCACTTGGTTGTAATCTAATGACTACTATTTCTGCCAGAACTCTATAAAAGCTCTCACAACTTATACCATTTGAAAAACAATGAAACCTTTAACATTTAAAACCATACTAAATTTCTCATTTTTCGGCTTCATATTTTTTTTGATTGAGTCATATTACTTCAGTTTTTGGTAGAGTTGATGAATGTTTTGTTCATGTGTAACAATCTTTAATCGAATTGTCGGTGGTCGAACACTTTTATTTTGTGTCGTAAAACATCTCTTATATCCATAAAATCATCCTAACCCACCTGAATATCTAGTCAAAATGTGCAGGAATTTTCTTTAAAATGTGTGAGTGGATCCATCATTTGTTGTCTACTAATCCTTACAAAAAGAGGGTCAATAGGGCATATTCTTCATTACTATCCATTTCCTTCTGCCGAAAGCTTCCGCTCCATATTTCTTCTACAAGAGTATAGGGAGAAATTCGCTTCTCCCATTTGATGGACTAGCTAACTCCTTGTTCCACTCTTCCACCAAATTCTCAAGGACCTTGGCTTGGATGGACTCAATACCTCCCAACCTATTAGTTGGTTTGGAACGGATAATTTATAAGTAATGCTATTCATAGTTATCATGTGTATCACTTTTTTTGTTGATGCATTAACTTGTTATTTGATTCAACAAATTTATAGGAAATTAATACATCAAATAAGAAGATGCCACATAGGATGTCACGTAAGGTGACTACTGTAGTCGCTGACTGCATATAATATTATTCTTTATGAGTAAAACAATCTTGATGCCTTATTGGGCCAACGTCATTCATTACATAATGATGGACTTGCAGAAAGTTGTTCTTTTGGTCCTTTCACTAATGGTAATAGGCATTAGTCCATGTATTGTTTCCAGTGGTAATTACATAAAACCAGGTGTTTAAAAATTGGTTTTTAAAAATCAGGTCTAATGTTTATTTATTCAAAAATGAGGTATTATATTAAAACCCTAATTGATAACCTAATTTATCTTTCTACTCCATTGCCCTCTCTCGCCTCCCTCCTCTTCCCTTCTCCCTTCTCCCTCATTCCCTTACCCTTCTCTCCCTCGCCTCTCTCTACATCCGACATTGTTGTCGCGATGTTGCCTAGTTTGCGGTAGCGTCGCGACGCTGCTGCCGTTCGCAGCTTTGCCAAGCTGTCGATATGAATGATGGTGTGTGGTGGTGTTTTGTGCACAACAGTGTGGTTGGTGATGGTGTTGATAATCATCCGACGATGGCGGCGGTGGTGTTTGGTGTGGTTGGATACGACGGTGGTGGTGGTGTGTTGTGTGGTTGGATGCGGCGATGGTGATGTTGGTGGTCGTGGTGGTGATGGCGGCGGGGGTGAGGGTGGTCAAAAGCGGCTAAAGTAGTAGTCTAGCTAGTGGTATGTGACCAAGTATTTAACTGTGGCTTAAAAATTTAACAATATGTGACTAAAAAATAATTTGTAACCAACAAATTTGAAAATATGTGACTAATGAAATTAACTGTGACCTATAATTTTTTGAATTTGTGACTTCAAAATCATCAGTGACTAATTAATTTGATAATATGTGACCAATAAATAAATTGTGACTTATAATTATGTATTTGTGACCATTAGTTGTATAATTGTGACCTAATTAATAAATATTTTTAATTAATTATCTAATAATTGAGTTTTGAATTGTTAAGCTATCTACCCGACTTTTGAATTGGTATAAATCATACACCTGAAATATGATTTTTTCCCTTGTTTCCATCCCCACCAACTGGGGCAATATTGATGTCAATCTTGCATTCCAATCCTTAAGTTGGACCATTATTTATACTTGGTTGAAGGATTGCATGTGATTGTATGTGATGGACTTCAAGAAAATTAGGTACAATTAGATATGGTTTGGTTTGGGTTATGCAACAATGCCTTATCATCACGTACTGTTGGATTGGAATAGGTATTTGTTTGAGGGTTTTTATCATGAATTGGATAAGTTACCAGCCTAGACGATGGAATAGATTAAGGGCTGCACCCTGAATTTTATTTGCGTATGATTTCATCACTTGTCTTTTCCTTTTTGTTTTAAAAAATAAAAATTCATTTAGTTTTTGGACAAGGGGGGCACTGGGAGCAAATTTTCCCCTAATTTGTTGTTAGTTCTCAAATAACATTTGTTGCAATAACTACTTAAAGCATTACTGAAGATGGGGACTGAATGCATGGAAAATTGTTATGTTTCGTGTAATATAAGTGAGTGTGTAACCTAGAGATGTCAATGGGTTGAGCCGAGCCGAGCCGAGCCGACTCTTTAACCCACGAGCTCGGCTTGGCTCGTTTGCTCGTGGGCGAGCTCGTGAGCTTACGAGCCAGTGGCGAGCCCACAAGTTTTTTTTTTTTTTTTTTTACTTTTTCGTGATTTTTTTTTTATTTCTCAAGAGCCCACGAGCTCGAGAGCGGCTTGGCTCGAGCTCGGGGCTCGTATTTTCACGAGCCGAGCGGTCAAGTCAACGAGCCGCTCGGCCTGTTTGACATATCTAATGTAACTGTAACCTCCACCACATCTATATTAACATTTCAAATTGCATAAAATATTATGCTGCTTTTTCTTTTTATTTGTTAAAATTATGAGTTGATAAAAACGAGTGATAAATAATTTTATAAAATGTGTGATTAAAATTAATATTTGACTTTGAAAAATAACTTTTTTGAAGAGTGTATATATATATATATTGGACATAAACCCAAGTGATATACAATGGTGGTGGTCGATCCAAAAATTAAACATTATTCCTTTCCTTTTGTTTCTACATACAATTTTTGGGATATAAAACAAAGAATAAAGGCTATCAATTTCTCCATTAGCATCATACTACCATTCAACTTTAGTTTTTTGAAAATTAGTCATCTAAATTAAAATTTTGTTTCATGTTCACAACTTCAATTTGTTCAATATTAGTTACCGAAATTTAAGTTTTGTGACACATTAGTCACTAGATTAGTCTCAATTTTAAACATCTATGTTAAATCTATTGTATCGAACAATAATATGTTTTCTTTCAAATAGATGAGTCATTTGAAAATTTAGATACACGATTTCTATATTGCAAGGAGAATAACATAGTGACGAATTATTAAACAAAACTTATAGTTGGAAGATTAATGTAGAATGAACTGAAGTTCAGTTACCAACGTGAAACAAATCTAAAAGTTGAAGGATTGATTTGAAATAGATGGAAATTCAGTGACAAAATTGAAATCCGCGTAAAAGTTCAGTGAACCAATAAACCCTTCGTAACCATGGTATTTACTTGAGTTATTACGACACCGTTTCACCACAGATTTTGAATGATCAAACAATTTGTGACGTATGAATTGGAAAATCTGAGTTCTTATAATTTTAACAGCTGGCTGAAGTCAATCAAAACAATCAATTTTTTTTATACCCAGGTATTCCATAAATAGATGGACTAATTTTATTTTTAAATAATAATAATAATAATATCGAGATTGATTCAAAAATTATAGAAACAACAATGAAAAAATAAATCCCCCCCCAGATCAAGTTTTTAGAACTTACAAATACGGACTATGATAAATACTTATAAAAACAGACATTTATGTGGCCAAACTTCATTCAAAAGCATGCAATATAAAATGAATGCACTTAATTTCTTATGTTCATTATATTTAAATAACTTAGTTGATTTGGGTAGGGATTGAGCTAGAAATTATAACAATGCGAGTGGAGTTGCCAATTAGAGTCAATGGTAGGGTGCGTGGCCATGTGGGTTGGTTTTGAGCACAATCTAAAATCGAAGAAGCCGATCTGAATAAATTACACCCAATTTCTGGAGTGTGTCGATGAGAGAAGGGAGGGTATAGGGTTGTATAATTGGGAAATTTGAGAAATTGAGATCATGTTAAATTTTTTTGAAAAAGCCCAGTACTTAAAAAAAGAGCCAATACTTTCAAAAAAAAATAAAAAATAATAATAATAGTATTTTCCCAGGTCCAAAATTCAGACACATATCTGCATTCAAGTTCAAGGTGGCTTCATCTAGGGATGACAACGAATCGAGTATGATAGTGACTATCCATTTCCATCATATATCTTATTTATCGTCCCGTTTATTTTAATTTTAATTTTTGCTTTTATATTTTTTTTATATTTAGTTAGTAAATATTAAATTTTTTTTTCAATTTATTAAAAACAACTCTTTCTTTTTAAAAATAATGATAAATCTTTTCTTTTATTTAATAAAAATTTGAATTTAAAATTAACTTTAAAAATGACAAGCTGTGGGGTAGGGATCGTGTTTCCCATACCCGCTTTCGTGCATCGAACTCTGTTCCGCCTCCATTTGGGATGGGGACCACGAATATTGAATTAAACGAATTTTTTTGTCATTTCTAACTTCATCCCTATATTTGAGCACTGAAATGCCTTCTTTAGGCAAACTGGGCTGCTTTTCTTTTGGCCTACTTTTCTTTTGCAGGTGAATAAAGAACATTTGAACATTCATATTCTTATGCATTTCGAGAATTTGTGATAATTATGGCAACACTATATAATTTTGAGGGTAAATTATAGTCCATCTCCTCAACCCTTCATTAAAATCTTGTCCCCAACTTTTTTCTTTTGTGATAAATAGAATCTCAATCTTTGATTAATTAGCAACGATCACTATAAGAATTTTATACTTTCCCTATAATTTTATGGAAGACAAATTGAGATTTGTAGATGAAATTCACTTTTCCCCAAAAATTTGATGTTTTGTAGGGGTATGATTTGTTTTAAAATTTCAATACTGGGAGGACTTGTACTCACAAAAATTTATACTCTGATGTTTATACTGGGAGGACTAGTACTCACAAAAAAAATAAAAATCACCTATTTGTAGGCTAATAATTAGAGGGAAAAGTTTTCAATTTTATTTGTATTTTTAGTCCATACAAAACTTAAATTCAAATTGAAAAGAAAAACAGAAATTAAAGAAAATTATTTCAACATTTTTTGACTTTCTTTTTATTTTCCTTTCCTTTATTTTTTTTTCCTTCTTTTCTTCCCACGTTTTCTTTCTTCCCCATGCTTCTTTCTTCTTCTCTCTTTGCTTTTCTTAATTTGTACTCTGTTGCAACTTCCCCCACCATATTACCGTCCCACCACCTTCAATCAGTCATCAGGCATCGAGCCCACTAGTCTAACGACCCAAATCAGTGCCAGAGACGACTAAGAGGTATCATTTATTGATATTTAGTAAGAGGAAATTACAAAAAACCAGTGGTTTAAACTTCCTAATTCAAAATTCAGGTACAAGTTTTATCTAATAAAAAATCAGGTACGAATTAAATATTTAAATAATATTATAATACTAATATTTCAAACCCTAATTCATTTTCAATCCATATTTTCTCTCACTACTTTCTCTCACTCTCTCCTCTCTCTCCATAATCGGTCAGTCGACCGCCGTCGCTCCTTCCCTTCCCTCTGCTGTGAATCGCAGCAGCGTCACATCGACGCTGCTGCCGTTCAGCAGCGCCGCGTGCAGGCGATGGTTGAGTTGACTTTGGGTTGCTTGTTTGCAGATGGTGGCGATCGCAAAGGTGGTGGTCGTGTAGAAGATGGTGGCACCACGCCTTGCGGAGGTGCATCGGCTACGATCTGTACTTTCGAAAGTGCACCAGATCTGTGTCTGTGGTTTTCTCGGTGGTGGTCATTTTGGTGTTATTGTTGGTTGGGCGTGGTGTTGTGTGCAGTGTTCGTGGTGGTGTTGTGGTGGTTGGGTGCGGTTGTGGTGTTATTGTGGTTGAGTCTGTCACGGAGATATGTGTGTGGTTTTCTCGGTGGTGGTGATTTTGGTGTTATTGTTGGTTGGGCGTGGTGTTGTGTATAGTGTTCGTGGTGGTTGGGTGTGGTTGTGGTGTTATTGTGGTGGTGTTTTTGTATTGTTAGGGGGTTTTAGGTGGGTGGTGGCGGCGTTTTGTGTAGTGGTGGTGGTTGAAGTAGTGCCAGTGATATGTGACCAAGTATTTGGTTATATGTGACTAAGTATTTAACTGTGGCCTAAAAATTTAACAATATGTGACTGAAATATAATTTGTGACCAACAAATTTGAAAATATGTGACCAACGAAATTAACTATTTTTTATCTGTGACCTAAAAATTATATAATCTGTTACTGTAAAAAAATATGTGACCAATTAATTTGGAAATCTGTGACTGTGTGACCTATAAATTTTGATTTGTGATCAACTAATTTTAAAATATGTGACCAACGAATTAATTGTGACCTATAAAGTTTTTGAACTGCAACCGTAATTTGTAAATATGTGACCAGAATGGTCACCGAAATAGTCGTCGGAATAATTGTCGAAATCGGAGCAGTCGCCGGAACGATCGTCGAAGAAGAGTGGTGGTCGGAATGGTCGCCGGAATAGTCCCCGAAGCGGTATGTGTGGTGCATGTGAGATGGGTTTTATATTATATTAGAATTAAATATTTAATAATAAATTGATTTAATAATTTATTATTTCATAAATAAAAAAAAAACCTGATTTTTGAATTTTCAAACCATAAACCTAATTTTTGAATTGATGTAAAGTATACACCTTATTTATGATTTTTTCCCATTTATTAATTGTTTTGTTATTGGATTTGCAAGTGAATATTGTGTGAAATGTAAATTGGGTTATTCAATTGTTTTTATTGGGTAGCTATCAATTTATTTATTGGATTGTAGGGGAATATCATAGATTTACTTCAAACTCAATTGAAAATGTTATGCGTTCAAAATTATCATAATGTTTTGTTTCCTTAACTACTGATTAAAATTGTGCTTTAACCAATTTATTGGATGTAATCTTTGTTCCAATTAAAATTGTGCTTTGACCCGTTAGAACTTCCTATACCAGATCTAATAATGTTAGAGGTAAAAATAAATTAATTTGGATTTTCAAAATTTTGATAATATTGTTGCATTCGTCGATGATGATATGATAAAAACTTGAAGTGTGGATAGATTTCAAATTAAAGTTTGGTCTCTTCTGTTGTCATTAGTGAATTAATTTCATCAAAAGCCTTCCATGATATTTTGTTTTTTTGTAGATGGTGTGTTATGAACTATGAATCAATTTCGTAAGCTTACACAAATTGGCTGAATTTCCTCAACTCTTGTTGAAACACTGATTCGACTTAAATAGCTTTTACATAAATGGGAAAATAGCTCACGTTGAGCAACCACTATGCAACGTGATATGTAACACATACTAATTCAAATAACAACAATCCTAACAAGGTTTAAAAAGGCGAAACTAAATACTGAGGCGATTTTTCTTTATGAGCCCCGCCAGCATAAGCTTTGAGACGGATTGAGGCGTAAGCCTCACAAAAAATAAAAAATTTAAGTATAAAAATTATAAAATAATACAACAAAAAAAAAAAAAAAAACCAAAGTTTGAGCATATAATAAATATGATATATAGCCATTAGCATATTCAGATATAGTCCATTTAAAGAAAAAAGATGTTTAACAAAAAAAAAAAAAATTACAGAAATTAAAAATCACTTTATTTGCAATAGAAAAGAAAGAAGCAGCTTAAACTAAAAAAAAAAAAAACCTAATAGTATGCACTGTCATCATTATTACTAGTATCGTTAATTGAATCATCATCAAATCTAATTTTCCCATCATCTTCCTCTTCGCTACTCTCATTGTCTACAAAATCATCTTTCTCATCTACCAATTGTAATGTGGCCTCATTTTATTGTTTTGTTTGGATTCAAAATGCCTTTTTAAATGAGTCTTTTTCTTTTTTAAGAAGGGCACTTTATGATTTCTTTTTATACAATTGAAAAATCAAATTTTAAATAAGGTGCGTGCCTCAGATTTAGAGGCGTGAGCGTCATATTTTTAGCCTAAAAAATACCGTCTCGATGCATACTACATGCGCCTCAAGGTGAGGCGGACCCAATGCAGGCCTCACTACCGCCTTTTTAAACCATGAATCCTAGAGACAAGGACTTTATTTTAATAGAAAACACCAAGTAAACATCCTAAGATTAAACAACCAACTTCGTCAATCCCTCTCTTAAACTAATTGCAGTAAGTAATTAGTTTATACAAGCAATCTCGCACACTCCCAGCTTCTGTCTGAGTTTTTGAAAAACATCGAACTTCAAAGGCTTGGTCATTAAGTCTGCTACCTGCTCTTGAGTCCCACAATGCAATAACTCAACAATACCATCATTTGTTAGGTCCCTCAAAAAGTGAAACCTTACATCAATATGTTTACTCCTCCCATACATTACTGGATTCTTTGAAAGTTTGATCGTGGAATTGTTGTCACACCAAATAGTGGTACACTCCTCTTGAGCATGCCCCAGCTTCTCCAAAACTCTTCTCATCCAAATGGCCTGACTTGCACAGCCTGTAGCAGCCACAGACTCCGCCTCTGTAGTAGAAAGTGTAACTATGGGGTTTTTTTATAACCAAGAGACTGCACCTGAACTCAATAAGAATACATAGCATGAGGTGCTTTTTCGATCATCTACATCATCGACATAATCACTATTTGTAAATGCAAGCAAATCTTTTGCCCTTCCCTTCGTATATTCTTTTGGCAGCTTGTAAGTGCATCTGTGGGTTTGGCCATAAACTTGCTAATCAAACTAACACTGAACATCATATCCAGTCTAGTTGCAATGAGATACATCAAACTTCCCACAATTTGCTTGTAACAGGACTCATCAACTAGTACTCCACAATCATCCTTACTTAGCTTAAAACCTGGTATAATCAGACTACCAAATGGATTGCTCTTAACCCGTGATGCTCGGACCCTTTGTTTTGGCCGCCATACCCGTATCGACACGACAATGCATGGGTACGGGTATGAAATACGGGTCGGACATGAAAAATCTCAAGTGAACACGGCTAGAGGATGAACTGTTGAACTACTTCCGCCGTTGGTTCAGTGTTGCAGAGCGTGCAAGGGAAAAAGAAGAAGATGTAGGGTATTGTATTGGGCATACCTTTTGTTTTAACCTTTGGCCTTTTGGGCTTTAAAAAAAATACTTTTTTTTTAAAATTTTTTTTTAATTCTAAACATTGTTTTTTTTTTAACCCATTGTAGTCTAAATATATTTACTGTAATACAACCTTATTAGTTGAGTTTTTTTTATCTTTTTCTTCGAATTTTACAACCTTATTAGTTGTGCAAATTACCTGATGTTATTATTCTTAAATATTTTTTTAGTTCTTTTGATTTAGATAATATCATTTTAGTTTTAAAAAAATATTATGATTAATGTTGTTGCAAAATAAAAAATAAATAAAATTAAAGTATGATTTTTTTTTTTTTGCCAAAATGATTGACAGATAAGTATAAAATCAATATAAATAAATTTTTTTAGAACAATCTAATAGCATTTTCTGAAATTAATATTTTTTCAACACTTGACATTAGAAGTAATCGAATAATATTTTTGATTAATTTTAGTTTCTTCATTTTTTAAAATGTTTGTACGAAAAGCTAAAAAAAGACATTTTTAATAAATTCTAAAACAAATTATTTTTGTTCTAAAATAAAATTTAGAAAAGAAAAAAAAATAAGATTACAAATATAAGATTATATAGCACAAAGAATGGTACTATATCACGATTAAATTCAAGTAGTCTCCAAACGAAATCTGCTGGAGCTCCATTAATTTGTCATGTATCTACATTCTACAATAATAGTTGATCTTCCACGATTTTGAGATTAGATTACACTATATCACGTTATGTGCATGTCACGTTATTAAAGAAATGAGAAAATTTTCTTAAGGTATGGATTTTTACTACTATATTATAATTAACGTAATATGTATTTCGTTCATCTTACTTGTGTAAGAAAAACAGATATTTCTCATTTTAGTGATTTATCATTGAAATTTTCTCTCCCCATAAATATCACTCGTTTTCTCTTAGCAAATGAAGACCAAAAGATAGAAATAGGTTCTTGTACCTTAGTTAACATAAATTATCCCTAAATAGATGCTCTAGAAATAAAAATTGAAATCTTCCTAATTCTATTATCTTCTTTACAAAATAAAAATCATTTTCTTCATCCACTCAAATCAAAGAAGATCGTACAATATAACTACAAATTTAGAAAAGCTAAAAAAAGACATTTTAATAAATTCTAAAACAGACTATTTTTGTTCTAAATTAAAATTTAGAAAAGAAAAACAAATAAGATAACAAATATAATCGTATAGCACAAAGAATGGTACTATATCACGATTAAACTCAAGTGGTCTTCAAACGAAACACACTCGTCAGTGATTGATTCATCATCTACTAGAGCTCCATTAATTTATCATGCATCTATAATAATTGTTGATCTTATACAATTTTGAGATTTGATTACACTTTATCACGTTACGTGCATGTCACATTATTAAATAAATGAGAAAATTGTCTTAAGGTGTGGATTTTTACTACTATATTGTAATTAACGTAATATGTATTTCATTCATCTTACTTGTGTAAGAAAAATGGATATTTCCCATTTTAGTGATTTTGAGATTCGATTACACTTTATCACGTTACGTGCATGTCACATTATTAAAGAAATGAGAAAATTGTCTTAAGGCGTGGATTTTTACTACTATATTATAATTAATGTAATATTATTTCATTCATTTTACTTGTGTAAGAAAAACGTATAATTCCAATTTTAGTAATTTATCATTGAAATCTTTTCTCCAGTAAATATCACCTGCTTTCTCTTAGCAAATGGAGACCAAAAAATTAGAAATTGAAATCTTCCTAATTCTACCACTTCACAAAATAAAATTCATTTTCTTCATCGATCCAAATCAAATAAAACCATTCAATATAACTACAAAGTGATGCATAAAAATTTGATTTTAAAAAAGGCTATGTAATTATCATCTAATTGGACCAAATATGGCCACTACATTCCATTTAATTAATGTTAATGAAAGAATAAACAAATGGATATTTCATTGGACCACCACTTCATTGGGAAGAAACAATATAAGTCGGTGAGTGCATTTGAAAGCCAGTCATACGTTCCAGTTCCTTCTAATTTTTAAAAGCCAACGTTCCATTTCCTTCTTCAAGCAGAACGATTTATTTCGTTAGAAACGTTCCATTTCCTTCTCCAAGCAAGCAATCAACGGAGGAGAATCTACATATTAAGTTAAGAATATCAAACCACAAAATAGATCTTTCCTTTTCATTGCTTGAGTTTTTCAGTCTGTAGAATTCTAGAATGTTTTTCATTGCTTGAGTATTTCAGTATGTAGAATTTCAGAACTGTTCCATTTTCATTTTCATTTACTTCATTGTTTTCTTCCATTAATCCATAGCATTCCAGTCATGAATCCATCCATCTCTTCATAATAGAATCTGCAAACACAACAAACACTTGTAATACCATCTATTCGTGGACAAAATTTTGATGATAAGCCACTATGGAATCATGTCAAGGTTCTGGGTACAACAACAGGTGGAGGAGGAAATCGCACTTGGAGTTGCAACTACTGCAGTAAGAAAGTGACCAGATCCTATACAGAAGTGAAGGCTCATTTGCTAAAACTTTCCAATCACCGGGTTCAACTTTGCAAGGCTGTAACTGATGATATACTACGTGAGATCACGAAGGAACACGAGCAAGTTGAATGGAAAAAATCACAGCATGAGTACACCGAAAGGAAAAAGGCAAAATATAATCACTACCCGACGGTTCGGATTTGTTACAGAAGAAACGAAAAAAGGCAGGAGACGGACCTTTAGAAAAATCATTGACATAGCACAGAGGGATATAGCTGATAAAGAGGTCGCCCGTATGTTTTATGCAAGTACTTTACCATTCAAGTTTGCAAAATCTCCCTGCTTCAGACAATGCTCAAGAACATTAGCTAAGAACAACTTGGAAGGTTACACTCCTCCTTCATATAACAGGTTGCGTACTACATTGCTTACCTAAGAAAAGGAACATATTAATAGAAAACTTCAACCCATAAGAGACTCGTGGAGGAAAAGAGGGGTATCAATCATTTCTGATGGATGCTAGATAAGCAGAAGAGAGCTCTTCTAAATATTATGGCTGCTTCTGTTGGAGGAGCAATGTTTATTCAGTCAATTGATGCAACCGAAAATGTAAAAGATGTGATTATGTTGCGACATTATTTATAAATGCAATCAAGCAAATTGAAGAAGAAAATGTAGTTCAAATCATCACAGACAATGCAAGCAATTTCAAAGTTGCTGGGTTAAGCATTAAATCGAGGTATCCTCATATCTTTTGGACTCCTTGTGTGGTACATAGTTTGAATTTGGCTTTAAAAAGTATTTGTGATCCTCTTGAAAAATCACCTCAATATGCAAGTTGTAAGTGGATTGTTGATTTGGGTGAATGATGTACAAATTATTCGTAATTTTATTGTCAATCATGGTATGGCACTAGCAATAATAAATACTCTAAGTTGAGTTTGTTGAGGGTGGCTGATACGAGATTTGCATCGAGTATTGTAATGACTAAGAGCTTGAGAGAAGTTAGGCCAACACTAGAAAAATGGTGATGGATTCAGATTGGAAAGTTTATAGGGATGCAAACATTGATAGTAAAGCACAAGAAGTGGAAAAATGCATCGTGACTGATACTTGGTGGGATGATTTGGATTATTTTATGTCTTTTACGGAGCCTATACTTAATATGTTACGAGTTTCTGATACAGATTCTCCTGTTTTGCATTCAATATATGAGATGTAGGACACAATGATTGAAAATGTGAAAAAAATCATATTTCAACATGAACGGAAAGATATTGTTGGTGATAATTCAACCTTTTTTGATATTATTCATCAAATTTTGGAGAGTAGATGGAACAAGAGCAACACTCCCTTACGTATGGCACATTCTTTAGTTCCTAAATATTATTGTGAAGCTTGGTTGAAAGATGGAACTAATGGAATGCCAAGAATTGCACCACACGAGGATCAAGAAGTTTCTGTGAATAGAAGCAAATGCTTCAAGAGGTTGTTTCCAAATTCAAACGATTTGAAGAAAGTATATGTTGAATATGGAGCGTTTTGTAGTGGATCAAATTATTTCAATCAGCTGCATGTAATTGATGCAAGAATGTTTGAAGAACCAATTTCTTGGTGGGCTAATCATGGTGCCTCTACACCTTTGTTGCAATCTTTGGTCTTTAAATTGCTTTCACAATCGGCATCTTCATCTTGTTTCGAGCGAAATTGGAGTACCTATTCATTCATTCTAAGCATTAAGAGAAACAAATTGGCAACAAGTAGGGTTGAAGACCTTGTCTTTGTCCATTGTAATCTCTGTCTAATGTCACGAAATGAAGAGGCGTACAAAGAAGGACCGACAAAATATTGGGTGTCATTAAAGAAATGTTTTGGATTAATTATTTAGATTAAGTGTTTATGCATTTCTTGGTTTGTAGGTGGATATAGCGTTAATTTGGATGAACAAACCACCATTGAACTAGCAGAACTTTCCCTTGATGAGCCACAACTAGAGACATTTGTTCTTGATGATAATGAGTAGAGTTGGAGGGGAATGAGTTGATAACATTGATTTTTAGGATCAATTGCTACTATTGGAATTAATTATGCTTTTTTAACTTCTATTTTAATTTTGTGCTTTGTCATGTCAATTTTTTTTTTTTGGATGTTTTAGACTTTTATTATAAATTTCTAGTTGATTTTTAAGTGACATGTTTATCTTTTAACAATTTACAACTTAATTATTATTTAAATTTCTTTTTACATATGAAGTTTTTGGGAAAAAAAATAATCGAAATTTCAAAGACGTACCCACATACTCGTGTTCGAAATTTGGACTCTTTTTAACAATGTCCCCATACCCTCTATTTTAGAAAATAAAAAACCCGACACTTAAATACATACCCATACCCGAGTCCGAGCAACATAGCTCTTAACCATACCAAAATGTTTCAACACTTCCATGGCATATTTCTCTTGACAAATGAAAATGCCATATGACTACTGTAAGACTTCTATCCCAAGAAAAAATCTCATCTTTCCCAAATTTGTCATATAAAAAACATTCATCATTGAATTTTTAAAATCAATCATCATGGCCTCATCATCACCAGTATATATCAAATCATTGACATAGATGCATATAATTAACACCTTACCTTCTGCACTCCTTTTTGTGAACAACGTCTACTCGTTTGGGCATCTTTCAAAACCTCCATCAATGAAATAAACTTCTATGTGACTAAACCAAGCTCATGGGGCTTATTTTAGTCTATATAAAGCTTTGTGTAGCTTGTAAACCTTGTCCTCATTGCCCTCCTTCACATATCCCTTTGGTTGCTCCACAAACACGTCCTCACTAAGCTCACCATGCAAAAACGCCGACTTTACATCCAATTGATATATCTTCCAGTCCCTTTGTGCTGCAAGTGCCACAATCATCCTTACTGTGTCCATCCTTGCTAGTGGAGCAAACACTTCAGTATAATCAACTCTATGTTGTTGAGAATACTCCTTTGCCACCAACTGAGCCTCGCTCTTGTCTACCTCTCTGAGCTCATTCAATTTTGTTTTGTAAATCCATTTAACCCCAATTTTCTTGCATCCTGCTAGTAAATATGTAAGCTCCCAAGTCTGACTTTTCTCAATTGAGTCGATCTCTGAGGCAATTGCACTCCTCCATTTCGAACTTACTACAGCATCTTCATAGCTTGTAGGATCTGCAGCTTGAATTGAGACCATGTTGACGTCATTCTCTTCCTCAACATAATCTTCCATCCATCTTGTGTTTTGTTTGACTATGCTACTCCTTGCATTGGACCTCTCTGCATTTGATGTGCCACTCACAACAACTTGCTCATTCTCTACAGCTTGAACTTGACCACTCTTCTCTGTTTCTTAACTTTCTTCACCAACCACACCTTCAGAGTCATCTATTTCTGCCTCTTCATCCATGTCACCATCAATGTCACCCCACTCAAGATCAAGTAGCACCTGTTCCTCATAACTTGCATCCCAATTCCAGTGCCTATCTTCCTCAAATAATACATCTCTGCTAACTACTATTCTTCTCTTAATCGCATCATATATTCTATAGCCTTTAGACTCCTCACTGACACCCAAAAGCACACAAGCAAAGCTCTTATCCTCAAGCTTAGTTCGTCTGGCATCCGGTACATGTACATGTGCTAAGCATCCAAAAACCCTAAAGTGCTCCACCAAAAGCTTCACACTTTTCCATGCTTTCTTCTGGAGTGACATCTTTGACTGCCAAGGTAGGACATCTATTCAGTACGTACATAGTCCAATTCATTGCCTCAGACCAGAAATTCTTTGGAATTTTCTTTTGAGAGCATTGAACGTATCATGTTCATCACTTTACGATTTTTCCTCTCAACTACTCCATTTTGTTGTGGAATGTATGCCGTTGTCAACTGTCTCTTAATGCCATTATGTCTACAAAACTCTTTATATTCATATGAGTTGAACTCTCCCCCTCTATCTATGCATAGACATTTGATATACATGCAAATTTCTTTTTCTACCTACTTCTTAAAGCATTTAAATGAATTCAACGCTTCCGACTTTTCTACAAGGAAGTAAACACATGCTTTTCTAGTGAAGTCATCAATAAAGCATAATAAATACCTTCTTTTGCTTTTGGAAATAGGAGTCACTGGTCCAAAAATATCAGCATGCACAAGCTGTAGCTTCTCCGTAGCTCTCCATGTACTCTTCTTTGGGATGCTATCTCGATGCTATTTCCTAATAAGACAATCAGTACACATCACTGTAGTAGGAGCAAGTTGAGGCAGTCCTCGTACCATGTTCTTAGTTTGAAGAGTCTCCAAACCTTTATGACCCAAGTGGCCATAGTGACAATGCCATAGATGAGTGAGATCTTGTGAGCTCATGTGGAAGCAGGCAGCTTTTTGCTCTTGTGTGTTTGCCAATAGTATGAACATCCTATTGGCAGACATGCTGGTTTGATCATTCATACCTCTCTCTAGATGATAAACTTTACACATCCCGGCTTGAATTAAAATTGCAAGTCCTCTCTCTTGCAATTGTCCCACACTTAAATAGATTGTTCTTCAATTCCGACACATAGAACACTTATGTGATATGACTCATGCCATTCAAGTGCAGCCTAACGTTTCCTTTCCCTTGCACTAACATTCTGGTGTTGTTTTCGAGCTTGACATGTTGCTTGAATCCCTCATCCAACTCACAAAACATTGTTGTATCCCCACCCATAATGTTCAAACATCCCGAATCCAGAAACCAAACATCTCCACGCTTTACTTCATTCATCTCTACATAGGACATCAGTACCATCTCTTCATGCTCATCTAATTCAACATAGTTAGCCTCCCAAGTTGGATACTCATACTGAAAGAGTCCAAGCTTATGGCACCGATAGCATTCTATTGTGGCTTTGTTGATAGTCTGACGCCTTTTACCTCTTCCTCTGCCCCTATAAGCTCCTCGATCTCGACCTCTTCCTCCTTCAGTTGTAATCTTCAAGGCTTGTTCTTCTCCTTTGTGTCTATGAAACTTTTACTCATGCACTATGAGTGAACTTTACAACTCATCGACTGTGAAAGCGTCTTTGGACTCTTCAATGGAGCAAACTGCGAAATCAAACTTCTCAGTTAAAGATCGTAGAATCTTTTCAACTACCTTCGCATCTTGCATATATTCTCCGTACACTCGCATCTTGTTTGCTACTGTCATAACTCTAGAGAAGTAATAAGTCACTCCTTCACCGGTCTTCATCTCAAGAGTCTCAAACTCTATGCGGAGAGCTTGAAGGTGAGACCTCTTGACCCTTGTATTCCTTTCAAACTTTTTCTTCATGGCATCCCAAATATCCTTGGCAGTGTTCTTGTTGAGGATGGTGTCGAGAATTGTGCGATCAAAGGCTTGAAAGAGATAGTTCTTCACTTTCAGATCATTTAGCTTTTGCTCCTCAGCCTGTTTATGTCGATCCTCAACTTACGTTTTGTTTCTGTAAGTTGTGCTCTCTTCTGTAAGGTCCTTAATTTGGACGCTTGTGCTGCTCCATCTATTGGAATTCCATACTCGATGATGCCCCAAAACTCCTTGGATTGGAGAAAATTCTCCATGAGTATGGCCCAATGGTCGTAATGACCATCGAATTGTGGAATTGCCGTAGACACAAAATTTCCTTCTACTGCTGTTCTCTTTCAAACTCTCTCCTTTTTTGTTTCTTCACAGCATTTCACTCAAACAAACTTTCTCTCTCTCTCTCTCTCTCTCTCTCTCTCTCTCTCTTGTTAGGATACTGCAGTCCCTATTTCCTCACAATCAGGCCTCTCTGTGTGGCTCTGATACCACTTTGTTATGAACTATGAATCAATTTCTTAAGCTTACACAAATTGGCTAAATTTCCTCAACTCTTATTGAAACACTTATTTGACTTAAATAGCCTTTACACAAACGGGAAAATAGCTCACATTGAGCAACCACTATGCAACCTGATAAATGTAACGCAAACTAATTCAAATAACAATCCTAGGGACTAGGACTTTATTTTAACATAAAAGACCAAGTAAACACCCTAAGAATAAGCAACCAACTTCATCATGGTGTCCCTGGTTATCTCTTCACAAGCCTCAGAAGTTCTGTTTTATGTTTATGTTGGGAAAATGGACATGTTGCAATAAATAAAACATACTTGATTGCTTGTTTATTTTCACAATTGCATGTAAGTTTCTCCATTGCAGTGGTTATTTCGTTTGTTTTGTGAGAATAGGAGTATTAAGGGGAATTTTGAAATCTTTTCATAACTGGATTAGATCTTGTAACATGAATTTAATTGGTCTTTTTATTCTTAGAAAAATAATCAATAAACATCTTTAGAGAAGATGAAGAGAGAATTTGGGGAAGGGGTTTTTACTTTTTGGAGCTATTCTTTTTTCTATTTTTCGGATTTTGTTTGTTGAGCTTTCCACTATAGAATTTTATGATTTGTAATTTTTATTATCTTAAATGATTAGACTAATCAAAAACATGATTTTGTATTAAATTTGTATGGAGCAGTTGTCCTAATGGCATTTGCTTCCCAGCACATTCATACAAGAAACATATCCTCACTGTATGGGTTAATTTCACAAATGGTTACTGAACTTACCTCCAAATTACAAAACGATTACTGAAGTTTAAAACTTGCAGAAACAATCACTGAAATTTCATGCGCTTTTACAAACGGTCACTGAAAGACCATTATGATTTTAATCCAAATTTAAAGGACCAAGACACGTGAACATAGAACATTGAGGACCTCAAGTGAAAAAAACAACTCAAACCCCCTAAAACCCAAAAAAAAAAAAAACCGCCCCATTCCCTCATTCAATCAATCTCCTCCAAATTTGTCCTTATTCGTTCGAAATTGGCAAAGACCCATATGTTCGGTGGATGCGCCATGATGGGCCGGAGCTAGGGATAGTGGTCTTCCACCGTGAGTTACAGGGACAGATCCAGCACCCAAGTTCAGTATGGGCGGACCAACTGTTGACCACATAAATATGAATCAATTTTTAAAGAGAAATTTGTAATGTACATTTCTGACTTTTCAAAAACATACAATGCGATCATAAATTTTTAAATTATAGTAGTTACCTCCTAAATCTTTGAACAAATGTTTGTATGAATACCTTTAGTGGATAGAAGCAGCGTAATGAATCATCCAACATCGCCGGCAGCAGGAGGAGAGCAAGGAGACGTTTCACGTTTGGTAATTGCTAACAATAAATTGCTGGGTAATGGGTATTATCCATCCCATGGACCATGGATTGGCCAATTATTGGGCCTAATATTTAAAAAAAAGGCCCAACTCTCTTCAGCCCCAAACCAAAAAAGAGCCCAAATTTAAAATTTCACATTCTTCCTTTTTTTTTTTGCAACTGACTTAGAGGTTAAAAGAAGCTCTTTGATTACCCGACGGCATTGATTCTATTGAAGACTTCAACGGATCTAGCACGAGCGCTCACCGTCCCCCCTCGTCGGTGCTAGGTCCATCCCTGGTGAGTTGCTCACCGGAATTCATGGTTGAAGTGGCCGACTGCGCTATGGAAGAAAAACTTTGCATCTTTGGATTTTATGATTTGTTCGATGTTATGAGGGCATCTGTAGGTGTGTAATAAGGAGATTGATCATCTGTGGAGTGGATACGACATGGGTGTCACGGAAAATTGATTTTCCGACTAGTTTTTGGTGCGTGTTCATCTGGTTTTGGTTTAAATTTTTGGTCAAATCTACCGGGGTTGAGGCTGGTGGTTAAGTAGGTTTTGAAGGGGGTAGTGAGAGCTTCAAGGTGGTATGTTGGTCTAGTGACCAAGGTGACCAGAGGTTAGGTATTTGGTTGTCCATAGTTGGTGACCGGGGTTGACAAAGTGTTTTGGTCCCCACTTTGGTGCGATTTCCTAACCAATTTCGACGGGGTTAAGGCCAGTGATTGGGTGGCTTGTGAAGAGGGCATTGAGGGATTCAAGACAATATGTTTGTCCGATGGCCAAGGTCGTCGGAGGTCGGAGTTATGGTGGTCCAAATGTGGCGGGTTGAGAGAATTTGGAGGGAATGGTTTTGGGTGCGTAGGCGGCTTTGGTGCTATTTTCCGACCAATTTCGACGGAATTACGACTAGTGGTCGGGTAGGCTGTGAAGAGGGCATTGAGGGCTTCAAGACGGTATGTTGGTCCGCTTTAATCGGGTATGAGGATGGAGCAAGGTAATAAAAATACCTGATGGGACGCGGGTGGGAATGACCGACCCATCCCATACCTACCTCGTTGCCATCCCTAGGTCCAGTGGCCAAGGTCGTCGGAGGTTGGAGTTATGGTGGTCCAAAGGTGGCGGGTTGAGAGAATTTAGAGGATGGAAAGGTTTTAGGTTTTAGATGAATAAGCACTTGAGGTCTTCATGATTTTATGTTCACGTATTTTGATCCTTTAAGTTTGAATTAAAATCATAACGGCTCTTTAGTGACCGTTTGTGAAAGCGCATGAAATTTCAGTGACCGTTTCTACAAATTTTAAACTTCAGTGACTGTTTTGTAATTTTTAGATAAGTTCAGTGACCGTTTGTGAAATTATTAATAATGTCGATTTTTCCATGAATCTTTTGTTTCATAAATAATTATTAACTCAAGAAATGTGCAAACTTTTTAGGTGTCTTTATTTTAAAATTTCCGCTCTTATTATTTTCAGTATATTTAGTAGGTTAGATCGAATGTAATATTATTTACGGTGACATTTTTGTTTTTTTTTTAACTGTAGTAAATTAGATCTCATCAAAATGTTCGGCAAGGATGTATTAATTCTTAAAGTATGTGACAAACTCGTACAAGTTTTGTGGAAAGATGGGATTAGACGAGGAAAGTAAACAAGAAAGAACTTGTATATACTTAACCTAAAAAAAGGAACATTATAAAGCTATAATCAGTAGGAGGGTTTTGAGAGGACAATCAAGATATGATGAACAAAGGTACTGTGAGAAAGATTACATAGTATGAAAATATAGTCGCTTGAGAATTGTACTGAGCACAACATTCTATGAAACGAGGACTGAACTAGAGAGGAGATAGATTATCTAGAAAGTAAAGAAAATAATTCTATTTTACATTGTGGGTTTATTACTTTAGGCTCTATGTTTAAGAATATGCTTATATATATTGTTTATTTCTTTCACTTTGTTATGCCCTTCTTTTTTTTTCTCCCATTTATAACATTACGTAGCATTTGAGTAATCATCTTGGAATATTTCCCAACAGGAGGGTACAACATCCATGAACCTATATGTTGAGGATGAATTTCATCGTTCTGCACGAGCTAGGGCTGGAGGTGTCAAAAGCATTACAAATTATACTCAATTAAAATATATGTTGGATGATCATAATAACCTTGTAGTTTCCTCTTTCACGCATTTCACATTTTATTGCTTCGTAAAAGATTTTATTGCATTATCTTTGGTCTAATCAACGAGTTTTGTAGGTTTTGAAATCATTAAATAGAGCAAGGAACATATGGTTCTTTGATGTCTTATACCTTTATTCGATGAATAAGAGATTTATTGAAGAGGTCTCTTCTTGTAATGTCTTCATTTTGAAGGTATTCTATTAATCACATTTTCGTACTTGTTGGTCACAGATCAAGCGATTAATTTTGTGATCCAACCAAGTAAACGAAAGATAAACAAAATAAATTGCAAGAAAGTAAGAACACGAAAAATTTCTCGGCCCAATGCCCCGGAAGTTCGGTGACCACTTCTAATGTATAAACCCCCCATTGAGCATCCATTAGGATATTGCTCAAATCCACTAGAATAGTCCAAAAATAGGCAAGAAACATGATTACAGAAGAATGCCAAATGTTCTGTCTCAAACGCCAACAACCCTCAAAATTACAATACAATCTCACTAAGAGATTGATATAATCTCTCTCTTTCGCAATAATATGATTTCACTCAGAAGAATATCGCAGTCGAGAGAGAAAAGAGAACTAGGGTTACAACCATTAGACGATTCATCTGCCCCAGAAAGTCAACCTTCCAATTTATAAGAAATAGACAAATAGTGATGATCCAACGGTTGTCAATTTGTCAGGTGTAGATAATCTAGCAAAAACGTCTTAGTTGAGATAAAGCGTGTTTATCAAACACGATTTAACAATTTTAGAACCTTCTGCTTATTTGGGCTGGGTATATGAGTTAATTGGACCAGTTTGACAGACTTTTTTTCACGGGTAACCTTTTCTTAGCACAGAAAGGGATCACCGTACGGCAGTAGTCTGCTCTACTAGATGACTTTCCGCCTTCTCTCGGTCGTTTCGGGACGAAATTAAATTTGATCACAATTTAAAAAAAGCTTACAACATGAAATTGAAATTCATTGAAAGAAACTTGATCATTGATAGCTTGAAAGCTGAACATTACAATAGACGAAAGCAGGAAATTACAATGGTTAGTGCATGAGGCAAATACTAGAAAGCTTGAAAATGTTTGAAAGAATAATACCCCTTATAATAGACTTCGGAACAAAAACTCAAATGACGGGAGTAGACGTCTTTTGGCCGAAGAATCATACTAAAATTTTCTAATTTCTATCTATTTAAATAAATTATTTACAATGATAGGATCACGGAGCTTAAGCAAAGCTGCAGCCCGTGACATTCTCCCCTATTTGTTTTAGCGATGTCCTCGGAGCCATTGAGTATTCTTCTCACTGTTGTATCCGCTTCATTTGACCAAATACTCTTGAAGATATTTCCTAGAAGCTCGAGTAGTTTGGTAGTCAAGAATCTTTTCAGCAACCTTCATTTCTAATCTTTTTAATTCAAACATTGGTTGCTTTGAATCTGCAAACTTTTTGTACTATCTCTGATTGGAATCTGCAGTATGGAGGAGTAACGGTTGTTGGACAGTAGTAATTTCAAAAGGACTCTTATTGGAGAAGAGCTCTTTTGAGCACTGAGACACATCCAAGCCACATCCGAAAGTTTTACCCGAATTTCATGCGAAACAGAGGTAAAGTGCTGAAAATAGTCTCCCAGCATAGAGTTGAACTGCTATGTCTATTCGTCTGATCTTCGATGAATACTAGAATTCATGCTCAAAGTTGAACCAAGGAGTTTGAATAACTTGGTCCGAAATATGCAAATAAATCGAGAATATCGATAACTGACGATAGGCGGTCCCCAGTATTTGACAATATGGTTGAAGAAGAGTTGAGCTATTTCTTCAGCTGATACATAGCGCTGTGCTGAACGTTGAATCTTTAGATAAATGGTCCATCCCGATGATGATAGTGCCAAAGTCTCCAACTCTTGGCAATCCACTAATATAGTTTGTCGATTCACTCTCGACTGATCTATTCAGGATGAAAATGAGCTTCAGTAAGCCTGACTTTTTTTGATGATCTGCCACATCTTGTTGACGAACAAAGCAAGTTTTCTCAAAACCTGAAATGTCGTCTTGCCTTTGAGGCCAGTAGTCTGTATGTTGTGGTAGTGTGAAAGTGCGCTCCACGATAGTCCCACTTCTCGACACTTCTCCCTCTTATTTTCGAAGCTCCGACTGAGCCATACGGTATGGTGCCTTGGTGGGAGGTTTGGCACCCGGAGAAAGTCCAATCCCACGATCAATTGCCCTCCTTGTTGGAAATTTTCTTGGTAACTCCTCGGCATGATGTCTTCGACTTCCTTAAACCCGGTGATAGGTTTTGGAGTAGAGTCGGTTGTCTCTTCGATTTCCTCTACTTGAAGAGAGCACACAAGTGAATGTTCATTCCTCTTGAAACCCTTACTATATTACATGGCCGAGATGCCTTTCTCGCCAATTTTCCCAGCGTGTGTGGGAATAATGAATGATTTCCTACCCATCATTATTAATGAGTCAGAATGCGGCAACACTGCTATCTTTGTATCCCGAAGATATTCCAATTCGAGAATGAGCTTGAAATCATCCATCTGAACTACCGACAAATTTGTCATTCCTTCGAAGGGACCTACTTTGATCGGCACAGATTTTGCTATTCTCGCTATTGGTTGAACAGCGGAGTTGATTGCTTTGACCTTCCCCTTATCTCTTTCCAGAGCAAGTCCGAACCGCTCTACTTCGAAACTTGTGAGGTAGTTGTGCGTAGCACCGGTGTCCACCATAGCCCTGTTTAGCTTTCCATTGATCCTCATACATTAGGCCTTTAGCCTTACAAATGTGAGCACTCGATTCTTCAATCTTTGGCTCTCTTGAGGGAACTGCATCCCTTTTGATAGCTCGGTGCGATAGTGTATTGCACCAATGCGAGAATGCACCAACTACATCCTCGTCCCCTTCGGAGTTGGTGTCGCCATGGCAACTAGCTTGTGGGGTATTTTGTTTGGAACTCGAGCCACCAATTGCTAGTTCCAGTATGCATTCACCATCCGTTTCTGAGGACATTCTGCAACCTGGTGAGGTACTTCACATAGAAAGCACTTCAATTTAAGAGCGACATCAGATCTGCCCCCATTGCCTTTCCATGATTCCAGTCATTACTGGTACTGCCATTATAGTTTCCTTGACGGCTATTTTGATAGTTTCCCTGTGAGTTACTATGGTGGTTACCTTGATAGGGTCCTCCCCTATTCTGAGAGTAACGCTCTCCCCCATTTGAGTTCGAGTTGGGTCTAAAAGGTCTCCTTCTACCTTCAACCGATTGACTATTTCTCGAAGGTCGATCCTCGCTCGATTTCGATTGATAGTCACTCACACATTCAGTAGCTCTCATAGCTGCGCTCAAATCAGAGACCTTCTGTCTCTGAAGTTTCGTGCCTGTCCACGGTTTCAACCCTTCCACGAAGGTGAATAACTTATCATTTTCTAACATATCTCAAATGTTCAGCATATGTCCTGAAAAGGCCTTCACATACTCCCTGATGGAGTTTGTGTGTTTCAGTTCTCGTATGGCTCAGCGTACTTCATATTCCACATTCTCTAGGAAAAACTGAGATCTGATAGCTTCTTTGAGAAGATCACAAGAATCAATTCAGACACTGTTGGTCTGAATATCAACATACTTCGTTCGCCACCTAGATACATGGTAGCTGTTGTGACATTTCTCGCTTCGTCCTTGATCGAAGTCGCAAGAAAGTATTGTTCCATATCGAACAAGAAGTTCTCAACTTCTTTAGTATCGCGTGCCCCTCCGTAGGTACACGGTTCCGGAATTCTGAGTCTATGCACCGACTTATGTGCGATGGCTTGTTCGTTGCCAACCACGCGTTGAAGCACTAGTAACCAAGCTCTCAACGTTCCCATCTCATCCTGCAGATCAGGTATGATACCAACAGATTCAGTCATAGTTGCGCAAGCCTCTTGGCTTTCATCCAGTAGGATGCGTAATTTCTGAATTTTTGTCTCTGCCACCTCGACCTTTTCTCTGACGTTCCCCATGGCGAAACACAATCTAGTGTTTGTCACCTCAAGCGCCTCCAAACGCTGTCTGGTGTTCCTCTTTTGAACATTTATCACATCTGTGGTGTTCGAGGAATTTGGAGCAATTTTCATAGCTTTCTTATCGAGATCTTGAGCCGTAGCTCTGATACCAACTATCATGGGTAACCTTTTCTTAGCATAGAAAGGGAACACCGTGCGGCAGTAATCTGCTCCGCTAGACTACCTTCCGCCTTCTCTCGGTCGTTTCGGGATGAAAGTAAATTTGATCACAATTTAAAGAAATTTTGCAACATGAAATTGAAATTCATTGAAAGAAACTTGATCATTGATAGTTTGAAAGCTGAACATTACAATAGACGAAAGCAGGAAATTACAATGACTAGTGTAGGGGACGAACACTAGATAGCTTGAAAATGTTTGAAAGACTAATACCCTCTATAATAGATTTCGGAATAAAAACTCAAATGACGGGATAGACGTCTTTTGACCGAAGAATCATACTAAAATTTTCTAATTTATATCTATTTAAATAAATTATTTACAATGATGTGATCACGGGGCTTAAGTAAAGATGCAACCCGTGACACTTGGGCCCACAATTGCAGCACCCAATATTTGCAGCTGATTAATATGATATATTTCTTCAAGGAAACTGTTTATTATTTTCTTAAATTACTTCGTGGTCTTACTCAGATTTACAAGTAATTACTAAAATTCATATAATCCATCCAATTGTATAGGGAAATGTTCTTCTTACACCAACCACTGGAACTATTCTCAAAGGAGTCACACAGAAATTGCACATGGTCTTGGTTATCAAGTAATTTGATTTTGATAATAAAATTCTTTCGTCTTGAATTAAATTTTGTGATTCTTTTAGGTTTACGTACAGATACAATGATCAAATCGAAACGATTCATGGGTTAAGTTCCAATGAGTGAATCTAAAGGAATTTTTTTGCACATGTTCCAAAATCATTTTTCTTCTACCTTGCTAAGTAAATGGTTTTTATTTGTGTTTCAGTAAGATATTTTGGATTCAATGTTATATTGATTGACATTATCTTTTGCGTTTTTATATTCTTTTTGAATGAGGTTAAAAATATTACTACAATATAATATAAAAATAATTTAATTTTTCCGTGTAAATTCTTTCATAATAATTTACAAATATGCTTTTCCCACGAAAAATTATTTGTAGAGAAAAATAGGATTTAGCCCTCAAATAAGGAAAATTCTATTTGTACCTAATTTTTTACGCCCCTCAATAGGGGGTCGCCGCCAAGTATCAATTCGATAATTCATTAGATAAAAAATTAGGTATGTATAACATAACTCCTCAAATATAATATGTACCATGTTTTCACAAATATTCTTCCCACATAATTATTTGTATGGAAAAATACAATTTAGCCCCCAATATAATTTGTAGGGAAAAGTGATATCATTTCGTAGGCAAAATTAACTTTAACAGACGAATGATTTTGTTGGGAGAAAACTTACACGACGAATTGTATTCATCTCCAAAGGATTCGAAGGGAAAAAATTTAGCCCACAAATTTAAAAAATTTGTCGGCTTTTACCTATTCCCTCGATGTTTGCCCCACAAATATGTCTACAAATTTTTTGTCTAAAAATGTTTTTCCCAACAAATAAGAACATTTACAAATAAATTTGTAGGGAAAACATAAATCTCTTGTAGTGGATAGTCCGCAATAATACTTTATCTTGAAATCAGATGTCAATTTTCGTTACAAAGACTTTCACCCAAATTAAAAAAATAAGAAAAAAAGTAAAGAAAGGCTAAAATGATGATTAAGACGTCATTAATTAGTTAAGGGAAAAATGCTTGCTATACATTACCATCTACAAATTCTTTTATAGATTGATGAGGTGACGATAAATTGAATTAAAACTATGAAAATCTCTTCACTGCTTAAAATGGTTGTTCTTATGTAATATAGATTAACGACAAAAAGAAATTGGAGGAATTTTTTTCATTTGGTTGGTAAATAAATCTGTAAGTTGTGATGTATATTTAGCACAACTGTTAATTATATGAGTTCGATTTTGTTGACGTCAAAAAATAACTAGGCCACTTTGGTCAACTTAATTAATGATTTGAAAGAGGATTACTAAGCTGAAACATGTAAATTGTGCGGGAATAGTAAACTATTTCTGAAATGATAAGAAATGTGTGTTTTTGCATTACATGAGAAGAGTTTGAAGTGAGTTTCATACAGTAGATGAGTTTGATCCTTATTGGGGACCATTATAATCCCATTTATAGTAGGAACATACAAATAGGCTTGTGTTACATCAAATTAGTTAAAGTGTAGACATTAATGTGCATGCCATTGACCTAATTTTGATTGGTTGTTGAGATCGGCTTCGATGTGTCAAATTGGAGTTGAGGTGAGAAGTAATCATTGCCTAATTGTGATGTCACAATTAGGGGTGCCACATGATATTTGCCATGTGTCCCGAAGTGATTGAGTTAGATAAAGGTGAGTGAGAGAAATTAAAGTGTAATGATGATGTTCCTCAAATGACTACGGCATTTCCTTCCTCCTGAAGATAAGTTGAGTTGAACTGAACTAAATTGGGCATGAGGACCTCATTCTGAGACTTAAAATCGGCTCCAATCATCTTGATGAGCTCTTAAATTGACGGAGCTAACCGATTTGTAACAAAAAAGGTTGGACACATGATTGTAATGAGGGTCAAAGGTCGGGGACTATGACTGTAATTTAGCCTTAATTTAAAGCTTAAAGATTATTGGCTAAGGTTGAGAAAAATGTAGAAAGCCTATCTACCTACGTGTTTTCGTGTTCCAATTAGTCTTCTCCGTGTGCATAGTGTACGTGTGCATGCATGGATATACATGCCTTTATTCCTAGCCGAAAAAGATCAGAAATCCTAATCAATCTTACTTAAGACAAAATATACGTGGCTAATTACAACCTCAATTCTCACTCACTGATTTGAATATCTGACCGAAAGGCAAAGAAGATAGAAAAGTTTAATCTTTGTGTGGGGAACATAGGGAAGGAGGTTTATGGTTTTATAAATAATAATAATAATAAAAAAACAATTGTATTTTTGTGTGTTTTAATACATTTTTTTTTAAAAGAAAGTAAATGTATGGATTGAAATTTGCCACACATTAATTAATTATCAAACAATAAACAATATGTAAAGATTTGGAACATTGCTATAATTTTTTTAAAAAGATTTGAGATTTTATCAAGCTATCCAAACCTTAATATAGAATTTTAATAAGATTTGGGAATTTTATCTTAAACAATATATATATTTATTATTTTCATATTTAATCTATGTGAAGACGAGTTATCCTCGAGCTCTAGCAATTCAGCATATTTATAGGTGATAAAAAGTGAAGATCAGTTATTTGCAAAGATAGTTTGAGCCCCCATTTTTCCTATAAACAATGCATTTTGAAATAGTGATTTAATTGAGAATATGTAGTTAAAAATAAGAAGAAAAAAATTTGGTTTACGTATAATATTATTTTATTAAAGAATGTATAGTTGAATATAAGATAGAGAAAAATAAATAATATGACACTTTTGTTTTTTGAGAATATTAGTATCTAGAAGAGATACATTGAATTAAAATATTCAAACAGAAGGAGGCTACGAAGTATAAAATATGTTACTTTAACTACCAACTTATTTATGTTTGGAGGTCAGAATTTTGCTTTATTTGTTTTAACTTCTCATCTAGCCTTTTGACTAATTTCTGTCTGCTGACTCAAGAAATGAAGCCGGAAAAGGAAGTGACAAAAGCAATGACGTAACTTTAGTGTTTTATTCACTTAAATTGACTTCAATATTGTGAGGGAAAAAAAAAAAAAAAAAAATAGGTAAAAAGTGTGTTCTATGATTTCACTTGTGTCAATACCCATTATGATAGGTACTCGTTAGAAACAAATTGAATCAGTTTATTCCACCTCAACATTAGATTTTGATTGGTGCGTTGTAAAAGATAGATAGCATTTTAAAGTGTTAATTTTTTTTTACCTTGCCATTAACAAAAGATTTAGGAATATACTTTATCGAATAAAAATAGGGATATACTTGCAATAAGTCAAAACTTAAAATTTCGGCTTATTGACCTCCAACGTATGGACCTACTGTTAAATATCCCCCATTTTTTTTAAAATTGATGAAAAACTCCCCTATATGAACTATGAAGTGCAGAAGACCCAATTTTCTCTTATTTTCTCAATAAATCATTGTGAAATGACAAATATACTATTATATTTAAATAAAACAAAAACAAAAAGAAACCAATTTCAATTGTAGTCCAAAATTTTTTTAAAAAAAAGAGCAAACGAGTCTTAAATAAACTTCAGATAAAATCAAAACATTAATACAACAATCAAAACAACGTCATATTAGACATGCACGAGACGATGTCGTTTTGATAAGAAATGATGTTGTTTTTAGTCCCAAAAAATTCGTATAAACAGTGATTTGTAAACATGGAAGTGGGATTCCTTCAATAGTGATCACGTTTATGAGTCAAAATTCGTATAATTGCAAAATATGAAACACGTGCTACAAACTATAAGCCTCCATCTAGAAATATTTTCCGTAATCTAATCTATTTATAAAAAATAATATTTTACAATAATCAGAAAATTAAGGAAAAGATTCGGAAGGACAAAATTTTGCACGTGGGAACATGATTGTCTGGGGTCGGTTTCACCCTGGTATAATCACAAAATTTCAAATATTCTAACCAATCCATGTACCCGCACACTGAGATAATCTATAATTGGATAATTTTTCCTTTCTTAAAGGAAAGTGATACCATGTAAATAGATTGCAGTTTAAAATGAAGTGAATAAATAAATATTACAACTACAATACAGAAATATAAACTCTTAAAAATTGAACCAATAAACCCAAAAAAATTTCAACACCACTAATGGAGTGTCGTACAATTTTGAACTCAAATTTTTGACACATCGGATCATGCACCGTCGTCCACGAGAATGACAATGGATGTATCGAGAAATAAATCCGTTGGGAGTCACTTATAATTTTGCCGGAGATATGAATTTCTCCCACTTGGTTACCTTTTTTATGTTTTCTCTCTCTCTTGTTATGCCAAGTCCGAGTGCAACCAATGAATGAGGCTTGTAATTATAGAGTCAAAGAATCATTTGAATTCAAATTCAAATATTGTACTATAAAAGAGCCATGCTAGTTGGTAATTGACCACAAGATTAAATCCAACTATAGGATTTAATCTCTGGTTCATAATATACATCAACTAGCACAATCCTTTCAAAGTGCTCAAAGAATGAGGCTTGTAATTATAGAGCCAAAGAATCATTTGAATTCAGATTCAAATATTATACTATAAAAGAGACGCATGTTGGTAATTGACCACAAGATTAAATCCAACTATAGGATTTAATCTATGGTCCATAATATACATCAACTAGCACAATCCTTTCAAAGTGCTCAAGACAAATACTCATGTGCCAAGTGAATTTAAGTGATCTACCTCACAAATCTTCACATTGGATCATATAATCCAAAGCCGAAATTCCCGATTAAAAGTGATATCCATTAGTATGGTCTTATTTCATCATCATCGCTCATTCCAACTCAGTACTTGCACAACAATTAACCATTATTTGTCAATACTCAATATTGATAAACATTTGTTGAACTTATCAACCGCAACTACTTTTGTTCCAACATCTACACGATTATCATCAATTACAATTTTAAGCAAAATAAAATCAATAGAAACTAACTTATCCCTAATAAAATGATACTTCACCTCAATATGCTTAGAACCTTCATGATAAATAGAATTTTTACACAACATCAATGAAATTTGGCTATCAGTAAAAATCATAGCATTACCATTTAAAAGGTTTAATTCACAGAGGATGACTTTTAGCTACATGCATTCTTTTACATTTTCAATTGCTGCAACATATTATGCTTCTGCGCTGGGGATAATAACTATAGATTGCAACTTTGATTTCCAAGTGATACAATTATCACCTAAAATGAAGAAGTATGAAGTTGTAAATTTCCTCTGATCTTTATCCACTGCAAAGTCAAAATCTGCATAGCTTTTTAGCACTAACTTATCACTTCCCTTTTAAACACTAATCCTTTTTTTAAATTTCTAGCTAGGTATCTTAACAACCAAATAAGTGCAGTCCAATGAGACTTACCTGAGTTAGACCCAAATCTATTCAAGAAACTAATTGCATGTGCAAGGTCCAATCTCGTAGTAATCATAGAATACATCATAGACCCAATAACATTAGCATAGGGAATATTACTCATTTCATGCAATTCTTCTTCAGTTTTAGGGCATTGTACATATGACAAATTCATGTGTGCGGCTAATGGTACATTAACATACTTAGCAAATTTCATATCAAATTTGGTTATCACTTTATCCAAATAAGACTCTTGATTAATAGTCATCCTATTATTAGTTATATTCCTTTTAATAACCATGCATATAATTTTTCTTGCCTCTCCTAAATCTTTCATGTAAAATTTCGATTTTAAAAGATTTGTCATCTTTATGATTTCAGTTTTACTAGAACTAGCAAGCAACATGTCATCCACATATAACAATAAATAAACTTTACATACTTTAAAGTTATTAAAATATAGAAATGCATCAAATTCACTCCTCTTAAAATCAATTTTAAGCAAATAAGCATCAAATCGTTTATAACATTGCCTATGACTTTGCTTAAGACAATACAAGGATTTTCTAAGCAAACACACAAGTTCTAACTTTTCCCTCACCTCGAACCCTTGGGGTTGAAACATGTAAATCAATCCATCCAACTCCCCATGAAGAAAAGTCGTCTTAACACCTAGTTACTCTAACTCCCAATTAAATTGGACAACTAAGGCTAAAACTAACCTGATAGTTTAATTCTTAATGACCAGTGAGAACATCTTATTATAGTCTATTCCCTCTATTTGAATATACACTTCGCAACAAACCTAATTTTATATGTTAAAGGGTCTTTAGGTCATACTCATTTCAACTTGTAAATCCATTTACAATGGACTATATTTTGATTCTTTGGTTTTTCAATCAACTTTCAAGTCTCATTTTTGTTTAGAGACTGGATCTCCTCTATCATAGCCCTTTTTCCCCAATTTTTAGAACTTTTACAAGTAACCGCTTCTTCAAATAAAGTCGGTTCAACTGATTCCAAGGCTTCACCTGAAACTAGGACAAATTCCATCAAATTTGAAAAGATGTATTTCATATTGGGTTTCACTTGTCTTCTCTCCCTATCCCTCACTAATTGGTAGTCATCCAAATTAGTACATGTAGATATTTCTTGTTTAGGGACAACAGTTTCAGGAATTTCAAGTTATGGTTCTTCTATCATTACTTCTTGATCAGATTCTTCTCGAGACTGGATTTCACTATCCTTTGGATGATCATATAATCTCTTCACCTCAAACTTCATCTTCTTTCTTATAGGAGATTCTCCTTCCTCAATCTGTTTGTTCTAACTATCTATGTTTTTAAGGCAAGGCATATCAATTTCATTGAACTTCACATCTATACCTATAGTCTATATCTTTTCACTCCTTCTATATAACCTAACATGACACACTTAGTAGCCCTATGGTCCAATTTTCCCTCAACTTGATGTGCATAAAGCTAAACAACCAAACACTTTAATGTGTGACAATTCTTGGGGATTCTTGAAGTTAACAGAACTAGAAGGTGACATATTTATCAAATAGGCAGCTGTACATATAGCTTCACCCAGAAACCTTTAGACAATCCTAAACTGATCATCATATATCTAACTTTAGCCCTACAATTTGGCATTGATATTAGATTTTCATGTCCTCACACCTCAACCCAAAATGGTAGAGCAGAAAGAAAACATAAACACATAATCGAAACTGGACTAACTCTTCTTGCTCAAGCAAGTACGCCCTTGAATTATTTATGGGACTCATTTCACACAGCCACATATCTTATCAATAGATTGCCTGCACATGTTCTCAAGATGAAGTCACCCTTTGAAACTCTAAACTATGAGCAAATTGACTACAAATCTCTAAGGCTCTGTTTGATTGGCGATAGTTTCCCTGGAAGTAGGAAAATATTTTCCTACTTCCACTTTTTGACTGTTTGATATGTTAAATTTTTCACGGAAAATATTTTCCTCCCTTTTTCTAGGTACAACCCTTTGATGCACAAATTGTGGAAAATGTTTTCCCACCTATTAGGTGGGAAAACATTTTCCAACTTTTTTTTTAGCAATGGCAACCAATTCTATCAACCATTGTAAAAAAAAATTCATTTTTATTGACAATTTCTATGCAAAACAAAGTGAAACGAATATGGTAATTTGTTCTAATTGTTTAGAATTTTTTTTTTTACTTTTTGGTAATTGAAACAAATTCTAAACCCAATAGTAGAAAATATTATCACTTTAATGGACAATTTTCATAAAAAAGGAAGTTAAACGGATTTCAAACTTTCAACATTTTCCATAGAAAATTATACCAATCAAACACACTTAATTACAATTCCCCATAAAACAAATTCTAGGCAAATATTGTTCCTGAAATTTGTTTTCTTTCCACCCTATTTTCCATGGTGCAATCAAACAGACCCTAAACGTGTTTAGATTTGCCTGTTTTCTTTATCTCAAACTCTATCAAAAACATAAGTTCACTTTCCATTCCACTAAATGTGTATTTCTTAGCTTCAGCAATTCACATAAGGGCTACAAATGTCTCAGTCCAACTAGTAGAATTTACATTTTCAGACATGTAGTCTTCAATGAAAAAGAGTTTCCATACCAATCTGGTTTTCTTAACACAAGGAGTAACTCACAGAAAACTGAAACCATCATTCAATATCTATCAGTTCATACTTCCTTAAACTATGATCCAACATGGAACATCTAATATAATTCACTCTGAAGCAACTCCAACAGTAACATCTCACAAATCTCATCACTTAGAAATGGATGAAAATGAGGCACCTAAGGTAAATGAAAATGAGAATTCAGAGATGAGTAATGAACTCAAATAGAAAGTTAAGAAGAAGTTACAAGTGTTGAGATTGAGGAGACTGAAGTGAATAATGAGCAGAATCAAAGCTTGGCAGAATAGAGCAAACATAATGTAGAACACCCCATGAGTATAAGAATTAAAGTTGGCATATTCAAACCAAAAGCCTACTCAAATCAATGCAAGGAATATAAAATAGAGCACAACAGGCTTAAACCAAATGACGTGTCTGGGGCTTTGAAAAATAAAGATTAGAGAAATGAAATGGAGGATGAATATAGAGCTTTGTTGAATAATAAAATCTGGAAACTTGTACCACCTTTGATCAATCAGAAGATGATAGAAAACAAGTGGGTGTTCAGAGTCAAACAGAATGTTGAAGAAAAGGTGATGAAGCACAAGGTAAGACTTGTTGCGAAAGGACTTCTATAGACTTCAGGAGTTGATTATCATGAAACATTTAGTCCAGTAATTAAAGCTTCCACTCTAAGAATAATTCTTACGCTAGCAGTCTCAAAGAGTTGGAGTGTTAAACAGGTAGACATCAACGATGCCTTTTTGAATAGAAAGCTAAATGAAGAGGTTTATATGAGTTAGCCAGAAGGTTTTGTTGATAAAACCAATCCTGCCTTTGTGTGCAAACTTGAACATGCACTTTATGGACTCAAACAGACACCTAGGCCATGGTATGAAAAATTGAGGATGACATTTCTAGAGTGGAAGTTCACAAAATCAAAGGTAGACATCTCCTTGTTCTTTTACATGAATCAGAGGCAAGTGATTTTCACCTAGTGTATGTTGATGATATATTGATTACCGGCAATGATAATAAGATGTTGCAAAACTTCATCGGCAACTTAAACACACAGTTTGCACTAAATGACATGAGTGAGCTACATCAGTTTCTAGGAATTGAAGTAAGAAGGGATGAATCTAGTATGCTGAAAAGATTCAACCTTGAGCATCTTAAACCCTCTTCAACACCTATGTTAGTAGGCAAGTATATTTCTAAAAATGAAGGTGAGAAAATGGCCGATCCTTCCTTATATAGAAGTTGATAATAGTGCAATTATTAGGTTTTTCATCAACTAATAATTGCGTTTTCATGATTTATTGGCATCTAAATGTTCTAAATGCACTTATATTTTTGTTTAGGTTGTGAATGGACGAATATGGTGGAAATAAGGAGAAACAAGTTAAAGATGACCAAAAAGGAGGAAAGCGATTCATGGACTAAAGTGCAAATGCTATAAACTTGTTTCCAATCTTGTGATGAAGATTTGAGAGTGTTAGAGGGCAATTGGATGAAAGAAGGAGCCAAAGAGATGAAACATAGCCAAAACATTATCACAAATCAACTTGCAAGCTGAAAAGTTTTGCACCGATTTTCAGCCTTATCTTGAGACCAACTTTTGACATGTTAGATGATTGAATTGGAAGTTGACATATGAATAAAAGTTGTAGCCCTATGAGTTATTTTTCTAACGTAACTTGAATCACCTCAATCCAACATTGGAAAAGAAGGTTATGACCAAAATATTAAAAGCTGTCCGACTGAATTTCATCAAAACTATGCGATCGCATGGTGTTTTTGTTGTGTGGTCGCACAAAGACGTTCAACGAACTCCAGGCTTCATTTCAATTATTCCTTGCGACTGCAAGGATTTGTACCTTGCGATCGCATGATACACTTCGAATCGAATCTCCACTTTCCTTCTACGACTCAAACTCCTTGGTAACATATCTTGCACGACTTTTCAACCCTAAATACAACCCAGAACACCCCAGAACACCTCGATACATGATTTTACTCTGGTTTTTGTTGAAGAACACATGAGGAATTAAAGATTTTGGTGAAGTTATGAAAGAACTCAGTTGGAATTGTTGATTTCATGTCATTTATTTTGATCTTTGCATTGTCAAACAATGCTATAATTTAGATTTTCATTCTCTTGAATTTACATTGAATTCAATTTTACATTTACAAAAAATTTCATGGATTCAATCATGCTTTTTCCATTGTTCAATCAAACTATTTGTTGAGTTTTAATTTTAGTTATTTACTGTTGAGATTGATTTAGCAATTATTAAATCCTTCATAGATTCAGTCATTCTTCTTCTATTGGTAGATTGAACTAGTTGTCGAATTTTAACCTCAATTTCACTTTATTGACGGATTAATTACTGACATATGCTTGATGTATATGGTCGATCTTTGATCTTGTTTCAATAAAAATTGAGCGAATAGGTCATAAGTCTAGATTCTAGTATTACATTTGTAAATTAAATTGATTTTCACAATATATCTTCCGATTAGAGTGCCGGGATGAAAACCTTTAATTGAGTTATAAAACTGAATAATTGATGTGAATGATCTGATCCAACTGAGAAAATCCCAACGCTTCACTGCTTCAAATTATTGATTTTAATTTCACCTTTCAACATTGAATCTTACTATACATCTAAGAGAACAATTCATCACTTTTTTATCCTTTAAATATTTTTTCATCTCCCTGTGGATACAACACTCCAAAGCTGCACTACAACTACCGCATTATTCTTGGAGCGTAATCAAATTTTGGCGCCGCTGCCAAGAAGACGGTATAAAATACACAAGAATCGACTGAAAAGGGTGACATCGTTCCTTTACTTTCGTTTTTAGTTAGTTTAATTTTAGTTATTGTATTTTTCTTAGTTTCACTTATTTCTTCTTATGTTTCATGAGCAGGTATTGAGGAGAGTGAGGAACATCTGCTGACTGGCTTGATTTAGAGTTTGAATCTCTTTTTAACCCTACTTTTAATTCTGCCTCTATTAAAACTGACACTTCATCACACAACACCATGTCTGATAGTGAGCATGATGCACCTTTTAGGACTTTACATGATTATCTTCATCCCACACGCATAACCATACCATCATGCATTATTTTTCTACTAATATGCCACGTATGGACCTTAAACTGGGAATGATTCAACTTCTTCCTACTTTTCATGGATTTGAATATGAAAATCCATATGTGCATATTAGAGAATTTGAGGAGGTGGTCGCAACCTTCTACAATTAACATGGTATAGTGGATGCATTCAATCTTAAATTTTTCCCATTTTCACTTAAAGATAGAGCAAAAATCTGGATGTATTCGTTGAGACCATGTTCGATTGGAACATGGTGTGAAATGACTCAAACTTTTTTTAGCAAATATTTTCCCCATCATAAAACTAGTGCTTTGAAGAAACAAATTTTTTTATTCACTAAAAAAGACAGTGAAACTTTATACCAAGCATGTGAGCGATACAAAAAGTTACAAGCTCTTTGCCCCCATCATGGTTATAAGAGCTGGCGAATAGTGAGTTATTTTTATGAAGGACTAACATTTAGGGAGCGTCAATTTATTGAGATGATGTGTAACGGTGAATTCTTACAAATAGATCCTGACGAGGCTATAGAGTACTTAGATGACCTAGCTAAGAAAGTTCACACCTGGACTGGCCCCAGTGCCACTGACAACACTAATAGGTCACGGCCCGTAGAAAATATTTCTAGTGCAGGCGTTTATCATCTTAAAGAAGAAAAATAGTCTTAGAGCTAAGATAGAAGCCCTAACTAAAGAACTTGAAACCTTATGCACTAAGAACTCAAAGTCTACTCCTATCGTTGCCCGTGTTTAATCTTCTGAACCATGTTGTGTGTGTGGTGGAATTGATCATCCAACACATCAGTGTTTTGCTCTAGCTGAGATGAAGAGGGTTTATGAGTAACACTGCAATGCCTTAGGCACGTATAACAAGCCTTATGCTCTATTTTCTGATACTATAATCAGGGATGGCGGAATCATCCTAACTTCAACTGGAAATCTAAAACCAGCAACCTACCCAGCCACCCAGAGTTTTTAATATACCTTCATACCAACCCACGCCATCTAAGAATTCATTAGAAGATACTCTACATATTCATAGAGACACATGGAAAAACAAACCAAAAATTTGAGACATGATTACCTAAATTGTTGAGGAAAATAAGGAAATCAAAAATCATATCTCCAAACTAACTAGTGCCTTAGTAGTAGTGAAACGTGGAAAATTTCCAGCTCAAGCTCAACCAAATCCTAAAGGACAACACATGGCACAAACATCGAGTTCAAATGAAAACAATCTTAGTGAAGTAAATGTCATAACCACTAGATCAAAGAAAGTCATAGAAGCAATCCCCGAACCTAGGAAAATTGAAAAAGAGTCTAGTGAGCCTGAAAAGAGTAACTCTAATGAGGAGGTGGTGAAAGATCCAGTGAGAGTACCTTTCCCACAAGGTCTTAAGTCTACCTCAAAATATACTGGTCAACATAGTGAGATCTTAGAACATTTAAAACAAGTAAAAATCAATTTGCCTCTCTTGCATGTAATTTCACAGGTTCCTACTTATACTAAAGTCCTCAAGGACTTGCGCACTATTAAGAGGAAACACAATGTCAAGAAAATCGCTTTCTTGACCGAGTAAGCGAGCGCTATGATTGAGCAAAGGATCCCGCCAAAGTATAAGGACCCTAGTTGTCCTACTGTGTCTTGTGTCATTGGGAATCATGAGTTTTCACAGGCTCTTCTTGATTTAGTGGCTAGTGTCAATCCCATGTCTTACGCTATTTACTTGTCGTTAGGTTTGGGAGAGATAAAGCATACATTTGTAACTCTGCAATTAGCTGATAGGTCCACTATTAGACCTAGGGGAGTAGTTAAGGATGTATTAATACAAATTGATAAATTTTACTACCCTGTTGATTTCTTGGTTTTGGATGTAAAAGCTGATGTGAATGTTGATTCTAAAATTCTTATTATTTTTCGTAGACCTTTTCTTGCTACTGCTAATGCTCTCATTAATTGTAGGAATGGTCTTATGAAACTATCATTCGGGAATATGACTATAGAAGTCAACATTTTCCACATCACAAAGTAGCCAGTGGAAGATGACGAGTGTCATCAAACTTACATGATAGATGTACTCACTCAGAAGGTAGCTGATAATATATTTCTTGGGCCAGCACATGAAATTCTAGAACTGGATGGATTGGACGTTGCCATCAAGAAACATCTCGAGAGGAAGGATCAAAAGTCGGGTAATAGTTCTTATTTTACATTACCAGTTTCTAACGAGAGGACTTTACTTTTTGTGTTGCATGTCCACATTCCTGATTTTAAACTTCCATCTAGCCACCTCACACATGTATTTGTTGGAGGCGGAGGAACATGACCGGTAATTATGACCAAGGAGCTTAATGTACTGCAAAGAAAATTGAAACCACGCTTACTAGATGCAGGCTAAAGGAGGAAATATTGGGTCGAGCCAACGACAATAAACAAAAGCGCTGCTTGGGAGGCAATCCAATGGGAGTTCGTTCCTTTCTTTTTCTGTTTACTTTTGCATTTATATTCTAGCTAATTTCTGTCATTTATTTTGCATTATAAGTCGATTGAGTACTTCAGGTAGATGTGTCAATCTGGGTGGTCCGGGCCGGGTCGGCCCGCCAACATATGAGCCCAATAACGGCCCGTGTGAAAAAAAGCCCACCCACTACGGGTTCCGGGCTGGTTCCGAGTCGGCCCACAATTTTGGACTACAACCGAGATCCGCCCACTGACTCATTCGGGTAGAGCCCATACAGGACCGCGGGTCACACCTCCGTGACCCATGAACCGCCCGCTCGGGTCACGGGTCAGCCCGCGGTCCCGGATCGATCTGGGCTGATTTTCACGAGTCTGTCAGGCCCGTCCGTCTTGACACCTCTATTTTTAGGCTTCATGTCATTCAAGTTTATGTTGGCAGGAGAAGTGGGAGAGAAACTTTCACCGATTAAACTACGCCTAAAATTCGTAAATACAACTTTTGTGGGTGAATACATACAAGAAAAAAAAATCTCATATAAAATAAAACAAAATTAATCTCGACGTAAATAAAAAAATGTTAATTGATTAATTAATTAATAATTGGTTGCAGATAAGAAGTTATTAGGTATTGCAGTCAGTCAACACAAGATACAGAGAATTTCAGAGGGAGAAAAACATAACAGCCTTCTTTGTTGACTTCTTTTTTGATCACTGGTCGAGCCATCTAATTTTAAATCGTGTTAATAATCACTCTGTTTAACATTATTCAAAGTGAACGCAAAAGATTTCTTGGTTAGGGGCATCTATATTTCAAGGAGGTAGTTCCTTGGCATACCTTGATTTCAAGATTATGGCCTTCCCAATTTGACCCATTCCTTACAAGTTTAAAGTCAAAGCAGCACAGAACCTTCTCTCTATTTTGATTTTTGCACCTTCTTTCTTCCCCATCTCTTTTAAGCCCACCCATCATTCTCGATCTCTAATCAAAATTATTATGGGATTCTCTAAAGAAGAGAGAAGAAAGAGATTTGTAAGATGGATCAAAACCATCTGCTTCTTAATCACTATGTTAATTTCTCTTCTCTTATTCTCTGCACCCATTCTTCTAGTAATCGCCGATGCCCTTCTTCCTTCCGCTCTATTATCGGCTTCTCTTTCCCTCAATTTACAAGCTCTTTCTTCTCATCTCAACAACTATGACTTCCGATCCTCACTAATCGATATCCCTCTCGTATCCATCATTAGATCAGCCATTATATTATGTAAGTACTTACTATAACAACCCATTTTCTTCTTAATTGTTTTTCTCTCTTTTCTAAGAATTTTTTTTGTATTGTATAGGTGTTTATAGTTTTTGCGACGGCCCGAGGCTATCAAGGGGGCCATATTTAGGAATTGCCACTATATGTTCGGTGTTATCTCTGGTGTTCGTGTCATTAAAGGCTGCGTACGTTTTTAGACGCGGATACTCGGGAGGCGTGGAAATGGCCTTGTTCGTGTGTTCATTTGGGTTGGCAATTGGGCATGTAGTCGTGGCGTATAGGACCAGTTGCAGAGAGAGAAGAAAGCTTCTCGTTTATAAAATTGACATTGAAGCTGTAAGTCTATCAATCTTTCTATTCATCTCTTTCTTTGTGAGATAAGCAACTAAAAGAATGGCTTGATGGCCATTTACTTGATTTTCTATATATAATTGTCAATTGATTATGCGTTTTGACTTTAACCATCCCTCCTCTTCCACCTTTATTCAACGTTAAACTCATCCATTCCACTACGAATGTCAACCAAATTGTCCAACTAAAATGAGGTTGGAAGGGGTGTGGTCCACTTAAGCTGTATATAGAAGACCAAGAATTGTTCCACTGGTTTTGTGGTTCTTTACTGCGTTCCATTTGTTGAATACAGTAGTCATTACCCCTGAATGCTAAAAGACTTGTTTTTGTACTTAAATGAACAAATAAAAGTTGGGAATTTCCCCAAATGATTTACTTTATCAAATTATTTTAGACTTTTCCATATTTGCTCAAGTATTCAATACAACTTGACTGTCCTAAATGTTATTTTATGTAAATGTCTAACCTGATGTTATATGTCTACAGGTCTCAGCATGCAAGAATGGATTTCCAAGATATCATAAATTTCTTCAAGGTGGAAGAGTAAAGCCAAGACAAAAACAAATATCAATCCCCCATTTTTTCCTTAATCAAACTCAATTTTCCAAGAGCCAGGTTTCAGGTAAATTCCGCATTTTTTGGATATAACTGGACATAGACTTTTTGCTGTCCAGTCCAACATGCTAAACACTCTATTCCGGTTTTTATATTTGCTCTGTTTTACAGATTTGTCCAAAGGAGATCTGTTGCTTGATGAGGAAAGAAGTAAGGAAACACAGAAGCTGTAGACTAGTGCATAGTAGTCGACGACATTTTTTGTACACGATGCAGGCATATATACGTTTACTTACATGTACATATTTAAGTACTGTCTCAGTACAGAGGCAGTGATGTAGGAGAGTGTATCCATTCTGTTTTTATGTACCCAAACATGTAAATATGTTCTGTTTTCATTTATAGACGTATTCAAGAGCTGATGCTGTTGTGTTTTTATAAGCCTTGTTTTGAGGCATGCTACCGCAGGGTTCATTTTACGACAGATTTAAAGTTCAAATTTGTCTCATAAAATGTGATAGTTTTCAATCTCTAGATCATTCCTTTCAGTGTTGAAAAGCTTTGTGTAAGTTAGATATGGTCTAAAACAAACTAGAGCCGTGATCATATAAGTTGCATGGTTCAATGTTTATATCCCGATTTTGTAAAAGAATGTCGAGTTCTTCTATGTTAACATGCGGAGTTGATCATGTTTGCACGAAGTTTTGACTGATCTTCCATCATTCCTCGATCGTAACTTGATCCCAGTTGCTCTTGAACCGACCAAAAAAATGTTTCGCAGTTTCTTGTTCTTCAGTTGATGCAGTTAGAATTCTAATGCTTGCCTCCTTCAAGAGTTGTCCTTGCTACAAACAAATCTCGTGGATTTAAAAGATGACCTATAACAAAAACCAAGGAGTCAATCTAAACCCAATTTGGATCCTCAAAGAACCACAAAGCATACGACTTTCTTTCTGGATGTAGATGGGAAGAAAAATTGATTTATGGATGGAATCGTAAAATTTGTGAAAAATGTCACCTAATCTGTAGGCGAGGGCGCATTATAGCCAATAGTACGAATTTGAATTTTAACTTGGTTGTGTAAACTTCCTTGAAGAATGTTTCAGTGAAAATAAAGAAAACAAAAGACAATTAGCTAAGTTCGGACTAAGCTCAAGTTCAATTTTTGTCTTCTAGAGACTCTAATCTTTTGAATCGGATTGTATCTAAGAAAAGCTATAAATTTGAATAGGAATTTCAATTATCTCAACTCTTAATCAAAAGATAGAGCTGATAGAGAGATATAACTATTCGTTTCGACCAATCCCATCATAAAATGGGTATTTCTACTTGTACATCAAGTGATGTACATAATGAGTTACACCCCTCTCACATGGGGAGTGGGACCCATTGTATTAAATATTTTTTTATTCGAGCGGGTCACATCCCCATGTGAGGGGGGTGTACACTCCGATGTAAAATTTGATGTACCCCAAGCATTGCTCTCATAAAATAGGGTCAACCAGTGTTCAATTTAATTGGTATATTTCAAAAAAAAAAACTCCAAAAGACCAATATGTTAATGTTTATGTTAGTCCAAAAATAACTAACCAAGGGGGGTGGGGGGTGAATTAGTGTTTGAAACTTTTTCGACAATTAGTCTCAAAACTATTCAATATACAAGAAACGAATTCAAAGTGTAATAAGAGAGATAAATATGCAAACTCGATAACTTAATTCAAGTATGAATATAACACAATATAAAGTAAAGTGCAATAATATAAGGATAACAAACCAATTTAATGAGGTTCGATACACAATGTGTTCTACGTTCTCGTTATCAAGCTCTCTGTCAGGAGTAAAACCAAATGCATTATAATGGTAACTTACAACAATGAGCATTTATCCTTATGTGACATACAACAAGTAGAACCTACCCTTAGGGCTGGGCAAAATGTCCGAACCGAACCGAACCGAACCGGAACCGAACTGAACCGAACCGAACCGAACGGGTTTTCTTAAATTAAAAACCCGAACGGGTATCCGAATCGAGAACCGACGGGTTTGGTTCGGTTCTCGGTTCTAGACCAAGAACCGAAGAACCGAATAAGAACCGAATTTTTTTTTTTTTTTTACAATTGAGCATTTGGGTTTCAAGTATATTGAATATAACCCAAACCGATCAATATAAAAAAACTAAAAAAAACCACTAAATATAAAAGGGACAGAGCTCTAGAATTTTCGGTCTTCTCTTCTTCAAAACCGACCAACATAAAAAAAAATTGCAAAAAAAGCCACTAAATATAAAAGGGAAAGAGCCCTAGAATTTTCGGTCTTCTCTTCTTCTTCTCTCTCCAGTCCATTCCTGCCGCACAACATGTTTCTCGTCCAGTCATGAGTCATTTTCACTCAACTTGAAGAAGTCCTCCTCCTTCTAGTTCCCACACTAAGCTGAAGTACTCTCGTAATTATTCTTTTCATATTTAAGAGACGTAAGATTTTACCCTCTTAACGCTAACAATGCTTTCATTCTTTTATCGTGTTTACAATGACAAATTTTTTAAGTCTTCCAAGAGCTTTGCACAGAGATTTCCAGCTCTAGTTACTGGATTCTTTTTCTTTACACGGCACTCAAGAAATTGTTAACATTTTAATGGTACATGGCAAGTCAAGCAATCAATAATTACATTACATAGTTGGTAAGTATTTGTAATACTTTAAAATATTACGTTCATTTGTAAAAGCTAATATTGAACCTGGTCAATATTCACACGCAGATTCACTCGGTGAAAGTACTGAGCACGTTGAGATTGCCTCACTTCTCACAATATTTTCAGAAAATAGGAATGATTTTGGTACCGCTTCTCAAAATGGAGAACATAGTTAGATGTTTTTATATGTTACCTTTTGGTAGGTAAGCAGTGGAGCAGTAACTGTTTGAGGGAAGTAACAAAAAAATTTGTGATCTATATTATCTAGTACTAAAGTGTTAGCATTTTGTGAAAGCTTTCTAATATGTTATGGATTAATTATTCAAGACGCACTGACAAAGTTTTCTAAATGTATTTATATAGTGTTATTATAAATGTTAAAAAAATTAATTATAGTAGGAACCGAACAGAACCGAACCGAACCCGAACCCGAACGGTTCCAGAATTATATCTGGAACCGACGGTTCCATTTACTAAATACCCGAAAATTTCTGGAACCGAAAAAACTGAACCGAACCGAACCGAACCGACCCGCGCCCACCCCTACCTACCCTTAAGTGACTTACAACAAAGAGTACTTATCCATAAGTGACTTACAACAAGGAGCACTTATCCTTACAATCGAGTTTTTATAAAGCTCTCGAAAATCGTCAAAATGTAAGTGATAATTTTACAATTGAAGAAACTCTCTTAACTAATGATTTTATTGTTGACTTTGAAAATGGCTCTGATACGTGGCCAACAAAATAAGTTTTCAAGTCAGCTCTTCTCTGTACACGTAGCAAATCATTAGTCACTCGTGGCCATTCCCGGAGGTGTTGCGAGCGGTCGCGAGTACTCCGACGGTCAAGTCAGTTGAAATTTCAACTAGAAAGGGTTCGCTGGTGGTGGAACACTCGTCAGGAAGTGGTTAATGTAAAGTGTAATGATAAGACGCTAGTATTGAAGGGAGAGAATAATACTTGAGTTTTGCAATGTGGTAGGAGAAAATATGGATTTGAATCCTTCTTCTGGCATAAGAAGTGGATATTTATACTAGGATGGGAGGAGAATAGCTGTTGGATGAGGAGACACGTGTTATCAGATCCTCATGGCTCATCTCATCCTAGGTGTCAATCCGTCCCTCCATAGGTTGGCTAGCATTGAATGTCTTTGAGAAAGGCAGCTGAGTTGACATTTGGGTCATGCCACACATCCCATCAATCAGTCAGGGATTTGACTTTGGAAAGATTTTTCTAAAGAGACCTTTGCTGGGGTGAGGCAAGGCAGGTACTGCGTTGTAGAGGCGGAGTGCGGGCTTTTACATCTGCAGTAGCTTGAGGATGAATTCGGTTCTTTTGTTGGGCGTGTGCTCGGTCCCTCCCTCGTGTAACCACTTCTGTCTATGCAATCAGCTCGTCACATGTGCGATCACCTCAGCCACCACGTGACGCAGTATGGACCACCTCTACTAATATGTGGTGGGTGAGCTGACGGGTCTGACAGGCCTAACAGTAGTCACGCAAGTCCATGTATGGATATTAATATAGTACAGGGATTTTTAATTCGTTGGGCTGAAGCGCATGGGGAAGGGCATAGGAGGTAGGTGATTGAGTGATGGTGGGGATCTTGCTAAGCATCGAGACGAGGCAAAGCTACGGCGTCGCCGAAGCAAAGGAAGGAGCTTGGGACCTTTGTTGTGTTTTCCTTGGAACGATCGAAATGATATGGGTTGACAATTTTGTGGAAAGCTATTGCAACGCGAAGTTCTGAAGCATCGGCTAAGAAGAGACTGGAGTTGGCAACTCAGGAGGGAGTTGTTGCAACATCAGATTCTGCTCTGGCCGAAGTGTCATGGGTTAGCAACTCTGTGGAGAGTTGTTGCAACAGTTCTGAAGCGTCGCTCCGAAGAGACAGAAGTTGGCAACTCTAGAGGGTGTTGTTGTAACATTAGATTCTGCTCTGGCCGAAGTGATATGGGTTGGCAACTCTGTGGAGAGCTGTTGCAACGTGAAGTTCTGTAGCGGCCGAAGTGATATGAGTTGGCAACTTTGGATGGAGTTGTTGCAACATTAAATTCTGCTCTGGCCGAAGTGACATGGGTTGGCAATTCTATGGAGAGCTGTCGCAACGCAAAGTTCTGAAGCGGTCGAAGTGATGAGAGTTGGCAACTCTTGAGAGAGTTGTTGTAACATCAGATTCTACTCTGGCCAAAGTAACATGGGTTAGCAACTCTATGGAGAGCTGGTTCAACGTGAAGTTTCGAAGTGGCCGAAGCGATAGGAGTTGGCAACTCTAGAGGGAGTTGTTGCAACATCAGATTCTGATCTGGCCGTAGTGTCATGGGTTGGCAACTCTATGGAGAGCTGTTGCAACAGTTCTAAAGCGTCGACTCCGAAGAGAGGATTTGGCAACTCTGGAGGGAATTGTTGCAACATCAGATTCTGCTATGGCCGAAGTGTCATGGGTTGGCAACTCTGTAGAGAGCTGTTACAACAATTCTGAAGCGTCGGCTCCGAAGAGACAGCCTTGGGTTTCGTGCCAATGATTTGAAAACTTTCGCGTCTTCCCAAGGCGAGTAAAGGAGGCGTCTGCATGCTTCCAAGACACGCCTCTTTCCCCATAAATGGCAATGATGGCGACGGCTCTCATTTTTCGGGGTGACTTGTTCGGGCTATGCTTGAGATTCACCGCTTCATAAAGACCGTTGATCTTGGTGACCTTTGATTCAACAATGATCTTGGGGGCTTAGCTTCGGATGGTCTAAATGTGCTTGGGATTGATCCAACGGCTGGGGTGAGTTCCAGAATGCCTATAAAAGGCCTATTTCTTCCATTTTGAACCTTTTTACCTTTGCGAAAATCTCCAACTCTCTATAAAAGGATTATTGCTTTCACAATCCCTTGTGTTCTCCCCTCCAACGAGCATTCAGGACTCTGACGATTGTCTTGCAAACTCCGGTGAGGGGCAAATTTACTGTTGAATTAGGTAACAATCGATTTTTTGTAGTTTCCTCATCTTTTTCTTCAAAGATTTCTCTCAAAATTCTACCAAAAATCACAGAATGGTAAGCGAACAATCTGTTGATACTTCTGGGAGTTAGGAGAGGTGAGGAGAGTTGTGGAGGCGAATGCGTTGAGAACCAGCTCGACTATTTACAAAAAATAGTCAGAGCATCTGCTTACTCTCAGCAGGGCTGGACAGCAGCCTTCTGATGAGAACGAGGTAAAGGAAGGAGCCTCCATCGTCAAGAGAAAAAAGAAAGCTACCCCAACTGAAACCTCTACTTCGGCTCCATCAGATGCACTCCCTCCTCCTCCTTCTTCTGATGCTAGGGTGACCGTGGCGGCCCCTTCATCCATTCCTCTGGCCATTGTGCCGATAACTGCTTACTTCGTAGAAGGCCCTTCCAGAAAGAGGCAAAAGAGGCCTGCAGCAACTCTGGCCCGAGGCAAGGCCATCAATTTTTTGGGGAGCAAAGACAAAGATCTCCCCAAGGCAGTTTTGGGAATGCTGCCTCCTGGATCGAGGATTGTCAAAATCAAGCCGCCTCGTGTGAAATAGATGATCTGTTGGCTACAAATAATGCTTGTGTAGCCAAGGCCCTAAGTATGGGTGCTGCGGCGGAAGACTTGGTTTGAGGCCTCCGTAAACGTATTGATGAATTGGAAGACAAGATCAAAGGCTCGGGCCAGTGGGAGGAGAAAGTGGCTAAGGCTAAGAAAGAGGCCGAGAAGGTAAAGGAAAAATGGATAGCAGCCACCTCAAAGTTGGACACGGCTGAAATCCAAGTTAATCGGCTGAAGAACGAGCTACATGAGTCGTCTTCACTAGTACCCGCTCTGACCAAATGGATTGACCAATCCAACGAGCATCAAAGGCTCGCCTCTGAGGCCCTAGTGGAGGCCAATAAGGAAAAGGCCGAGCTAAAGAAGCTCTCTGAGGCCTTGGCTGAAGAGATTGACTCTCTAAAGGCAAAGATGAAGATTATTGGAGAAGCGGTGGTCTAGAATTATAAGGACAATTTTGATAAAACGTCGGAGTATGATGACTTTGCCAATTTCTGGGCATCCTGTGCTGCCAAGGAGATGATGTCTTGCCTGCGCGAAAGGCACTTCGACCTGGATATTGAATGCCTTGAAGAAGAGTTCGGCGGACCCACTGGTGGCCGGCCTTTGGTTGAAGCTGAGGAAGATGAGGCTCCCCAGGAGGAAGAGGTGGGGAGAAGCAAGCTGAAGTCGGGGCCGTCATAAATGTAGATTAGAAACTTTGTAATTCGATTTACTATGTAATGGCTTCGGCTCCCCTTCTGGTATTAGTAAAATTTATTTTCTCCAAGTGTTGTTGCCTCTTTTTACTTTACTTATATTATACAAGTAATCACTTCTTCTGAACTCGCTTCAGATAAGAAAAAATAAGTTGTTCCAAGTATAATCGCATCGACTTACCTTAACCATTAAAATGGAAGAAGCCAATGAAGAACCAATGATATCGTATCGACCTTGCTTAACCACTTAATAAAATGGAAGAAGCCAATGAACAAGTAATATTGCATCGGCCTTACTTAACCACTTAATGAAATGGAAGAAGTCAATGAACAAGTAATATTGCATCGGCACTTACTTAACCACTTAATAAAATGGATGAAGCCAATGAACAAGTAATATTGTATCGGCTTTACTTAAACACTTAATAAAATGGAAAAAGCCAATGAACAGGTAATATTGTATCGACACTTACTTAACCACTTAATAAAATGGAAGAAGCCAATGAACAAGTAATATTGCATCGACACTTTCTGTTTCATCAAAGATGGCACCCGCACCGCCTCTGATTACACAGATACCCTTAGATGTGACCCCTGTGGAGGAGCTTGCACCTTGACAAGGTCATTTTGATACGTGCACTTTCAGTTTCATCAAAGATGGCACCCGTGCGCCTTTAACTACGCAGATATCCTTGGAGGTGACCCCTGTGGAGGAGCTTGCACCTCAACAAGGTTGTTTTGATATGTGCACCTTCTGTTTCATCAAAGATGGTACCTACACCCACTCTGACTACGCAGATACCCTTGAAGGTGATCCATGTGGAGGAACTTGTACCTCGGCAAGGTTGTTTTGATACGTGTACTTTCTGTTTCATCAAAGATGGCACCCGCACCGTCTCTGACTACGTAGATACCCTTGGAGGTGACCCTTGTGGAGGAGCTTGCACTTCGATAAGGTTGTTTTGAAATGTGCACCTTCTGTTTCATCAAAGATGGTACCCGCACTGCCTCTAACTATGCAGATGCCCTTGGAGGTGACCCATGAGGTGCTTACACCTCAACAAAGTTGTTTTGATACGTACACTATTTCATCAAAGATGGCACCCCGCCTCTGACTAAGCAGATTTCCTTGGGGTGACCCCTGTGAAGGAGCTTGCACCTTGTCAACGTTGTTTTGACAATACCATGTAAGAGCGAGGTGAAACAGAAATCAGTTCATTCATTTGATTGTAATATTTACAAGGTTACAAGCTTCCTACTGGTACTACTTCCTCAGGTGCTCAATGTTCTAGGGGTGAGGTGCCACCTTTCCTTCCAGGTTCTCGACTGTGTAAGTACCTGGTCTGATTTCATGGACGATTTTGTATGGACCTTCCCAATTCGGCCACGAAGTCCATGTGCCAGGATCTTTGGTTGAAGGGAAAACCCTGCGAAGTACCAGGTCGCTAATGCGAAATGCTATTTTTTCACTTTGGTGTAGTAACGCATCATCTTGCGCTGATAGGAAGCGAGTCTGGCCTCTGAGTTATCTCTCTTTTCTTCAAGAAAATCTAGCTCAAACCTTCTTAGATCATTATTTGTTACTTCATTGAAGTGGATGCGACGAGAAGAAGGAACACCAACCTCTACGGGGCTCATAGCCTCGACCCCATAAGTCATGGAAAAAGGAGTTTCCACAGTGGCTATTTTGCAGGTAGTTCCGATTGCCCATAGGACCTGGGGGAGCTCATCGGCCCAAGCCTTTTTGGAGGAGTTTAATTTCCTTTTCAGGGTGAGTTTGATGGTCATGTTGACCCATATACCTGACCATTCGCCTGGGGATGATGGGGTGAAGAAAAGTGCTTCCTGATTTCGAGCTCATCGCATAATTCCTAGATCTTCCTGTTTTCGAACTATTTTCCATTGTCTGAGACCAAGGAATGAGGTATGCCGAACCAGCATATGATGTTCTTCCAGAGGAATTTGGAAGTGTTTGCTTTAGTAATCTTAGACAGAGGCTCTGCTTCTACCCACTCGGTGAAGTAGTCAATAGCAACGATGGTGAACCGAGCGTTCGCTCTCCCTTTGGGCCAGGGGCCAATGAAGTCCACACCCCATTTGGCGAACGGCCAAGGGCTGAACACAACAGTTAGTTATTGGGATGGTTGTCTCTGTACATTGGAGAAGCATTGGCACTTGTCACATTTGCGTACGAATTCAATGACATCCCTTTTCAGGGTCCGTCGGAGTGATTTTCGCCAATAATACCTTTGCCGAAGTTTCTTGTGTGCCAAGGCAGGTCCGCCGGAGTGATTTCCACAAACACCTTCATGTACTTCTCTTAAGATGTAATTCACTTCCTCTCCTCTTGTGCATCTAGGAGGGGAGAGGAGAAGCCACACTTATCATGATATCATCCAGTAGGATGAAGTGAGCAGCTCTCTTTCGAAGCCTTCGTGCTTCGATTTCATTCTCCGGCAAAGCTTGTTCTCTCAAGTAGGCTAAGATAGGAAGGATCCAGGGTGGAGTACTCTCAATCCACATCAGTTCTTCACCTCTCTTGATAGAAGGCTCGACTAGATGCTCAATTGGCACTACTTTGAGTAGCTCCGAATCTTTGCTACTGGCCGATTTTTATAGAGCGTCCGCTTGGGAATTCTCCTGGCATGGCAGCTGAATCAGTTCGAACCTTTCAAAGTTGGGCAGGGAACCATGACCAGCTTTAGATAGGCTACCATATGCTTGCCTCTAGCCATAAAGTTCTCATTTACTTGGTTCACCGCTAACTGCGAATCACTACTGATGATCAACCTTCTTATTTACAACTCCCTGGCTAGCCAAAGTCCAGCTAGAAGGGCCTCATATTCAGCCACGTTATTAGAAGCTTTAAATCCAAGCCTTACGACATAATTAAGCTTATGCCCATCTAGATTCTCTAGCACAATACCAGCCCTGGAGCCTATCTCTCCCGAGGATCTATCAACAAAGAGATTCCAGGTGGGAGGTTCTACTGGTTCTATGTTCACTTCAATTTCAGGGCCTTATCAAACTCTGCTACAAAATTAGCCATGGCTTGACCCTTGATTGTTGTCCGAGGCGTGTACGTTATGTCAAATTCACTGAGCTTAACAACCTTTTAGTAGCCTTTCCGAGGCGTCTGGCTTCTATAGGACCTGCCTCAATAGGAAGTTCGTCAAAACTTGAATGCTATGAGCTGGAAAGTATGGCCTCAGCTTTCGAGAAGCGATGACCAAAGCAAGAGCCAATTTCTCCATGTCTGGGTAACGCGCTACAGCAGGCAGTAAGGCTCTGCTTATATAGTAGATTGGCAATTGGTGCGTTTCTTCTTTTCGCACAAGCACGATTGTCCCAAGTAGTTTTTCAACTCCTGGAATGCCTCCTCACATTCTGGGGTCTATTGGAACTTTTTGCCTTCCTTGAGGATTTTGAAGAAGGGCAAGCACTTTTGGTGGCCCTTGAGATGAAGTGATTGAGTGCGGCTACTCTATCAGTAAACTGTCGCACTTCCTTAGGCTTTTGTAGTGATCTCATTTCTATTAGAGCTTTGATTTTCTCTGGGTTGGCTTCAATTCCCCTCTATTCACAATATAGCCCAAGAATTTGCCAAAAGCTATGCCAAATGTACATTTAAGAGGGTCTAGTCTCATACGGTATCTTCTTAACATTTGAAAAGCCTCACCCAGGTGTTTGATATGATCTTCGGCACGGAGGCTTTTCACAAGCATATCATCAACATAAACCTCCATTGTTTTGTTGAGCTGATCAACAAATATCAAGTTGACTAACCTTTGGTATGTAGCCCTAGCATTTTTCAGGCCAAAGGGCATCACCTTGTAACAATAAAAACCCCTATCAGCGATGAAAGAGGTACTGTCCTCGTCGCCCGAGAATATAGGGATTTGATTGTAGCCCGAATAGGCGTCCATGAAACTAAGCAGTTCATGCCCAGCAGTTGAGACTAAATGGTCGATCCGGGGAAGTAGGAAGCTATCCTTTGGGCAGGCCTGATTAAGGTTAGAGAAATCAATGCAGACCCTCCATTTGTCGTTGTGTTTCTTCACCAAAACGGGATTTGAAATCCACTTAGGGTAGTTAGCTTCACGAACGAAACAATTGTTGATGAGCTTCTCCACTTCTTCTTTCAGGGCCTCATACCTTTCAACATTCAACGCTCGTCTCTTCTACCTGTGTGGAGTGTAATTCGGATCGATCTGCAGATAATGACAATTGATTTTTAGGTCTATTCCAATCATGTCTCCGTGCCTCCATGCAAAGGCATCTGCATTCTTTCGAAAGAAGTCTATCAGTGCCTCCTTAGCCTCTTCTCCCAGCTCCTTCCCGACCTGCAGAACCTTGGATGTGTCCAGTGGGTCTACTGGGAAGGTTTCCAACTCCTTCATTGGGGTGGTTTGGGATTCTAATTCAATTACCCTAGGATCCAGCTCTTCCAGGGATACTTCAGTTCTGGCTTCGCCATGAAAACATCTAGCGTCGGAGGTAGCCCTTCTTTAGGGACCTCTGACATTTTAGCATCCTACTCATGTTGACTCGCAGTTCAACCTTTCTCAAAGAGTTGAGATAACACTCCCTGGATCCCATTTGATCACCTCGGACAGTGGCAATTCCACATTCTGTAAGAAACTTCATGCAGAGATGATGGATAGAAGTTACTACCTATAACTCTTTCAGGGTCGGCCTCCCTAAAACTCCGTGATAGGCAGATTGGCGGTCAACGACTAAAAATTCCATGAAGTGGTGTGCCACCTGGGGCGGGTCCCCCATCTCAACAATCAAAGTAATTTTACCTCTGAGAATGATACTATCCCCGGTGAACCTCTAGAGTGGTGAGGTCATTGGTGTTAGCTCATGACCTACTGCCATTTTATCAAAATTCGTACTGAACAGGAAGTTGACCGAGCTTTCATTATCCACTAGCATGCGTTTCAACTCGTTTCGGGCCACCACGGCCCTGACTACAAGGGCATTGCAATGTGGAAAGTGCACACCCGCCACATCTTCTTGGGTGAATGTAATGGGTTCCATAGCCTGTCCCTTGCAGGCTGGCTCACTATATAGTTGGCCATTGGTAGACTTCTCACCTCTCTGGTATAATTTCTTTGAGCATTTTTTTATTCACCTCCTACATGGGGTCCTTCAACAATAGTGTATCGATTTCTCGGATGGGCTGTTGTTCGTTAGAAGCAGCTGAGTCCCTCCTAGGGCGTTGTCCGCTCCAGGGCCTCTCCCTTTCTTCACCTCTATCGTTACGGGACAAATGTCGCCTCGTCTCTCCCTTTCTTGAGAGTTCCTTTGTGTGTTGCTCTGGTAATGGTTATACCTTATGTTACGAGGGTTGCTTGCAGCCCAATTCGTATTTCTACATTCGCTTGTATCATGACCATAGTAGCGATGGAAAACACAATAAGGCCGTAGTTCTTCGTGGGGGCTGTCTCTAGGCCTACCACCTCGTCCTCTATTTCTAGAGGTTGAGGGTCGTCTAGTGTTCATAGCTGAGTTGCCAATGTTGGGTCCAGCATTTTCATAAGCCAAGGTAGGTACTGCATTTAATGTGGCAGTGGCCAGTGTTTGTCCCGAAGTGGGAGCTACAGTGTGCCCATCTTGAGTCCATTGCTGGCTCACTATTTGAGAGGTATGTCCTATACCAATTTGCCTTTGAGGCGGAGGGAGTCCTTAGGTAGCTCTGTTTCTGTGGCTAATCATTTCCTCATTGACAATCTCAATTTTCATCATTTCTACCAATTCGTCATATGTAGAGGGATTTTTGCTTTGGACATCCCTCCAGAACAAGGTATTCATGTTCAACCTAGGGGTGTCCGTGGGTCGATTCGGTTCTGCTAGGTTCCAGAATTTTCGGGTATTTAATAAATGGACCCGTTGGGTCCAAATATAATATGGAATCGTTCGGGTTCGGGTTCGATTCCGTACTATAATTAAATTTTTTAACATTTACAGCAACACTACATAAGTATAACTAATGACATTTCATTTGTAACTTTTACAAATTAACATAGCCAAATTCAAAAATATAAAAATAACTAGATGTCGAATAACATTAATTCAATGCATACAAATACCAAAAAGTAGATATTAATACTTACCAACTATTTAAATCAATTGATGAATTGACGAGGGTAAATTGAGGGTTTATATGTAGTGGGCTAAATTGGAATTGGTAAATTGGTAATTGAATGTTTTGACTTTGAGGGGTTGTATTGGGCTTTTGGGCTGGGGTTTTTTTTGTTTGCGCCATAAAATATTTTTGGTCTAATGGAGTTGATTTTTTATTTTTATTTTTTTTTGCCTCTTAAAATTATGAAATGATTTTATTTATTTATTTAATTTGTTAATTTATTTATAAAAATAAAATAAATTAATTAATTCAATAAAAAAATATAAAAAATTTATTTAGTTTTGGGTCTTATTCGGTTCTTCGGTTCATGGTCTAGACCTGAGACCCGACCAAAACCTTTCGGTTCTCGATTCGAGAACCCGTTCGGGTCTTTAACTTATGAAGAACCGCTTGGTTTGGTTCGGTTCGGATATTTTGGACACCATTAGTTCAACCCTCCTTTCAGAGCTGAAAGGGCTTCCTTGTCTGTGACTTGTTCACAGTAAGTTATTAAGTTATCTCGTCAGTGAAGCAAGCGAGGTAGCTCTTCAAGGTTTCCCTTGAAAGGTATTGGTTTAGAAACACTTTTTCAGGTCTGGCCAACCCCTTATGCTAAGTGGTGTCAATCTGCTATACTATACTTCAGGAATTTCGCCAAGAGTTAGATGGAAAGCCCTGCATTTCAAAGCTGGCGAGGCGCCTCTGAGGCTCATTTGCATTATACTTGTTGAGGTGTTTCTCTGGGTCGCCCTTCCCTTCATATTTGGGGATCATAGGAGGGACAAAGTTATGAGTCATCGAAAAGGTGTGAAGCTCTCTGGAGAAGGGCAGATTGTCATCGTTATCATCAAGTTCATACAATCTGTATGGTTCGTCAAAATCATTCCCGTCTACTGCCAGACGAGGTGGAAGCTAGGCAGTTTCACCTCTGTTCTCCCAATACATCATATTTCGCCTCTCTCGCCTATTTCTAGGTAGAGGGGCCTGGACTTGGCTTTGTAAACGCTCTTGTTGACTAGCCGTTTGGTGCACGGGTGGGTTCCTATTTTTAGGCACCTGTTGATCCAATTGAAAACACTGGTAGACCTCTGGGGCTGCTCTTCGTATTCCAGAGGGAAGTTGTCCTCTCCAACAGGGGCGTTGTCAGCCGGAGTGGCTGTGTAAGTATCAATTAAGATTAAAGAATTGGTTGGGTCTCTCCAAATTTATAAGATGACATCTGATAAACTCATAAATGATAAGTCTTTAACCTTAAACATTATGAGGAATAGACATAGGGAGTCCTCGAATTCAGATTCTCCTAATGAAGAAGAATTAGCATACTTTACAAAACCTCAAGAGAAGCATAGAATTGGTCCAAGTGAGATGTCATAATTGTCGAGGTTTTGGCTACATTAGGAGTGAGTGCCCTAACAATAGGAGAAATTCAGATAAGGCTATGAATGCCACTCTCACTGACAATTAGAGTGAGAAATCTACTCATGAGGTCCGGGCTGGACAAAAGTCCCGAACCGAATCGGACCGAACCGAACCGAACCCGAACCGAACCGAGCGGTTCTTCATAAATTAAATACCCGAACGGGTACCCGAATTGAGAACCGAACGGTTTGGGTTGGGTCTTGGGTCTAGACCAAGAACCGAATAAAACCCGAATCTAAATAATATTTTTTTTATTGGATTAATTAAATTTTTAAAATTTTTTAAAACAAATTAACACATTAATATAGCCAAATTTATTTTTTATAATATATTTATTTACTAGGCTGTTCAAATCCATTTGAAAAATTATTTACAAAACTCAATTTGCTATTTAGTAGCCTGTTCAAGCCTAATTTAAAAAATTGAAACCCAATTTACCATTTATAACTTTATATAAAATTAAAACAAATTCTCAAACCCTTACCCTGTGCACGATCTTTTGTCGAGTTCTTCCAATTCTTCGTTATTACTGAAAGTTCGAAACCCTTATACCGTCGAAGTCCGCCTTCTACTCCAGCCGATTCAGCATAACTTGCTTTTTCAATTATGCTTGTAGAGTTTCTTACTATGGCAAGTAAAGCAATTGGAATTGATGATTAAATCAAATAGTTGGTAAGTATTACCAATACTTAAAAAATATTTTATTTTAATAACTTTTAATTTATATTTCGTTTTCTTTATGTAGGCTGCTTGAAATAAGGGAAACATTAATGTGGATCATCGATATTTTAATATTAGTATTTACTTTTTGATATTTGTGTTAATTGAATTAATCTTATTGAACATCTTGTTATTTTATTTATGTGTTTTTAAATTATGCTACGTTAATTTGTAAAAGTTACGAATGAAAATGTCATTAGTTGTATTTATGTAGTGTTGTTGTAAATGTTAAAAAATTTAATTATAGTATGGAACCGAACGGACCCGAACCGAACTGAACCCGAACGGTTCCATAATTATATTTGGATCCGACGGTTCCATTTATTAAATACCCGAAACTTTTAGAACCGAAAAAACCCGAACCGAACCGAACCGGCCCACGGCCAGCCCTACATGAGGAAAGTGGAAAATATATTGCCTTTATTGCTAGAATTAGGAATGAATTTGATAAGGAGAGTGAGAAGGCTGAGAACGTAAGTGGTGATGAGAATTTAGAAGAAGATTCTGATAATGGGGAAGATATTCATGAGATTTATGATAGAATCTATGAGGAGAGCATAAGATTATAACAAGAAATAAAGCCTTAAAATACGAGATTTACGGAACTTAAGTCGAAAAATGAGAAAATCATAGCGTACATTCAGGAATCTACCTCAACCTTGAGAGAGTTGAAATCCACGAATGAATCTTTAGATACTAAGGTTAAGAACCTCACCAATGATCTTAAGAAGTCCTCTAAGAGAGTCAATGAGTTGACCACTGAGAAAGAGACCTTAGAAATCTAGGTTAAGGACCTTCTAAGTGATCTATATTCTGAGTCTCAACTCCTTTGCCTTCTCTAGTGGTTCTGAAAGGTTAGATAACATTTCAGGAATGGACAAACCGACTGTAAATAAGGGAGGTCTAGGTTTTACGGAAAACAATGCTAGTACTTCTAAAACCACGTTTGTCCCTGCCACTGACAAGTCCATGCATGTGCCTAAACCCGATCTTAAGGATAAATGATTTGTTAGACAGAGGCCCACTAGACAACATAGGACCCGTCGACCTAGGAATAGATATCAGTGTGCACATGACATTGGTCCTAGGTTTATCCCTACATGTTTTCACTATGGTAAGTTAGGATACATAAAGCCTAGGTGTCATCATTTTCTGAACAAAAATAAAAATCGAAACTTAAATAGAAATAAGAATCATGAGTTTTTTTGGTCAAATTGACTTTCTTATTAATCAAGTGAATCAACTGACGAAGTTAATAGCATGAATGAATAGGAATATTTCTGTTACTAGATAAACTTGGGTGAAGAAGAGTGATCTAAAAATTTTTGAAATAGATCACAACACTCTTAAAGGTGGGAGGATTTGCGTGCCTAACTGATTATGTATTTTTGGTGCATGCTCGTACTTTATCATCGTTTGACATTGATTTATGCATACATCGTATTTGTTTATTTGTTTTTTAGGTACCAAAACTCATGCATATTTGTTTTGTTTATTTATTTAGTTTTGTGTTTTTGACAATTTTTGTGTGTGCTTGCATTCATGCTTTAAAATAAAAATAAAAAAAATAAAAATTTGAAAAATAAAAATGCGGGAAAATATTCTTTTACAACATAATATACAATATACTTAGTTTTGTTTGTTATGATCAAGCACATGATCAATAAGCTGTAACATGGCCTTGTTTGGTACATATTAAAATTTTCATTTTCATTCTTCTACTCATTTTCAACCATACATTCTTCAATAAAATAATATTTTCCATCATATGAATAACTTTTCCTTCTTTTTCAACCACACATTCTTCCGAAATAATGTGGCTCAAACACACCTAGTTTTCATGTACCATCTTCACTACACACATTATGATATCATTAGTGGGACTTTATCTCGTGTGTGAGATTTGGGATGACAATCACATGTTAGTAAGATTACTTTTAACATGAATTGACCTTATGCATTAGACTTAAGCGCAAGTTTATCCCCGATAACAAAAAAGCTCAACGTCTTATATTCTTGTTCGGAACCTATTTGACTCGAGCAATTAAGCCTGCGAGGTTTCTCATAACCTGGTGCCTATGGTCAACTGACTTAGGTTAACCGACCTAAAGCTCGCTACATGAGTTACTTTAGTCGCTTATAGAGAAGGGCCTACACTTAAGATGTGAAAAATAATTATGAACTTCAAATATTAAAAGTTGTGAAAATAAAATATACTAAAAGTGAGGGGGAGAAAAGAAATTATTCATACAAAATGAGATTTAATGTATAGGTTCAAATGTGCTTTCCTTGGTTTGACTTTCATAAGTAGAGGTATATCATTATTGGCAGTAATGTTTCGCAAGTCCTTTCTCAAAAAATTAAGATTTTGAGTTCTACTACTAGAAGATTAGTGACACTTTACACATATGAGTCACTTATACAATTTAATCCATGATTAACTTGACGTGTGTGGGGAGAGTTATGTTTGTTCATACTTATGCATGCTAAAATCTACGTTTTTTATTTATTGTATTATGTTTCTTGGACCCTTGTCATTTTGTGATTAAAAGGGGGAGTAGAAAATTGAAATTTTGACTCAAATGCATTAAATATATTTTTGAAAGTTTGACTCAAAGACATTAAATATATTTTTGACTTGATATGATGTATCTTAAGAATTTTGACTTAAGGACATTATATGATAATATGATAATTTCAATATTGCTAAATTAAGTTTTGATGTTTAGACTTATCAATGTTTCGTTTTGGTATACTGTGTTGCATTGATATTACGTCTTAATTTAGCTCATGGTATGAAATTGAAAAGATGAGTTATGAGTTAGTAACTGCTGAAATCACTTTTACACTTAGTACTGCTTGATTTAACTACTTAAATTGCTCTTGTACTTAGTACTGTTTCACCTACATTTTACACCAGGTATTTGAGTTGTCTGTTTCAGGATACAAGTTTTGATGAAGGAAAAGCACAATCAAGACAGTTAGACAGTTGTTATGGGTTGTGTCGTCATTGAGTTTGTAATTCTTTTTACTACTACCTTGACTTTAAATTGTTGTTTTGTTACGAAATACCAAATGGGGAGCTTGTTAGGTATTTGATGTAATTGATAAGTCTGTGAAAAAAATGGACTAAAGTTAATATGTTGTGAAAGTCAATAAGTTAGTTGCAAATAATGGAAATCGTATTATATTAGGTCTAGGGTTCGAGAATGGAAAATAAGGAAAAATGACGGAAAATTTCGCTAGATTGTCTCCAACACTTGGCTCGAGTGTCAGAAACAGAAACTGTATCGCCCGCCTGTTGCCAGGACTTTGCTTGAGCGATATGTTGTCGCTCGCCTGTCGCCCAACTTTCACTCAAGCGACAAGGTTATCCGAAAAACTTTAATTCACATTTTTAAAGCTTTTTGTTCAACCCATTCAATTCCAAAACCTAAACTATAAATACCAATGCTTCTAAACGTAAAATCTAAGGTTGATCATTATGCAAACACGTATTTTTCATATTCTCTTCATAAACTAGCTAGAAACCTTCATTATTTGATTTGTTCTTAGCGGTAGAAACATCACATTGACAATCCAAATACGTAACTGTTGCTTCCTACATAGATGTAAGAGATCTGAAGATCAAGGGAAGGTGATTAGAGTCCAATCGTTGAAGAATGCGGAGTTCTTCGTTGATCCACATGAATAGGAAAAATTGAATTGATTGATTAATCATCTAGACATAATTAATAGTGACTTGTTGCTAATTAATTATCAAGTTTTTAATTCTGCATGTAGGGTCAAAATTAAAAGCGAATAATCAATAACCATTTGGTAACTTAGTAGCCGTTAATTTGGCAATCCGTAAATTTCAGAGAGTTTGGAAGATAAAAAGATTTGGAATACTTTTATAGAAGTTTTTTGTGCCTTGGAGATAATGAGCTGACTTCTATGGACTCTTGGGTAGGAAAGATTTTTTGACCAAGTCCAGGAAATCCACGACATTAATGTTTTTGAAGGACTAGCAAGACTGATCCGTGAATTTTCCAACCGCAAGTGTATGGTGTCTAGTTTTAATATAGTGAGAGTAGAGTATCATTTTCCACAGGCATTGATATCAAATCCTAATAATTCCTGTAATTATAATAACCTTAATTTTATTTAGAAAACACGAATGATTGAGTGAAATAACTAACTAAACTAATTTAATAAGTTAATAATGCAATAACACAAGATCAATACCAATGGGATTAAACTCTAGAGATCCATTTTCACCTAACTATCAATTATGCTTTAATCATCCAACTATTCCTTAATTTATTCTTATGTTTATTAGTCAAGAACTTGAAATTATCTTAATCCCCTATCTCAATGGTGAATTGAGAATTACTCTTAAAACCCTCATTTTGAGTCTCCATCTAAAATTAGGATGATAAAGTACATGTAGGTCTTGGTTCTCTTAATGACTACAAAGGATTTCATAGACCTCTCGAACTCTATAATTTCCTAGGTTGTGTTTATCAATGGTCACTATTTAGAATTCCTTTTCTCGATAGTAAATCCCAAACTCCATATCATTCAAATGGTGATAAGCATTCAAAAGCATTAAAAATGGATAAACACAAATAAACCAATTGAATAACCCTTGAAATAGATAATTAGATGATCAAAACATAATATCTAGTATTGGCTACATTGAATCTCTAGAAAATTAGATTATTCCATGAAAATATAAAGAACAAAACAATTCATGTTCTTAAACATTGATAAAAGAGGAAAGATTGATAGAGAATAAGAAAAACTCTTTGATTGTTGATTCTTCAATCTCCAATGGTCTTCTCCTTAGTGTGGCTGCTTGTTTTCTCTTCCCAATAGTCCTTTATTCGAACCCTCCAAGTTGTATTTATATTGCCCCCTTTTGACTCGTCAACATTAGGGCTTATTTGGCAATTTGCGTAGTCGCAGTGTAGGGGCGCCTGAACTCGCTGTAATATGCATCCGCCAGCCTTCAGTATTTTGATCATAACGTTTGTTCCTGATATCCGATTGTGGTGATTCAAGTTTTTTGAAAAATTTATTCAAAGGGGTACAACGGTTCTTTAGATGTGATTTTCCAATTCAAACGTTTGCTATGTCGAAAATGAGTCTCAATATGAAACTACAAATCTGGAGCATAACTTTTTCGGTTGAAAATTGATGTGTGATCATTCTTTGATTATATTTGATTCCTTTGACTTCTTTCTTCATCCAATTGACTTCAAACACTCTCAAATCTTCATTGTGAGGTCCGACATAACTTTGGAGTGTTTGCACCTTACTCCTCGAACTTTGGGTTTCTTACAATTTAGCTCATTTCTCTAATATGCCAAGTTTTGCTTATTTGCTTCAATTTCATCAACCTATATCACAATATCAAAACACACATTAAAACGCTCTAAAACTCTGTCAAGGGTAACAAAATAACGCATTTAGTGACATAAATATGATGCGTGTAGAACTCTTATCAAATGCTCCAAACTTAGTATTTTGCTAGTCCTCGAGCAAACATTAAACCAAGGAAAATGAATAAACAAGCACACAAACAAAGCTAAAACAAATGAAATCACTTAAACAAATTTCGTTGGATATCTTGCCTTCGTAGCTCAGGATTGGCACATGCATTGATTTCATGACTCATTTCGAAATTATAATGCAAAAGCTATCTTCTCACCTATTCAATGCAAAATGGGTGTGTGTGTGAAGAGTTAAGTGCAATGTTATACAATAATAACTTGATCCAATCCCCGACATAAAAAGTCAAATTTTTCCTTACTTCGCTCATGGGATTCATACTCCCACAAACTTATTTTCTTTTCACTCCCCATGGTGTATTCTAAAATTGATTTTCAATACTAATCTCTTACACCACTCAAGTTGGGTTCGATTTCACTAATTGTAGTTCAAGATGTCAATAACTATGGATTCTCCTTATTTTGACTGCTTCAACCTCCAAGACTCAACCAAGTTACTAACCCTTTATCAAAAGTCTAATATCCTAAAATAAGTGTTAGGGGCTTAATCAAGACATGTAGTGCTTCTTCTGTTTTATGCACCTTATTATGTGCAGACGTCTTTTCATTAAGTTTTCTAAATGACCCATGCAGTAAGCTTTAGGCCGATGAATCCCAAATCAGATGACTTTAGGGCACCAAATTTTAAACTCTTGCAGGCTTAATCACTCGAGTCATAAAGGCTACGAATGGATGTTTCACAATGAGATTATCATAGTTGTCCTCATTGGGATCTTTTTAGGGTAACTTCACAAAAATGCAACTTTTTTCCTTTTTATGTAGTGATTAGTGCAATGCTCCTTATCAAACACTCATTCTGGAAAATTGACCTCTAACTTAAGGTTTATCACCCAATTTTCATCCCATTGGTCTCAGACAGTCCACACAACATTTTTCACACATTGGATCAACCAAATATCCTAAGTTTGGTTTAAGGATATAATGTTTAATGGTTGTTTAGGTATAGCAATTAGGTTTTCTATTACAACCTATAAACAATGGATCAACCTAATCATGTACAACATCACAATCAACTCATGTGCATAAATATTTTCCGTCTCACATTAATAAGCAAGAATTTAACTCAAACACATAACTTATCCACAACTCATCAACCAAAACATGTTACCAAATATATACATCAATGCCGGCAAGGCTATCCAACTCACACAAACATGCGTAAATGTATCATAAAAACAATTTTTTTTAAAACAAATCACACAAAACATAAAAAAAAAAAAAAAACCAAGGCAATTAGACACAATTTATAATACACCGCCAAACTTAAATTCAACATTGTCCCCAATGTGAAATTAAAGTCAAAGGATGAGAATTTCCCTGAATTGTCGGAGTTGCCAATAACGTTTGGGTGTTGATGATGTTGAAACTGATGGATGTTTCTTTTATCTTTTTTCTCCCCAAACTTGAGATGTATCCCGTTTCTCCATGTCAATGTTGGTTTGAATGTTTCGCGACGTCATGTTCCTGAAAAAAAAAATCATATTTTAGATGTTAAATACATGGAACATGTGTTAAGCTCAAACATCTATGTTGAATCTTCAGATGATTCCTAAATAAAGTGTAAAATAAACTAAACTAGTCTATAACTAAAAATAAATAAACGATAAATAACTGAATAAGTAAAAAGGAAGAAAACTTGGGTTGCCTCCCAAGAAGCGCTTCTTTAACGTCATTAGCTTGACTCAACCGCAATGTCTATGTTGAATCTTCAGATGACACTTCTCTCTTATTTCTAAACTTTATCCTTGACCTTTTCTTCTTCTTCACTATCGCATGGCCAATAAAATTGAACGGTTTTAACTCTAGTATGGCCTTCAAAACCTCTTTTGGGTTGGCAATGTTTGGAGGTTTTTCTACATAGCTCTCATTCTTATCAGGTGGATCCGTTTCATGCTCTAAGATATATAATCTACCGTTTCATTGGTCCCTTTTTCATCTTCACGTGTATCAAGCATTGAATAGTTGAGAGCCATATGTTGTTCTAGAGGATCATAAAACATTTTTCTATTGCCTTTCTCATCCCCCACTGCATTGATGGATTGGATCATATATGCATTTACTTTTTCTGGGGTTTTCCTTTCTTGATGAATGTTGAAGTTCACTTACTCTTCATTAATCTGTAATGTTAACTTCCCTTCTTGTACATCAATCAATGCTCTTCCAATAGCCAGGAAAGGTCGACCAAGAATTAGTGGTACTTTCTCATCCTCTTCCATATCCAAGACCACAAAGTCCACCGGAAAGATGAACTTATCTACATTTACCAATACATCTTCTATAATCCCTCATGGATAGGTGATGGATCTGTCTGCCAGTTGCAGTGATATGGTTGTCGGCTTTACCTATCCAAGTCCCAACTTCTTGAATACTAATAGGGGCATCAAGTTGATGCTAGATCCAAGATCACACATTGCTTTATCAAACATGATACTACCGATTGTGCAAGGAATGGTAAAGCTTCCAGGATCCTTCAACTTTTGTGGCAAATTCCTTTGGATAATATACTACATTCCTCTGTTAACTTGATTGTATCAAATTCTTCAAGTCTCCTCCTCTTAGCCATGATGTCTTTCATGAATTTGACATAAGTTGGCATTTGCTCCAAGGCATCTGCAAAAGGAATATTAATGTGAATTTTCTTGAAAATTTCTAAAAATTTTGCAAATTGAGAATCAAGCTTTTTCTTTTGAAATCCTTGAGGAAAAGGAAGAGAAGGTTTAAGAATTGGCGGATTATCTGGAAATAGCTTGGATTTAGGCTCTTCAGCTTCCTTTGATGCTTCCGGTTCAGTTGTGCCTTCTTTGTTTTCTTCATCCTCTTGGCCACTTGATGTTGCCATCCTTGGAGAAGTGTCTGCTTTTGTACTTTTTTGTTGTGGATCTTCAAGCTCTTTGTCGCTCCTAAGCATAATAGCCTTACAATCCTCCTTCGGGTTCACTTCTGTATCACTAGAGAATCTTCCTTTTTGATGAGCATTAGAAGAGGATGCTATTTGTCCAATTTGGGTGTCAATTGACTTGAGATGAGTCTCAATTCCTTGTAATTTTGTCTTATTCCTGTTGAACATCTCTCTTGATTCCATCATAAATTGTCCCAGAATATCTTCCAATGGCATCTTTCTCTCTGGAGCCTTGTTTTCAAACCCTTCAGGGGGTTGTAAAACGTTTTTTGTATTACCATAAGAAAAATTCTCATGATTACGGAGCCCCGGATGATATTGGTTAGGGATGAAATTATTCCAATTGTTGAAGTTGTGGTTGTTCACATATTGTACTCGCTCCTCATTATCAACTATGGCTAGAAAAATCATATTTGCCGCAACTATAGATTCTGATCCTTGAGAAGCTTTTGGGTTGGTCAAAGCGCTCAATTGATAACAAAGCGCATCAACCTTTGCTGACATGTTTGTGAAGACATCAATATCATACATTCCAGCTGGCTTCTTGGTCATTGCATGCTCATTTGGCCATTGATAACTGTTGTTTGTCATTTCCTCTAAAAGTTCATATGCCTCATCAACCGATTTGCTCATTAAAGAACCACCAGCTGTGCTGTCAATAATAACTCTTGTTTGACCATTCAATCCATTGTAAAACCAATCAAGGAGCATCCAATCATCAAATCCATGTTGCGGGCACTTTCTTTGCATCTCTTTAAATCTTTCACATGCTTCATATAGGGGTTCAAAATCCATCTGACGAAATGAGTTAATCTCACCCCTTAATTGAGATACTTTTGATGGAAGGAAAAATTTTGCAAGGAATTTTGCAGTCAGTTCTTCCCAAGTATTAATGCTTCCCAATGGTAGAGATAACAACCAACTTCTCGCTTTGTCTCTAAGGGAAAATGGAAACAATTTCAGTTTGATGCTATTATCACTCAATCCATTAACCTTTATAGTATCAACCACTTGCAAGAACATAGACAAATGAATGTTCGGGTCCTCATTAGACAATCCCCCAAACTGATTCTGTTGCACCATACTGATGAATAATGTTTTCAGTTCAAAATTGTTGACATTGATTGTTTGGCACCTTATCCCAGAATAGTGCTCTTGGACTATCGGATTGAAGTAGTGTTTGGCACCTTATCCCAAAATAGTGCTCTTGGACTACCGGATTGAAGTAGTCTCGAATAGGTTTTTTCTTGTTGATTAGCACATTCTTGTTGATTTTGATTGTTTTACTCAGCCATTGCGTTCTCCTTAGCCTTCTTCTTTGCTCTTATTGTTCGAAGAGTTTTTTTCAATTTCCAAATCAATATGAATTAAATTACAGCTTTTAGACTGTCGCATCAACTGCCAAAACACCTGAAAGACAAAAAGAATAATTCGAAATAAAACAAATTAAAATAAAATTAATCTAGATTAAAATTAAAGCTACTTGGTAACAGTATTAATAAGAAAAGATAAATCAATCCCCGACAACGGAGCCAAAAACTTGATGCGTGAATTTTCCAACCGCAAGTGTACGGTGTCTAGTTTTAATATAGTGAGAGTAGAGTGTCATTTTCCACAGGCATTGATATCAAATCCTAATAATTCCTGTAATTATAATAACCTTAATTTTATTTAGAAAACTCGAATGATTGAGTGAAATGACTAACTAAACTAATTTAATAAGTTAATAATGCAATAACACAAGATCAATACCAATGGGATTAAACTCTAAAGATCCATTTTCACCTAACTATCAATTATGCTTCAATCATCTAACTATTCCTTAATTTGTTCTTATGTTTATTAGTCAAGAACTCGAAATTATCGTAATCCCCTATCTCAATGGTGAATTGAGAATTACTCTTAAAACCCTCATTTTGAGTCTCCATCTAAAATTAGGATGATAAAGTACATGTAGGTCTTGGTTCTCTTAATGATTACAAAGGATTTCATAGGCCTCTCGAACTCTATAATTTCCTAGGTTGTGTTTATCAATGGTCACTATTTAGAATTCCTTTTCTCGATAGTAAATCCCAAACTCCATATCATTCAAATGGTGATAAGCATTCAAAAGCATTAAAAATGGATAAACACAAATAAACCAATTGAATAACCCTTGAAATAGATAATTAGATGATCAAAACATAATATCTAGTATTGGCTACATTGAATCTCTAGAAAATTAGATTATTCCATGAAAATATAAAGAACAAAACAATTCATGTTCTTAAACATTGATAAAAGAGGAAAGATTGATAGAGAATAAGAAAAACTCTTTGATTGTTGATTCTTCAATCTCCAATGGTCTTCTCCTTAGTGTGGCTGCTTGTTTTCTCTTCCCAAAAGTCCTTTATTCGAACCCTCCAAGTTGTATTTATATTGCCCCCTTTTAACTCGTCAACATTAGGGCTTATTTGGCAATTTGTGTAGTCGCAGCAGCGCAGGGGCTCCTGAACTCGCTGTAATATGCATCCGCCAGCATTCAGTATTTTGATCATAACTTTTGTTCCAGATATCCGATTAAGGTGATTCAAGATTCTTTGAAAAGCTTATTCAGAGGGCTACAACTTTTTTTCGGATGTTATGTTCCAATTCAAATGTTTGCTATGTCGACAATGAGTCTCAATATGAAACTAAAAATCTAGAGCATAACTTTTTCGGTTGACAATTGATGTGTGATCATACTTTGACTATATTTGATCCCTTTGACTTCTTTCTTCATCCAATTAACTCCAAACACTCTTAAATCTTCATTTTGAGGTCTGGCACAACTTTGGAGTGTTTGCACCTTACTTCTCAAACTTTGAGTCTCTTACAATTTAGCTCATTTCTCTAATTTGTTAAGTTTTGCTTATTTCCTTCAATTTCATCAACCTATATCACAACATCAAAACACATATTAAAACGTCCTAAAACTCTGTCAAAGGTAACAAAATAACACATTTAGTGACATAAATGTGATGCATGTAGAACACTCATCAAAGACGGAGAATACAAAAGACAATACAAGATGGCTATTTCAATTGTTGAAAATTTCAGCAATTAAAATCTTCAAGAGATTTTTTTTTGGTATACTAAGTTTTAGATTTTATTGACATTTCACTTTTTATTTTAAAACACATACTCGATTTTCGTACAATTTTAACTAAGTCTGCGTATTATAGTCGACCCCTGGTTTGGATAAATGATGAATGTTTTTTCAACTTTATAGTTTTTATAACAAAAAAAGAATTTTTACATTCACCATTTCCTCAAATATACATCTCTATTATATTTATAGGTAAAAATGAAATTATAATTTTTTAATGCGGGGAAAAAAAGCAAGCCACAAATGGCTCGTGAGTTAGCTCGACTTGCACTAGTCAATTTTTTAAGCGAGCCAAATTGTGCTCGACTCATCCTATTTGCGAGCACGAGATGGCTGGCCGAGCAGATCAGCTCGGCTCGGTCTACTAATCATCCTACGTGATATGCTACTTTGTTCACGTCATGGGCATGGTTTTTTCTTGCTCCACGTGCAAGGGACAGACAATCATATTTGATTAAAGGAAAAAAAAAATCTCCACCCTTTATTTTCTTACAATTTTAAAGTGTTCTCGAAATTTAGAATTTTTGAGGTAACAATCTCAACACACATTTTTTATGTTTTTCATCGACATGAGAACATGCAGTCTCTTTTTTTTTTTTTTTTTTTTTTTGTTATACAGAGACGTAGGACACGTAGGAATGTTAAGAGGGTCGAGCCGCTCTTTTAACACCTGAAATTTTCTTACTATTTTTATAAGGGCCTAAACTTAACATTGGTCGTTTAGCAAATAAAATAGTCCATGTCTAGCTTTGTCATCACTCTAAAGTACAAAAGTTAAAGTGATAAGATTAACCTATTTATTTGCATGAAGAATTTATTTCTTTTGTGTATATATATTTTTTAATTTATTGTAAATTTAATTTGGATCGAATATTTAAGTATCATAAAAGTTGATAAAATATATCAAATATTATACTTATTTTGTAACTCGTGTTAAATAACATAAATTGGGCTCAAGAAAAAGTAATTTTTAACTTGTTATGCCCTAGTTATTCTAAAAGAAAGAAAATGATTATCTTTTAATATTTTGTTAATATATATAATTATATAAAAATATGTTTTTAGAAAAATGTGTACAAACACCCATTTAATAGAAAATGTTTCAATTTGAATTTCATTAACTAATTCATAAATTAATTAAAATGATGAATTTTACATTTAAGTTATAGATGTTTGATTGATTGATGGAGGAAATAAATTGATTTATTTAACCCTTGAATTCTTTACAATTATGACTTGAGACGTTTTGTTTGAGTGGTTGATGGTATTACTTTTATGTATATATAACTAGGATATAATTTTCACTTTAAAATTTTACATTACTTCATTCTTTGCAATTTCACTTCACACGTACACTATTGAAAAAATTACACAACTTCATTATTTGAATTCTCAGATTTCTTTGAGTATCAATTAAGATAAGAATACTTTGTGTAAGTGCTAAATTCTTATTTCTTGGTATTTATATAAATTTTGGCATGAAATACTATAAGTTTTGAGGTCGATTTATATGTTAAATTTTTGGGATAGACCGTGTAAATCCTACGGGATATAGGAATTCTTAAGAAATTCCTTGATCTACTGGATATCGTGATCAGTTTACTCTAAATCTAAGATTTTCGGTATGCCATGTCATTTAATATTTATATCATGTTAAATAAGAATATGCACGTATTTTTACTGAGTGTTTTTCAAAATACTCACTCTTATAATAACTTTTCATATTAGAATGTGTTGTGTGGACACGTGGAAGATTGATTGAGTGATACTTATGACGGCGAGTAAAATGTTCATATTCTAGCAAATTTTAATTTAAGAATCATTTGTATTTAATTGCACGTTATTTTAGAAATTTTGGCAATTGAGCCTTTTCGACATGTTAAACTTATAGTTTTAAATTCGTGGTATATTTTCTTTTTATTTTAATTATATATGAAGAATTTTCATTTCAAGTTGATCAATTAACATTATCAATCAAACCCCAAGATTTATGAAATATTGTTAAATTTCCGCTTAGATTAGATAATAAAGTTTTTTTTGTGATACTTCAAGACTATTTTTTAAAATAATAATTAATACTAATAATAAAAAGAAATAGATTTTGGGGGCGTTACAACTCGTTCTACAAACGAGCCAACTAGTGAAAACCTTGTGTGATCCGCTTGTCGACTCACATGAATTGGCTTGTGAATCAGGCGAGCTCATCGACTCATAAATTGGTGAGGAAAATGCAATTTTTTGACAAGCCACTCAACTTGGCCCAAGGTGCAAGTTAGTGGTGCGAGCTGCCTCGCATGGTGGATCGAGTCGAACTCGATGATTGGAGAGCAACGACTTGTCTTGACTCAACCTAGTTAACACCTCTACATAAACTTAACTCGAAACATATGTTTCTTAAAGTGTAAAAATAGTTTTTACTAGATGATTGCCAGAAGATACAATTTAACAATATATTTTTTTAATAATTTAAATTTTTAAATGAGGTAGTTTAAAATAATATCATAGTAGACAAATATTCTTTATTGTATTTTGTTCCAAGTACATGAGCAAAATACAAGGGGTCTGCCAGGCCACCCACACTGGCAGGCCACACATGTTTAAAATAAAATAAAATAAAAAACACCCCCCAACAATTAGGGGCCTTTCATAAAACCACCCCTCCCTCCTGTACTTGTAGCAGCTCTCTTCTTTATTCTAGTCTAATCACTATTGTGCCGCATATGTGTGAGGTGCAGACGAAACTTCACGACTTGAAGTAAGCGAAAAATTAAACGATGATCGTCAAGTTGACTGCTTAATACATGACTATGCACATTTTATTGTTTATTATTTTTCCTTTTTTTAAAAGTTTTTTATTTGACTATAATTACAAGTTTTCCTTTGAAAATTATATAATTAACTAAGGGTCCGTTTGACATGAATTTTATTTCAACTTTTACTTTCTATAAGGGATTTTCTAAAGGGAGCTGTCTAAATTTTTATTTGGAAATTAATTTTTAAAAGAGTTTCTTATTTTATAAGTGTTTTTAGAGGAAGTCACGTTGAACCAACTTCCTATAAAAAATTTCTAATTAAAAGAAATATTTTCATCAAATTAGTCAAACGGATCCAAAAACTACTCTTGGACCTGAAAAACTTCTTTTGACTTTTCAAAAGTCATGCTAAACGAAATTTAATTGTAGGAATTATTAAGTAAATGTAATATTTTATAATTTTAAATATTTGGTATGTATTACTTTTATTATGTTTAGAATAATTAAAATTTGAAATAATATTAAAAATGAAAACTTTTTTACAGTTAAGACTCATCTAAACTCGTAAAGCTTGAAACTTGACATTCATATTTTATCATGCTTTACATTTTGTAGAATACTGACACTTATTTATTGCACTTGTATAATCGTTTACTCTTTTATGAAAAAGATAGCCCATTTTTTAGACACAATCTCTAAAAATACATTCTCTCAAAACCATTTTCAACCATACATTTTTCAGCAAAATAATATTATCATCACATCAATAACTTTTCCTTACTATTTAACCACATATTTATCATCATATCACTATTTAAAATATATTCTTTTTTCAATAATATATTTGGCATTCTTTTACTTTTTTAGCTCACTAGTGGGTGCAATTAATTAGAAAAAGCAACACGAATCTCGGTCGTTGATTTAATAACTTGTGAAGCAGTGCAAAATATAAAAGATACGAACCATAAATTTATTTAAATATAAATCAAATCCTTTCAAGCTTCATAAGATTTATAAATTTGCTAGCCAAGAAATGCGCTTGGAAGACATTCATTTATGTGTGTAAATATATTATATATGCTAAACTATAATAGCATGTTTTATTGGATTTACTACATACAATGGTGGGGGTGACGAAAAAATTTGCTTCCTACATTATCTTGATTGGCAGCAATTTCATTCTTTACAAGTGGAGGAGTATTGGAACTCACTTCGGCGCTGAACTATCATTGGGTAACGCTTTTGTGTACGTGTTGTTGGAAAGAAAACTAGTTTGTCTTGTTCTGCCTGTACCCAACTGGAGATCAAATTTACAAAAAAAAAATGGTTAACCATTCAAAACTTTCATGATTAGTAGTGAGTAAAGTTGAGTCAGGAGAGTATGTCATATACCTGAATTGAGTGACCAAGTGGTGAAGGAAAATTGAGAGCTCGACCCGAGCAAGCTCGGCCCCAGGACAACGCCTTGGCCCTCCACCAAATGGTGTGAATACATTTGCCGTGCTGCTTCCTGAATTGGCCTGTTAATTGCTCACATAATTACTTTTCCAAATATTCACAGAACGTGATTGATTAATCCTCATGTTAAAAATAGGTACCTGCCACCTCCATGGATTAAAAGTGCGAGCATCTTTAAAGTGGTCGTGATCCATGTGCACAGCTCGAAGAGAAGCAAAAACTTTCCATCCTTTTGGAATTGTATAACCTGAATAAAACGTAATAGAATTGTAAAGCATATTGAAGTGCTATTTCTGCATCTCCAGTTACCAAATCTACCCATATTAAGAGTACTTTTTAATGTCTTAGAAAGCAAAAAATGACATGGCAAGGAACTTCAATTTTCACCTTTGATACTGACATCCCTCATTGCTCTTCGAAATACTCCACTAATTATGTTAGCTACACGCAGAGTTTCATTAACTACCTGAAAATACATGGAGTTTCGATCAAGAGATCACCAGAAAGGATCAACAACAACTCGTTCTTTGACTCATAATGTATATTTACTTACACATTGGGTAAAATTCATAGATTTGTAATCGTCCCATTGAAGAGTCTCCACTTCACTTTTCTTCGCAAGGATCTCATCGTGCTCATCCTGTCCAGAGACAAGGTCAAGACGGTAAGAATTAGACTATACTTCAATATCACAACCAACTAAAATAACGGGATTGGGACAATGATTTTGGAATGATGGCTTAATAATTTTTCAAACGAAAAATATTTCATTCAACACTACTTTCAGTCTTTCTCAAAGCATAAAAACGATATAGTTCTTGACTCTACTTGCAACGTTCACATTTTAGGATATACACAAGTCGAAGCATTAAGATCTTATCTTGAAGTAATGTTACATTTAGGACGACGTCAAGTAATGTCTCTCATCTCAGTTTTTTACGCATGCTATAATTCTCTATTTCATATAATTTACTTTGTGTTTAATCGCACTTAGATTGCCAAACAATAATATACCAACAAAAGATACCCGTAGAACTCGAGTACAACAAAATTCTATTCTAATTTTTTTACTAAATTATCAAGACAAGTGAACTTGCTGCCATTAGAAAACAAACTACTATGACAATTCATACATTTGACATTCAAATCTAGCTCGAAGGAACAAGCACGAATCAAGAATGCAATCTTGTTTCTTAATATTCATTCTCCATCATACAAGACGTCAGGAACCTGGGGGATCTAGTTATTTTCCTCAAGAATTTTGAATAATTTCGAAACCATAAAGAAAAAATTTATCCTATTTGTTATTCTCATGTCGAGTTTATTAAAAATAAGAAAATAGATTACATTTATGCCTAGAGACCTAGGACATAGACTGAATGGTCCAGTTTGCAGTGTGCACATGCGCCTGTAGAAAATAACTCTGCACTGTTCAAGAAATAGATACAAATAGTATACACACATCAGCCTTTTTATGTTAGGTTGTTAAAACTAAAAGCCCATCATTAGGTACGGTATAGAATGGGGTAGGCACTGTGCATAACCATTAGAACACCGCTTCCCACCGTCAGATTTTAAAGCCTTGAAATTCGTACATCACTCTTTCCTAGATATTTCTTCGAACCAAAGGTTTCAACACATTATTACACCAATGCTCGTTTCGTAGGAATTAAAATTAAAAAAATTAATCGTTATTATTGATTTTTATTAGACGAGTGGAATCCAATAACGATCATATTTCCAATTTTAATTATATTTTAATCCTACCAAACGGAGCCTAAGCCTTTTTTATATTATGATATGAAAACTTTTTTTTATTCCTCATACCCATATTTAATCGTATATTCAGGGCCGGACTTCATTATTATGAGATCCTAAATGAAAAATTGTTACGCTACTTTTAAATATAAATAAAATGAATACTTTTAAAATAAATAACTTATTTTTAATTTTTATAAAAATTAATTTATAAATTTTAAAGAAACTTTTATAAGTTCAACAAAAAAATTATAGAGAATATATATATATATATATATATATATATATATATATATATATATATTTTTTTTTTTTTTTTTTTTTTTATTTTTTTTTCCATCGACTTTTTTCTAGATTTTGGTAGATTGGAAAAAAAAAGGAAAGATATAGTACTAGGTAATAGTTTAATTGTATGTCCATTTTATTCCTTAAATCAAGAATGTTAGTTAGTCTATATTTGAGCCACATTAAAATTTGAGTCATGCTAGCGGTACATCGGGGTGTACATCACGGTGTACACCCCCCCTCATATGGATAGAGGGCCCACTCGAATAAAATATTCGAATGGACCCCTCTATGTGAGAGGATGTAGACCTTGATGTACACTTTTTGATGTACATCTAGCATTTTTCTTAAAATTTTCATTTTCATTCTTCTACTCATTTTCAACTACACATTCTTCAATAATATTTTCTATTACATCAATAACATTTCCTTCTTTTTCAATCGTACATTCTCCATCAATCTACAATTTCAAAATACATTTTTCTAAAGTAATGTAGTTCAAACACACACTGTCTAAATATTTTGGGCTTCTTATTTAGTCTTATATTGTTGTCTTGTTACTTTTTAAAGGACTAAATGGCCTAACTCAAAGAAATATAAAGAAAAATCTTTATTTGGCGATTTGATTTTTTATTTTTTATTTTTTTTTTTGAGGTCATTCAAATCTTGAGGTCCAAGGCGATGGCCAAGTTTGTTTTGAGGCGGGGCATGCATATATTATCACAATAAAATATTTTTTACTTAGATACAATTTTTTTTTTTTTTTACCATACATTCTCTAAAAAAATTATCATTCAAAGACTCATTTTTCTCGAAAAAAGAACTGTCAAACGGGGCTATAAGAGGTTATGAAATGTATCAATAGTAAGAAAGAAAAAAATGCTTAGAAATTGAAATCATACGAAATATGTAAATAAGAATAGAGTTTAATTAACTTGAAAGTAATTATAAATATATCATACATTTAAAATGCTATTAAACTTCAATTTAATTTAATTTTTGCCGTAGTCTCCCAAATTGTCGACATAATCGACAGACATATCACGAATAATCTTCAATGTAATTGTTGCGTGACGTGTCAATTTACCATTATGCCATGTCCACACTTCTACAATTATTGTTTTATTTTATCATTTAGTTTCTAATCTGTTCGAGCCACATTTTCTTTTCTTAATTTTTTTGGGTCAAAAATGCATTTTAAAATAGTGATTTTAATGAAAAATGTGTGGTTAAAAGATAAAGGAAATTTTTGGATTTACGTGTGATAATTTTTTTGAAAAATATGTGATTGAAAATTAGAGAGAAATATATATTTTGAAAAAATGAGGGTCAAAGAAGGGCCAAAGTGTCGTGCAAAGATAACATGAACGAGATGACGTATGATTCTCAACTCAAAGCATATTTGGAAAGTATTTATAAATATTTTTATTTATAAAGGGATAAAAATGAGTTGCACATAATTAAAAATATGTTTGAGCTCATTTTTTGTAGAATGCATTTTAGAATAATATATTGATAGGTAATATGTGGTTAAAACTGAAGATTTTTTTTTTTTTTGAATTGTGCATAATATTATTTTATTGAATAATATGTGATTGAAAAAAAGGAGAAAAAATATATTTTGATTAAAAAATGGGGATCAAGCAATGTAGATTTTATGAAATGTATGAATAAAAATAATTTGAACAGTAGATGAGATTTAGAGTCTGTTTGGGCGGATTAAAATCTGACTTTAATTTAAGTCAAAATCAAACAATCAATATTAATTACATCTTTCATGTATCACACATCTTTTCAACCACACATTTTAAAAACTTCTATCACAATCCACTAAAAATTCAATTTTAATCTACACCAAACACATCATTACTCTAAGTCATAGTTTGACCGTCATTATTTCAAAACTCTTTAATTTTCATACTAATTTTCAATCACATATTTACACAATAAAATATTTTATACGTAAATTTAAAATTATCTTTAACTTTTAATAACACATTCTAAAAAAAATTAATATTTAAAATTTTATTTTCTTAGCCTATGTTTGATACACACTCTTTCAAAGTTCATTTTCAACCATACATTCTTCAATAAAATAATATTTTTCATAACATTAATAAGTTTTCTTTATTTTGTAATCACACATTTCTCATCATATCACTATTTAAAATACATTTTTTCGTCAATAATATCCCTCAAACACACCCTTAAAATAATGGCCAGCTAAATTAGCTCACAGCTAACGACAAAACAAGTGAAACACAACAAATGTGGCAGGGCAGGGTTAGGATATAGGCGTGCAGATTTATAGGGGCATCATTTTGTCCACTTAGGTATCGAATGTCGTCTGTCCGCTCAATACCTTTTCTCTACATTGACTTTAGGGACTGTACTTTTGACCATGCCCAACATTGGGACTCAGACGCCATTTCGTCATTTCAACGTGGCCATTTTAGACACGATACCACGTGTGGACCGGTCTTCCAGGGCATGATTTGGTATGGTGATTTCCAAATTATACAATATCTACTATATATATATATATATATTTTTTTAATCTTTAAAGAGTCTATTCTAAAATTTAAAGAGCATTTATAAATTTAGAGATAAAAATTTCAAGTATTCTAATAATCTACTTAAATTTACTATTACCGAAAAATATTTATTGTTTTCCCAATTTTTATTTTCAATAAATTTCTTTTAATTTTAAGAATTGACTCTTTAAAATAGATTCTCGTAACCTATGTTGATTACTCTTTAATTCACTAAAATAGATGCTCTCAGCCATGTTGATTACATACTTTAAAATATATTTTTAAATAAAATGACTTTATACATAAATTCATAAATTTATTTATTTATTTTTTTACCATGCATTCTTCAAAAATATCACTTTTCATAAAATATATAATCTTAAAAAAAAAAAAAAAAAGTCCACATCAATGTTAGGAATTTTATTCATGGGTGAGTTCCACTATCACACGTCTGTTACTTTATAATATCAAGATTAAGATTTTTAGTAGAAGGTTGCTTGACAGCTTTTTGAACTAAAGTTACATGTGCACCACTAATTACCAAGTAGAATTGCTTATTTTTTAAATAAATTTTTATTACAAAGTATTTGTAGATTGTGAATTAATGACAGCATCTTATTAAAATTTGTTTGGATGAGAATTTAGATAAGGAGATATGTATGCCCATTTAATGCGGGAGGCCACCATGCTGGATGGTGGGGGGTTTTTTGGGTCCACTAATTCATTTTTCATAACAAAAAGAAAAAAAAAAAAAAAACAGCACATCCTTGAATTTCTATTTGAGGGAAAAAGATAAGCAAGTAGTAATACAACTTTGAAAAATGGATTTCTAGTAAACAAACAACTAACCTTGAGTTGAGCCAAGGCACGGGGTGTATCGGTGAGGAATTTAACGGCGAGTGTCATTATTGTAGAAGTTGTCTCATAACCCGCCACCAACAAAGCCACCATAAAATCAACAATTTCCTCGTCGGACAACCCTCCTCCACCGTCGCCTTCTTCATCGAGCAACGCCGCCAGCATGTCATTTTTTCTTTCCCCTTTCTCACTCTCCCTCCTCCTCGCCATCACCACCAATCCCAAAGCCTCAGCCACCTTTCCTCTAGCCTTCAAATACCACAAAAAGTTAGATATATTTTGTAAAAGAAAAAAGGGAAGGAAGGAGGGTGAAAAATATTTACTTGGATGGCTCTGCGATATGTGGTTGAAAATATTGGCAAAGGAATAGTGAAGAATCCTTCAATGACTAGCATGTATTCTTTCATCAGATTCTCAGTCCATTCACAGGGATCAAAGCTCATCAGTTGCTTCACTGTCAGATGAAAAGTGATCTGTCCATACATAAATAAAATCAAATACCCAACCATTTTTGAGGAAAAAGAATTAGAAGCTTCTAAATAAAACCTGACAATGATGAGAAAACAAAACATAGTGCGCAAGAGAATAATCCATGATTATACTCAAACATGTGCGGCTGCTAAATAAAAAACCACCCATGTGGGTGCTGTTTGCCCGCACATGCTGGCTGCATATATCATACATTTGAAATTGCTTGTTAACAAGTGAAGTACTAATGTCTAATATTGTTCAAAATTGAAAAGATCTCGACTCTATAATTTGAACCGGCAAAGTGTGTTAACCCACCCACTGTGGAAATCTGACTCATCAAGTTTAAATTTTATTCTCCAAACATGAATCATAACACACGCACTTCTGTCCATGGAACTTGATGATTACATGCTAAAGTGCGCTTGCATTATTATATTCCAGTTCTAAAATGCGCCGGATGATATAAGTTTACCTTCTTCGCCTCCTCCATGAGGAGGACCCGACCGGTCCAGGTTTCCATGTTCAACCGGACCAGCCGGTCTATATCCACCAACAAATGGTCTCTAATAATTGCAGAATTCGCAAAGCTCACAGTGAGTGAATGCATTCGTTTATGCAAACTCCCTCTCGTGAGAAGCAAAGAATGCCTTCCTAATAAGTTGGATATTGAACCAGGGTAACTCGACTCAAAAAGCCGGCCCTCGTTCTGCAAAATGAACCGGTTGGTATCCGGGTCTGCGGAGAAAACAGTCGGTTCTCCGAAGACATGGGTTGTGAAAACGGTGCCATATTTGGAGACCCTATCGTCAATGAAGGGCTCTGGGTTTTCTGTCTTGTAGGCCGAGATGAGCTGGAGAGTCTCGCCCAGAAAAGGGAGGCCAAGGTTTCCCGGTGGCAGATGGAGTTTCCGGCGGTTAGTGGTGCGGAGGAGATAGAGAATTAACACAAGAAAAGAAAAAAATAAGAGTAAATAGAGAAAGATGTCTGTGGAGTTCATGATTTTACATACAGTATACTTTGTGTTTCTGCGTGTGAAAAATGGATGTAAAGTTGAGTGTTTGTGGGGAAGAAGAAAAGGGTGATGCATTAATAGAGCACACGGTTGGGTATGAAAGGAAAATGTGGCTACTAAAGTGAATCGGATTATGACGAGAAGGAAATTAATGTCGGATTTTTCTGCATCGATCCGACACTTTTTACTTTTTACTGTGTCGCTTGTTTACAAGGCACACGAACGGCAATTTGTACATTAGTTCGGTGTACATCAATAAAAAACAAATGAGATAATTACTGCTTGCTTGGATTTTATTATGAGTAAATAATAAAAAATTATTGATTTCTCCTAACCTTCATTTAAGGATTAAATTACTTATACATACAAAGTGTATATCTATATGTAAAAAATATGACAATTGATTAAAAAAGATATTTTGAAAATCAATGTACCAAAATATGCCTACTCACATGAGTGAATTCAATGTGTCAACATTTATATACATGTAGCACGATCAATTTATGATTTAATAAGTTATAGATTTCAACTCTCTTTTTCTTAAATTATTCAAAATAAATTTGTATTGAATGGTTATTGACATATACAAATTTCATTAAATAAATGTTGAAACATTGGTTTCCATCCATGTGAGTGACAGATTTTGATACATCGATCTTGACAACGTTTTTTTTAATCAATTGTTAGATTTTTGACTCATAGGCGGGTGTCAAATAGTTTAATCTGATAAAGTTTATGGTAATCGAAAGGGGATCTTTGAGACATAATATTGTGAAAAACGAGGAAATTGGCTTGCCATCTGAATTCCAATATTCGGATTTACTAAATTACAAAATGTTAAATAAGTCTATTACAATTTTAGTACAAAGACTGGACAAAAATGCGAAGAGCACTAATTAAATGATATATATCCTAATAACGGTTGGGTTGTGTGGCCATATAATATATTTTTTATGATAAAATAATAATTTATAATAAATAAATTGTGATTTATTTATTGTATTTATTTATTATTGAGCATGTGAATTCAAGTGCATATGATCATTTGTGATAATATAAGTTGGATACTTGCATTGAGAAATATAATGTGGCACAACTTATTTTTTGATCATAAATATTTGTTCTCGACCAATGTATAAGGATGACCAATTCGCTATTTGGGTTTGCGATTTGTCCATATCAAAGAAATAGTTAAAGGTGACATTAGTACACTTGGAGTATATTGAACGGACCACGTGTCGAGTTTAATTCTATAGCATGACATATGGAGAATTAAATTCGATTTGATCGCCATATATTTTATCTAAATTCCTTGATGGAGTTATGTATATATTTTCATGACTTTAATAGTTCTTTGATTCACCAATTGGTGAGATCAATTTTATTGGTCAAATATTTTGGTGAGTTGAGAACTTGAAAATGAGCGAAATAGAGAAATGAATTCGTGTTGGTAACTGCCGCCTTGAAAAATGGGTAGAGAGACTACTTAAATATTTTTTATTGAACAATTAAAATTTGAGTGATACGAGGGCAAGTGCGGGCAAGGATCCATTGATCGTTGAGGTTGGGCTTATAACTAGGTCACGAGCGAAGCGGGTCAAATAAGTAATGAGACTACTTGCACAAGTCACAGTGGACGAAACATTGATCACGGTAAATAAATGGACAAGTTTCATGTTGGACATGAGAGATGAGATGAAGTGGAACAACTTGATTCAAGCAATGGACGAAGAGGCTGGAAGGAACAAGCCATGCTGATAGCATGGCCCCCTTTAGCGAAAACAAAGTTGAGGATTTCAATTGATTTATGCAACCACATAGATTTACACTATGTGGCCGTATAGTGCATTCCTGGACGCGAATTTTTCAAATTTCATGCTATCTTCTATTTTTGTTAAAACTCTATTTTGTGATATCTTTTGTTATTTTTAAGGCTTAATTCTATTTTTAAGTAGGTTTTATGAGTTCCATATAAATAGAACTCGTTCAATTCATTTTAAAACACACTTGATAAATATTATTGCGATGAATATTACTTTCTTCTCGTTCTTCATTGAATTAATTTTGAATTTATCAAGAATTAAATTTGTGTGCTGTTCTACGATTTAAGTAAGGTTAATAAGTTTTGTGATTATGGGATCAAGATATTGTTAGCGATTGTCTTGGTTCTTTGGCTCAATAATTTATTGGGTTGAGCTTTTCAAATGTTAATTCTTGACTTTCTTGGATTTGTTTTAATTTTGTTATGGATTCCGTAACTACTATTTATATGTGGGTTCGCATCAGTTGGTATCAGAACAAGACTCCAAATTCAAGGTTATGTCAATTTTTCCTTTTGTTTGAGTCTTTGTTTTTCATTCTCCGTGTTCTTCAATTCTTTAGTCTTCAATCCATAAAATTTCAAAACTTATTTGTGTGCTAATTTAGCGTTTAAATCAGTTTTTTTTATTTCTTTTAGTGACATTTAGTTGAATTTTCGAGTGAAAAAATCGAAATTTGGGAAAAAAAAAATTAATTGCCAACAGAAAACAATTTTATTTTTTGAGTAAAAAAATATTACATATTCAAACATGTCCAATTCAAATTCAAGAAACACCTTCTTAAAATTTTTCTTAGTGATCCATTCAAAATTCAAATTCCTACATTCTTGAATCATTTTAGATCACTTTCTTACTCAATTCTTTGTTTGGACTCTATAAGGGTTAAATTTTGATTGGGATCGAATTAATTTTTTGAAACACTCGCAAGAAAGCATTGAGTGGAAAAAGGCAGAGTAGTGAGACTAATAGAGAGAAAAGCTGAATTGAGCGATACACGAGTGTACACATGTGAGACATATTATTCTAGATTTAGAATGTCCGATAGAGACAATTCTAATTCAAGCGGGAAGAATAGTCAGATCATCATGACAGAGGAGATGATATGGCGATTTGAAATGTTGTTTTGTGATATGTGAGATAAATGAATAGGAAAGAGGCGTGGATGGAGAGTCAAGACACATTACTTGCTAATTTACGTACAGAACAACCTAGAGAAGTTCCTAACATGAGGAAGTAAGGTAAGCGGGATCATAGAGCGGATTTTGTTAGTGAATGTGAAGCAGATAGTGATATTAATGAGGATGAATTGGTGAATATCGAATTAGGAAGAATAAAAGATAGAGGAGTTGGCATGAAAGGGGGTAAAGATCATGCTGGAGATGGTGTTGATAGAAGTATGTGTAATATCAAAATAACAATTCCTTCATTCAAAGGAAGAAGTGATCCGGACGCATACTTGGAGTGGGAAAAGAAAGTAGAATTGATATCTGATTTCCACAACTGTTCGGAGGAAATAAAGGTAAAGATTGTTGTACTTGAATTTATTGATTATGCTATCATTTGGTAGGATCAAGTAGTAACATCTAGGAGGACAAACCGTGAGAGACCTATTAATACATGGGAAGAATTGAAGACTATCATGTGGAAGATATGGAACAGCAACGGGAAAACATCTTTCATACATATGTCATGTCATAAATAAGGTATGTAGTTTGATTATTGATGTGTTAGTTGTACTAATATTGCTAGTACTACACTTATTGAGAAATTAGGATTGACTACGATAAAACATCTCAATCCTTATAAATTGCAGTGGTTAGATGAATGTGAAGAGGTTAGAGTATGTAGGCAGGTTTTAGTGAATTTCTCAATTGGGAGGTATAACAATGAAATGATGCGTGACGTGATTTCTATGTATGTTGGGCACATTTTGTTTGGAAGGTCATGACTGTATGATAGGAAGGGTAAACATGATGGATTCAAGAATATGTACAACTTTGTAAAAGATGGGAGAGCTGTTACTCTTTGTACCATTAACATAACAACAGGTCTATGAGGACCAATTGAGACTGAGAGGTAAGAAGAAAAGAAAAACAAGGAATTGTGAAAGAAGATTATGAGAGAAGATAGTGAGATGACTAATTGTGAGGGAAAATAGTAGAATCACAAGAGAGAAAAGAAAGAGAGTTTATTGGGAGGAAGAAAAAATCAAAATTGAGTTTATATGCAAAAAAAAGTGAGATTGAGAGGGTTTTAGTGAGAACTAACAAACCTGTCTCTAGTTTGAGTATTTCTTTATTGCTGGAACTCAAAGATTCATTCCTTGAAAACTTATTTAGTGGGATACTACCCATTGAGTATCCAATTGATTCGATGCAAGTGGAGAATTTGATGAGCATTGAAGGAGAAGCATTCAACTATGACATGGTGAAGAATCAATACCCCATACATAGGTTAGATGATGGTCTAACTGTAGTAATATTTTTTTCACATGGAGCATGTACTTTTACACATATGAATGCATCTAATATTTCTATGAGAGTAATAACTCATTTGTCATATGCATTCATAGGCAATCAATTATTAGTTAATGGTATTCTAGTGCGTTGAAAGAAATTAATTGTGCATAATAAACATTTGAGGTGCATTGTTCGTGATTTGAGGCATGAGAATCTTTATCTTGAAGTCCTTAACTATTTTGGTTCGAATTTATGGAATATGTTGGGAACCAATTTAGTTTCATCTACTACTTGTACTACACAATTTGATATGATTTATAGTTTAAATCCGTTAACTTTGTTTAGTTTAATTCCTTTAACTATTATTGTAAGTGGTATTTTAGATAGAAAGCAGGGGATTGAATTCTATGCATTTCAAGGTAGTAAAAGGAAGAGGCGTGAAGTATTCGAATAAGGTGATTGGATTTGGATGCTTAGGCAAAAATGACTTGTTCAAATGCAAAAAAGGTCAAGATTACATCCTAGATGAGATGGATCATTCCCGTTATTGAAAGCATTGAAATTAATGGCTACGATTTGGGTCTTTAAGGTAAGTTTATGATAATTTGTATTTTTGTTGTTTCTTATCTTTCTCTCTTTGATGAAGGTACATATTTGAGGTCGAATCCTTTCGAAAAGAAAGGGAATGATGTGACTCATGATACGAGAGCAAGTCCGGGTAAGGATCCATTGATAGTTAAGAAAGGGTCTATGACTAGGTCGCGAGCGAAGTAAGTCAAAGAAGCAATGTGACTACTTGCTCAAATAACGGTAGACGATACATTGATTACTGTAAGCAAATGGACAAGTTTCATGTTTGGCATATGAGATGAAAAGAAGTGGAGCAACTTGATTCAAGCAATGAAACCACATAGCTGTTCACGATATGCGATCACATGCCCTTTATAGAAACCAAAGAGGAGGATTTCAGTTAGGCTATGCAACTTCATAGATTTACACTATGCGGCCATATATTACATTCCTGGACACAAAATTTTCAAATTTCGCGCAATCTTCTATTTTAGTTAAAACTCTATTTTGTGATAATTTTTTGTAATTCTTAAGGCTTAATTCTATTTTTAAGTAGATTTTATGGGTTCCATATAAATAGGACTCATTCCATTCATTATAAAACACACAATTTGAGAGATATTATTGCGAGGCTATTGCTTTCTTCTCGTTCTTCATTGAATTAATTTTGAACTTATCAAGAATTAAATTTTTGTGGCCTTCTACGATTTAAGTAAAGTTCATAAGTTTTGTGATCACGGGGTATTCTCACTAATGGTTTTTGTCAATTTGGACTCTGGGTGTGAATTGTTTAAAAGTTTGGTACCGTGAGTGGCACAAATGAAAGGTTAAACAAAGTCTGCAAAAATGTGAAATGTTTGGTATTGTGACTTCAATTTTCCCTATTTTATATGATAGCCATGACAATAATAAATTTATAAAATAAGAAATAAATGTAAACATCCGTATAGCTATGCAAATTAATCACGCAAAGAGACGCGGTGTTACACTCCTTCTCCAGAGAAAATGTGGAACAAGCAAAGGTGCAAGTCTAACTGCCAACAGTAATCAATGTCATGAACCCCAAACCATCAGGAAGAGAGATCAATATCATTATCAAAGTTCCTTACATGGGAGAAGTTATGAATAACACGCACGGTACACACTCCCAAGCACCCATGGAGCCTGCATTTAAATTTTTTTGGATCTAAGGTAATTCTAAAAAACTTCATCTCTTTTCAGTTATATTTAATAATAATACAGGGTAGCATTTATTTCATGATGCAATGTGTTAAGGATGTGAGCCATAAGAACTTGCGATGATCCAAATCACCTTTCAAAAATAAACATTGCAAATATTCTGTGTAAAAGACTTTTTAAACTAATGCAGAGATATTGCCCTAGGGCACCTACGATGGAACGTTTGAAATAGTTTCGTCAAAATTAAAAGATTTGATTCCCCAAAGGAACAAATCTAACAATAAAGCTGGGAGAAAAGACGTAATGATCAAAAGAGAAAAACACATGCTTGAAAAGCCTTGACAAAGCAAGTATCTGATGCTATAAAGGGTGAGGTGAAAAACCTATCTGCCAGTAAGGATAACTTCGCAACTACCTAGGAATGTGTAAGGATGAAACAGTCAAATAATGTTGACCTCAAAATGAGGTCGTAGAGATGAAAATTGAAGATAGAAGGAGAGATCCATTCCCATCATTCTTAAATATGTAAGAGTCTATTTTCACAAAATATGAAATTAAGGCAAGGTTCAAGAAAAACTCTGAAATCAAAATGTGAGACTTCTTTCGTCAAAAGAAACGCGGGGACTCGTTGTCACTCTAAAGAATCGCATCACTTAGGGCTAGACTATGTCTACTTATATCTATAATTGATATTATCACAAATCTTTTATCGTGCGTAAAATACTAGTATAATAGGGACTTTGTTTTTTTTTTTTTTGGGTTACTATAGAACGATTAATGAAATAGTGTAATATTATTGAAACTTAATTGTTGCAAAAGCACTAATACAAAAGATGAGTACATCGATGAGAACCTCGAAATCGCCAAGCAAGCAAGTTTATGTGAAACATCGATAAATTGTATTAATAAATATTTGAACAATCTTTTACAAAAAGGAATGAAAGCTTGCTAAATAAACCAAGTATTAAAGATTTGCATTAGATGGATCATCTTGAACTTCACCTCACGAGGGTATTGTCACTTCGAAAGAAGAGAGAGTAGAAGTGTTAAAAGGTCTAATGGTAGCTATAGGTCCAATAGACGGGAGAACATGAGATTTCATAAATTGAGAAAGATCAACATGAACGAATGGAGTGTCCAAAGGCCTAGAGGCCAACAAGTGAACCTCAGGGGATAGGGTGTCTCCAACATCATCTTCATGAGTCTTCCAAAAGTCCATGTTCCATCTGGGTTAATTTTTTTTGATAATATCAAGTACTTTATTTTTCCCTTCCTACATAGCATCCTTAATCAACTACACATTGTGCATAGCCACTTTAGAAAGGTTAGATTCCGCAATGGATAATCTTATCTCATTACTTTCCTATTCACTCTGAAGCAATGCTATCTAATTCCTAGCAAATCAAGTTCCTTGGAAGTTGGACCTTGCTCAAACATAGTGGAGTGAAACTCTCCCCTAAGGTGCAAAACATCGGAAGTGACATAAGTTGCTTGATCGACCTTGGTTAAATCAAGGTCCGAAGAGATCTTTGCTTCGGCCACTAAAGAAGCTTCCCTCGTAGCAAACGTGTTGACACCTTTAATCATTTCCTTATATTTTGGCTCGCTTGCCCTCGGCCTTCCTCAGTTTCTTCTAAAAAAGGAAAAATTGAAGCCAAGGTACCAAACCTTTCATTACTTTCTTGACCCAAACCTTTTATTTGTGTCACCATAGGTACACCAAATCTTTAAAAAAATTTGTAGCTCAAATTCAAAATGACGATTTTTGTCAGTTTGATTAATCATCATTTTGACTCCAAAAATTAGTAGTTGACCCCAAAATTAAAAATTTAATAATTTTTCCCAAATAATGCAAGGGCATTTTGGACATAACACATTTCCTCTATTAAGTCAAAAATAATAATTAAAGAAAACCACAACCTCCACGACCTTCACCCCATCTCCTTCATCCCCAAACCCCAAACCCCTTCCCCCAAAACCAAAATCTCCCCCACCCAGCTGATGACTGCCACCGTCGGCACCATCGTCTCAACTTCTGGCCAAATACCGCCTCAAAATCAAGCACTTCCACCTCAAAACCAGCAACTCCCTCTCGCAATTGAAGAAACCCCATTTCACTTCTATCAAAATTAGTTTTTACACTCGCATATGCCCAAATACTCAACTACAATTGCCCAATCTAAAAACTGAAAATAATCTCTTTCATGGGATTTTTTGGGTTATGATGGAATGTTGGCATTCTCAACTTTCATGGTTTGATTCCCTTTAATTTGTAGCAAAAATTCTCCAAACCCAGTATGAAAAGAAGAAATAGTGCAAGACTAGAAAGAAGACTCACGCTCTCAAGCAAATAGTAGCCATGATCGATTGGAATTAGCATATTCTAGCCATCTTCATGTTTGCTCACCATTATATTACCAGCATGCCTATCTACATTTGTCATCCTCATATCTAAGCTTGCAATTTTGCCCTCAGCTCAGCTGGAAAAGCAGTAGGAATATGACAACTTCCATTGTTCTCCATGAACATTTTCAAAAACCCAATCTTGACATTTACACTTTCAGGATTATTAAACTTTATATGTAGGCACATAACCAGAATTGTTGGAGGAACCCTGGAGAACCCCCAAACTTCACAAGAAAATGAGCATCGATCACATTTCGATGATCTAATAGGTAGACATCACACTCTCTAAATGCACCTTCACCCACTCGTGTCCCATTCTTCAACCCTTTGCCACTCTCTGACAAAGGCAACCTTCGAGGGTTATTGACATCCATGCGTTCTTCATTAATAGGCTTCAAGACCGATAAATATCTAGTCTTCAATTATCCAGCATAAAATACATTCCCCGGTACCTCTATCACTATAATCCCTAATACTCTAGCAGTGATGGTGTCGGTGGAGGCGATCAACAGTTGGGTGGAGTGGTTTTGGTTTGGGGCAAGGAGGTTGGGGAAGAAGAAGATGGGGGTACAGAGTGATATTCAAGAAAGCGAAAATAATATGGGAAAAATGGTGAAAAGGGATTCTAAGACCCATATCTATCGACTGATTGTGGATAGCTATGCAATCATGGAGAGGATGATCCGTAGTTTGAAATTGCCCAAGGAATAGCAATTCTATGACTAAAGTGACACCGAAGCGATCTCGAATTTCATCTAGATCCTTCTCGATAATATTAGTAAAAATCTTTGAGGCCTCAAAGACCTCTCTATCACTAATATTCTCGTCCGAGTCATTCGAAGGTTTGCAAACCTCATAGACACTAGACAGAGAACTATCCCCGAATTAGAAAATTCTGGATTAGTCTCGAAAGTAGATGGATTTGCTCTTGAATAAGGCTATACCTTAGCATGCTAAGATCCTTCAGAAGAAGAAGGTACACCGGGGAAAGAATATCTAAGTCTAGAACTTCAAACTTCAGAGTCCTATGATATATTTTGGTAGCTGCTCTAAGAATATCACCACAAAGAAAATCACGAAAGCTAAACGATGGTGGAACATGAAGAAAAATAGAAATGCTAAAGAAAAGATGTCTAACATAAATAATGTAAAAGGTCACAGTGAAGAAGTAAGGAAGAAAGCTCCAAAGAAGAATACCGTATTTATATATATCCTCAAAAGGAATGAGAGCCTTCGAATTAAGCACTCAAAACAAATCACAACCATCCAAATCATCCAGGCAATCATGGCCATTAATTATTAAGGAGCACTTGATTAAGAATTCAAAAGGGACTAACATGATTAACGGATTTTTGATGTGTTCATAAAATGCGTACATGTCACTAACCTAGAAATATGCCTGTAGCCCAAGCAAATAATTGTGACAATTATAGCATGTTCCTTTAGTATGGCCTACATCACCTACAATATATGCAAAAAAAAAAAACTAGAGCTCGTAATAATAAAAGTACAAGAAGTCCTAGATTTAATATGAATAGTCAAATTGGGTTTCGGGGACTATTTGTTGAACCATAAAATGCGAACTGCGAACCTATCCTACCGCATGCGAAGCATATAGAAACAAGTGAGGGAAGCGCAATCATGAAAGGTTTGCATAAAGTTAGCAAACCTTTTTCCCATCCAGGTTGGCTATAGGTTGTTAATAAAAAATACACATGGGCAAGTAAAAAAATGTGATACTCTTAACAGAATTGATTATGAGCTAGTCAATAAAGAACCGCCATCTGTCATGTTCCTAAGTGGCCAAAATACCCCCAAAGAGTTTAGGGAATCTATAAACATCCCTTTCATTTTAAGAGAAAATCATGCAATTCAAATATTTTTCTCTTAAATAGCTATTTTTCCTCTTACTCCAAGTTTGAGTATCGAAACTAGTGAGATTAGGAGAAGATCATAATTAGGTGAAAGGATTTGTTGATTCGTTTTTACCATCAACACATGCATCAATGATGACCCATGGCTTTGCATCGATGCTGTGGTGGGTGTTTTAGTTTTGGTATCACTAGATCTCCATGGCCGAGGACAACCAAGAAAATACCGCTTTCATCACTGACTGCAATACGTTCTATTACACAACCATGTGCTTCTAGCTCAAAAATTCTATAGCCTCTTACCAAAAAGAATGGTTAATAAGTTGCTTGTTGTTTAATAGGAATGAACTTATAGGCTTTTGTTGATGATTGGTGTTGAAAATTGCTTGATTTGCAGACCGTATTACTAACTTTCTACAATAGTTTGGCATAGCAAAGAGATATAACTAAAGCTTAATTGCAAAAAAAAAAATGTGTTTAGGACCTTTGACAGCAAGTTTTTTTAGGTTTATGACTACTAAACACAGAATTGTGGCTAGCTCAAATAAGATTAAGGCCATACTCGATGCGTAGAACTCTAAGTAAAAAATAAGAAAATTTTAGCTCTTGACTATGTATCTCCAGTAAATTTCTTCATGACTAGAACGATATATAAATTTCACATTTTCTTTAAAGCAATGGAGAGATGTACAAGGATTCAAATTGACTAATGATTGTGAGATTTTCCTTGTTAATTTGAAGAGAAGTCTACGAGAATCCCCAATCTAACATACGCCACTTTTTAAAATGTTCTTGGGTTGTAGATCACGATATAAGTAGTTGTTGATAGCATACATTTAGTAAGAAATTCTTAAAAAATAGAAAGACCTCTTTTATTTTGGCTGAGTTTTTTAAGGGGGTAAAAACTCATATAACCTTGCCGAAGAGATGATCTTAAACTTGGTTATAGTGGCAAGAAATTTAGGCTTTATTACCTAGCTCCCCAAATAAAAAAAAATCATGCAGGTCACTTTAGTTGAATTGGGGTTCTAGGGAGCAATGAGTTTGGTACGCTTCGCAATCGAGGCTCGAAATGAATACTACGTGGCATCCCACATGGCTACTCAAAGATGAAGCCCTATTGCCCACCCTTAGATTGTTTGAGTTGGATGCTTAGCTTTGGATTTAGCTTTGTGTGTTTTTTATTGTTCTTAATTATGAAACCTCATTTATAGATATCTCTGGTGCTCGAACATTTTTGTCTTGTATTATAAAGTTTCACTCATACCCAAACCGAAATATTTTGTCGACTAGTGATCCTTCCAAGCATGTTGGAATTATCTTGTGAGGACACTACTAGACTCAATATCTGTTGTCTATGTATGCATACAAAAATCGAGGTTAACAGATTGACGTTCTCTGTTAAAAACACCACTATAACAACGAACGTTTCCGTGGAGAAAGCTTATCAAAAAAGTGTTGGGACATCCTCCTTGATAAATGATTTGTTTTTGAAGAAAGAACAAGTGGAAGCCCCGAGACAAGGAGTTGAAATTTACAACAATTCAGTCAATCGGTGCCTTTTGAAAAGGGAACACTATACCGAAGAGGATGAAGTGCAGAGCCAAAGAACTCCATGGATCCCATCAATATGTGAGAGATGATAGCCCATTGGAAAAGGAGGCGGGGGTGGACATCTCCTTGACTTATTCTTCTGGCTAACCCATTGATGCCCCATTAAACATGGAAGACAACTTTCCTCCAGAATATGAGCCGAAACATATGCCCCAAAGGTCTACTAGTGTGTTTGACAGACTTAGACCAACAAGACATAGAAATAGGCATATTTCAGCAACCTCAAGTGCCTAGAAATAGGCCTCAACCACCACCTCTCTTACTTGGGTGCATGAAGAAAGGCAAGACCATGCTCCGCGAAATATTCCGCCTAGAAATAAGTGCCAAAGGAGGAAGGAAGATGCAAGAAATTAGGCTAGTCAATCTCATCCACCTCCTAGATACTAGACCGAGGAAGATGATTCAAACGAACCACAAAGGTCTTGTGACCTTGATGATGATGATGCCATTGTCACAAGGATTGAGAGATGCTCATATCTCAAGTAGTGTACCACCAAAAATATCGACTTATGATGGGAGAGGTGAACTGCCAAGCATCTGAATAGCTATAAAATCCATACGAGTTTGAGGGGTGCCTTTTTGGTTGTCAAATGTAGAGCCTTCCACTTGACTTTAAGTAGAGCAACCAAAATTTAGTACTGCAGAATACTAGCTGGGAGTATTAGAAGCTGGTCGGACTTTGAAAACACCTTCTTGAAACAATTTGCAACAAGTAAAGAATGAAAAACTCTTATCCAGCGCCTCTAGGACATAAGACAACAGTCTGGGAAGACGTCAAAGAGTTTTCTAGTCCATTTTACTAATGAAATGACATACTGTGTGTTAGTTACTGATATATGGAGGCACAGTAAGTCTTGAGAGGAGGACTTAACATGAATACGCTCTTTTGGAGGGATGTACAGAATCATGATCCCTCCAACATTGATACTCTGTAAAAGACAATGAGGCGCGAATCATTAAAGAAAAGTTGATTGATAATCGCAACAGTGCAAGCAAGGTCTTCCATCCCCTCAGAACGTAATGGAAAAGGGCCACCTCCCATCTGATGGATCCAATAGTGGAATCAGGTTAGGGTTGCCCTAAATTTAGTCCAAGTACTGGCCACTTCTATACTGACTTATGAAGACATAAACACTGGCCCCGTATAGCAAAGTAGATCTAGGTAGCAGACCCCCTAAAGAGGGCGAGGTTTTGGGCCTAGAAATAGGTCTGATGTATTGTATCATCGAGTCTACAATCCCGACACAGCTGATTACAGAGACATTGCCCAACACCGGATCTAATCAATCCTTGAGTTAACCAAAGAAATCATCATCCTTCTCAAATGGATCTGTCCCCGCCTAGGCGTTTCCAACAACCCAGGTAAGATAAGGCGAGATGCCTTTCCTGAAGAATAAGAGAGCGCAATAGAGAAAGATCTAGGGAAAGGCAAAGGTAATGTATGGACCTCCCAACAGATATAAATAACGTACGCATTCAGGAAATAAACACGATATTCAGGGGCCCTATGTAGGCGGTATAACCAAGAACGCCCAAAGGAACTATGGAAGGGACAAAAGACCCCCTACGTAGTCGATAGTAATTCCCTAAGAAGGTAACTACTACATATCACCTTCACCCAAAAAAAGGCCATGGATGTACACTATCCCCATTGTGATGCCCTTATAGTAAGGACAGTAGTGGCCTTCAACGGATTGAAACATGTGCTAGTAGAAAATGACATGAAGCTATGTCAACATCCTATTTGGAGCTACCTTCGATAAGATGATTGTGGATCACGAATCGACCCCCATAAACACCTTGAGCATGGTATAGCTGAGGTTAGAGGTGATCCAGATAGAAGTACAAAAGTGCTACCTAAACTCCACGAGGAAAGCTGAGCCTAAGGATGTCAATGTGGTGTTAATGAACATTGACACGATCGATGTTTCTGAAGAAGGACAAACTTGTAGACAAGGGGAAGACATTGAAATGACTGATGCCCCTGAATAAGATATTTGACGAGTTAGACCATTGCTGATATCATTGAGTCCGAATTTCTAACACCTCTAGTAGAAGAAATGGAGAGCTTCTCAGTGGATCCTCAAGATCTAAGGCATTACACGTGGGAAATGACCTTCCACCTGAGGCTAAAGAGAAGCTTAAACGATTCTTATGAAAATATCTGGATGTCTTTGCTTGGTGACATGGGAACATGGTGGACATCAACCCAAGGATCAGTTGCCACCACCTGAAAAATTGATCTTACAAATGCCCGCCATAGGGATAAGAGAAGAACTGAAAGATATAAAGCTCTAAAGGAAGAATTGTAGAAGCTGATAAGCAATGATTTCTTCAGGGGAGCCACTTATCCGAAGTAGATTTCCAATCCAGTCTTGGTTAAAAAGCACAATAGCGAATTGAGGGTACGCATTGACTTCTCCAACCTCAACCAATCTTGTCCTAAGGACAACTTAGGACAAGATGTTTGCTGAAAAATGTCGAGACCACTTATTAGAGACTCGGTAATAAGATGTTTGCTGACCTCATGGCGAGACTCTAGAGGTTTACGTGGATGATATGCTCATGAAGAGCTTGAAAACGAAGGATCGTGTGAAGCACCTAGATCAAAACTTTCCAAATCTTTAGGAGATATAGGATGATGTTGAACCCTTTAAATGTGAGTTTGGTGTCACCTCTAGAAAGTTTTTAAAGTTACATGATCAAACCAAAAAGGCATAGAAGCCAACCCAGAGAAGATCTATGCCTTGGGATGAACCAAAAAGGCATAGAATGATGTTGAACCCTTCAATATTCTGGTCATAACTTTCTCTTCCAATGTCTGATTGAGGTGATTCAAGATGCGTTGGGATGCTAACTCAAAGAGCTACAACTTTGATTCAGATGTAAATTTCGAATTCGATCATCTACCATTTAAAAAGAGTCTCAATATGAGATTGAAAACTAGTGCAAAACTTTTCAACTTGAAAGTTGATATGTGATCATGTTTTGGCTATATTTCATTCCTTTGACTCCTTTCTTTATCCAATTGACCTCTAACACTCTTGAATCTTCATTCCATCGCCTGTCACATATATGGATTATTTGTAACTTGGTCCCTGAATTTCCATTTCGGTCATTTTTCACTTGTTACTTCCATTTTCCACCGTTTTCATCCATTTGCAACATAAACCAAGATATAGAAGTAATTAGTGTATTTAGGAGTCAAATAATCATAGAAATGTAAAAATATTAATGGGTGAAAAACTTAATAAATGTAATAATATCACACCTCCCAACTTGCTTATTGTTAATCCCTAGCAATTGAATGCAGATCAAGATGAATGAATGACTGTCCATATCACAAGTGAAATTGTTAAGTTCTAATTTACCACATGTCATGCCCTCTTCAAACTCAATACCACACAAAATTGGCAATGTCACGATTATCAAGGCGTCAAAGACTCATGCCAAATGTGTGAGTGTGTGTCAAGACATAGCCATCTTACCACTAACCCTAACACAAGTAACTTCAAGTATGTCTCGAACTAAAGGTTCGACTCCATAACTCACGGGTATCAAAGTATTTAGTGGTGGGTTTCTCTTTATGGAGTCGAGAAAAATGAGCATTCAAGATTTGAAGGCTCAAACATTTATGAACAAGTAGTAGCAAGCAAACATTGATTATGTGATAGGCATACTTTCAAATGAGAATCTACCAATTTCTTACCACAGGTTCAGGTTGGATTATATGGAAGGAAGTATATAGTGATTCAAAACTTCCAAGCACATAGCTAAATATTGCATCAAAAATTCCAATGGATCACATCCTTAAACCAATATATTCTTCAACATTTCAAGCCCCAAATCAACCCAAGTAGAGCATCATCAATATTTTTTTTTTCTTTTTTTTTTTAGATACTAGCCAACACTTGTCGTTTTCCTTACTTGTATTCTTCACAAATTCACATCCAATACCTACACTTGGAACTAAAAAGATGGGAAAATATGCACAAAAGTTGTATTCCGATGTGGAGAAGTATGGAAAACATAGGTGCAAGAAGAAAATGCTATATATGTATACGGCTTTAAGTGGCTAGTATGGGTATTGAAAAGAAAGGTTGAGGCTCAAATGTCAGTCCTAAATTGACTTTCATCATTTCTCAAGTAATCCACCATCTTACCCCAAACAATGTGATGTTATTCTCACAAAAATTTTCCAATTCACATAATCAATGAACGCTTACTACTATTTTTTTTTTTTGGTATTGTAGCTCAATTCTCACATAAAGAAATCTTAACAAGAGACTTAGCCAAATGTGTCAAACAAACATCTTATCACAAGGCTTGTGTGCGCAAATCAGAGACTTGAGAAAAAAAAATTCAGTAAGTGTCTCGACATCTACACTTTCATAACATAATTAACTCCTAGTGGTACATTTTGTCAGTCACAAGTACAATCATGCAGCAAATCAGAGACTTGAGAAAAAAAATTGCATTGTCCTCAATGTATAAACATGAATACCAAAGAAAAGAAGGGAAAGATGTCACCTGAGCATGGCAGTGAATCAACAGAAACTTGAGGTATAAGAAGCCTGAAAGTACTCAAATGGATGGTGGTGTAAAGAAAGAAAATAAAACTACAACTAAAAAATGTGGAATGAAAATAACTATAGAGCAAATGCAAAAATTAAAAAAAAAAAAAAAAAAAGGAAGGAAAGAACTTCCCCTGAATTGCCTCCCAAGCAGCGCCTTTGTTTATTGTCATTGACACAATCCAATGTTCCCATTTTTAGCCCGCATCGCCATGGTGATCCCAAGTTTCCTTGTGGTGCACCGAACTCATTGGACATAACCATTGGTATAGCTCATTCACCTCCATCTAGTACATGTGTGGGGTTATTAGGGAAAAATTCAAAATCTGGAGTGGGGGCATGTTCTTCGACGGCTTCGTCCAATTCATAGAGTTATAGAGTTTCTTGCGGTGGTCCAAGAAACATATCATGGGCGAAGTGAGTGCATCAATCATATATGTTTGTTGACACGAATAATCTTCCTCAGCCTGCTTAGTGACATGAAATATGTTAACTTCTAAGATCATGTTCCGAAATGATAGCTTCATTAGACCGTTCCTACAATTTATAAGAGCATTAACAAGGAATGGTCTACCAAGAATGATAGGAATCTTAGAATTAACATTTACATCCACTTTTAAGTCTAAAATTAAGAAATCAACAGGGTAGTAAAATTTATCAATTTGTACTGAGACATCCTCAACTACACCTCTTGGTTTTATAGTGGACTGATCGGCCAATTGTAGACTTACAGATGTAGGTTTCATCTCACCTAAACCTAATGACAAGTAAATTTGACAAGGTATGATGTTGACAGTGGCTAGATCAAGAAGGGCATGTCCAATCTCATGGTTCCCGATGATGCACGTAACAGTAAGACAATCAGGATCTTTATGCTTTGGTGGGGTCCTTTGCTCAATCACAGCACTTACGTGTTCAGTCAAGAAAGCGGTTTTTTTGACATGGTGTTTCCATTTCACATTGCACAAGTCTTTAAGGACTTTAGCATAGGTAGGAACTTGTGAAATCACATGCAAGAGCGGCATATTGATTTTTACTTGCTTTAGGTACGGCCAGCAGATTTCGAGGTAGACTTAAGAGCTTGAGGGAAGAGCACTCTGATTGGATTCTTTACTACATCATCGCAAGGGTTATTCTCATTTGACTCAATCTTATTTTCTTCAGGTTTGAGAGTTGGTTCTAAGACCTTCCTTCAATGAGTAGTTATGGCATTTACTTACTTAAAGTTAGATTTTTCTGATGTCCCTTAGGATTTGGTTGAGCTTGAGTTGGAAATTTCCCACGTTTCCCCACAGCCAAGGCATTGGTTAATTTAGACATATGACTCTTTATCTCCTTTTTTTCCTCGACTATCTGGCTAATCGTAGTCTCAAAATTTTGGTTTGTGAATTGATATAGAGGTGCATTGTAAGCTCAATTTTGTTGGGTAGATTGTTGGTTTTCAGGTTTCCAACTGAAATTGGGGTGATTCCGCCACCCTAGGTTATATGTTTCGAAGTGGGGTGTAGGGATTTTGATAGATGCCTAAAGCATTACAATGTTCCTCATAAAGTCCCCTCATCTTAGCATAAGTAGCGCACTCTTGCGTAGGGTGGTCACTTCCCCCCCACACAAAACAAGGCTCTAAAGTCTCAGCACGGGAAACAGGCCCAGTGATTTTTGACTCTTTAGCCGTAGGGTCTCTAGTTCTCTAGTGAGGCTTTCTACCTTAGCTCTAAGGTTGTCTTCCTCCCTAAGGTGATAGATACTTGTGCTATTCGGGTTTCCATTAGTTCGTAACCTATTAGTACTCTCAGTGGCACTAGTCCCCAAGTATGGGCTTTTACAGCTGAGTCATCTAAGTATCCTATAACCTCATCTGGATCTTTTTGTAGGAATTCGCCATTACACACCATCTCAACAAACTGACGCTCCCTAGGTGTTAACCCTTTATAAAAATAGCTCACGATATGCCAACTCTCATAACCATAGCTTGGAGTTCTTTATACATTTCCCACGCTTGATATAAAGTTTTACTCTCCTTTTGGATAAAAGAAGATATTTGCTTTTTCAATGTAGTTGTTTTGTGGTGGGGAAAGTATTTGCTAAAGAACGCTTGTGTCATTTCAGTCCATGTTCCAATCGAACGTGGTTTCAATGAATACAACCAGCTTCTTACACTTTCCTTAAGAGAAAATGGGAAGAATTTAAGCCTAATTGAATCCATGGTACCATGTTGATTGTGGAATGTTGCTACTACCTCCTCGAATTTTCTAATATGCACATACGGGTTCTCTTTTTCAAGTCCATGGAAATTGGGAATAAGTTGAATCATTCCAGGTTTAAAATCTACGCATGGCATATTGGGTGGAAACATAATACATGAAGGTGTAGATGTACACGTGGGGTGAAACTAATCATGCAAAGTTCTATACGGTGCATCGTGCTCACTATCAAACATTGTGTTATGTGATGTGGTGTTCGTGTTAATAGATGCAGAATAAAAAAACAGGGTTAAAAAGATGTTCAAACTCTATGAGAGGTGTTTGCACAAGTTTTCCTCGCTCGTCTCGATACCTGCTTATAAAATACAATTGAAAGGAAATGATGTGAGAAAAACAAATAACAAAAAAAGATAATTAACTAACTAAAAATGAAATTGAAAAAAGGGAACGAAGTCACCCTTTTGCTAGATGATTCTTCAATTTCTTATACCCTCTCCATTGCAATGACACTAAAATTTGATTACGCTAAAAAATTTACGCAGTGTTGTATGTAGCTTTGGGGTGTTGTATCCACAGGAATATGGAAAGTTGTCAAAAGTTCAAAAGGGGGTGAATTGTCCTCTTAAATTTGCGGGAGAGTTGAATTGTTGATCAATTAAATTAATATAAAAAAATGTGAAATAAAATTCAGTTATTTAAGGCAGTGAAGCATCGAAATTCCCTCATTCGGATAAGGTCATTCAATATTGTCTATTCAAATTGATGACACAATGAGAGGCCTTCATCTTGGTACTCTAATCGAAAAATTTAGCAATCAAGACCAATTTAATTCATAATTTTACTCCCAAAATCTAGATTCCTTTAACAATTATCACAATCATCTATTGAAATTAGATTATATATCATTCATATACATATATCATAAGAAAGTAGATAACCACACCAATAGAATTAATAGAATAGAAATTCAACACATATTTCAATTGTTTGATAGAAAAAATGAGATTAATTCTGTGAAAAAAAATTAATACATGTTAAATCAGTTTCACAATTAATTCATAAAGATGAAAATCTAGATCTAGAAGTGTTTAGCAAAATAAATACCAAAAAGCTGAATAAACGACGTGAAATCACCGAATCCGAATGAGTTCCTCCCTTGCTTCACCAAGACTTTTAGCCTTCTATGGAGTTCTTGAGAGAAAAAATGATAAAAAAAGGTGACCAAGATGATGATTGAGGCTTTTTTTTTTCTTCTGGTCGAATTTAGGTCGAGAAAAATGCGTCCAAAAAGTTTTCATAAGTGATTAAGCAAAAATCCAGAAATAGAAGATTTTCGCCTAGAAATGACCTATGCAGCCGCATGATATAAACACATGCTATTGCATGGAACAAAAAGTTGATGCTCTTGAATTTACTGAAGGCTTTCCATGCGGCCGTATGGATTTATAACCATGCGACTGCATGGTTATAATGTTTTCCTGACAGACAAATTTTAGTATTTTAGTCATAACTTTCTCTCCCGATGTCCAATTGGGTGATTTAGATGCGTTGGGAAACTAACTCAAAGGGCTACAACTTTGATTTAGATTTAAACTTCGAATTCGATCCTCTACCATGTCAAAAGAGAGTCTCAATATGAGACTGAAAATTGGTGCAAAACTCTTCAACTTGAAAGTTGATATGTGATCATGTTTTGGCTATATTTCATCCATTTGACTCATTTCTTCATCCAATTGACCTCTAACTGTGTGACACCTCGAACTTAAGCTTCGAGTGTCACGTACTAAACATAATAACTTCTGCCTTTGCTACATGTAAAAACTCGTAAATAAAATGTAATACATACTGGAAACTTATTTTCAATTTATAGTAAAATATCTCTATAAAATTTAATCGCCATCAGAAGTGCATGCTGATTTGAAATTATTCTTTACATGTACGAACTCGAGGCTGTCACGACTAATTGAGGCAGCCAGTTCAAATGTTTTTATACAACTCATCACAACTTCGTTTTCTATGAAATTGTAGCATTAGAAAGATATTTCCAAATAGTTTTCTATGTTAAAATATGGAAAATTTTCAAGATCATATGATATAGACGTTTTACCAAAAACTGTGAGGTACTGCACAGAAACTTCAAATTGACCTTTCGACGGTGAAAAATTTATATCTCAGGCCACATATATCCAAATTAAGTGATTCTTGTGTATGAAGACAACTCAAAGAGAAATGCAACAGTATTTTTAGAGTCTCAAATAGGTGTTTATAGAGTTAGTCATTTTGAATTGACTCTAAAAACCTGTCCAGTTTTTGCCTCTTTTATCATTGCATGAAAGGTCCATAAAAATGCCTCTTAACATAACATGAAATATATGATTACAAAATTTATGTATAGTACTATATTACATCATGTCTTATACATGTTTATATATAATACCACAAGAAAAACATATGGAAACTAGTCTTCGAACAAAACATACGAAAAGGAAATTTCGATACAAAATAGCTTTGTTTTTAACCCATCATCGAGTATGCCAACTGACTTCTACCAACTCAACGATCATGGATCTGAAATTTAGTATAAAATACTATGAGTATAAAGAATACTCAGTAAGATATCATGTTTGGATTTAACTTGTTCATACTACACAAACGAAAGCATTCAAAAAAATACTTGCACATTCCGGCTTGCCGTGCCCTTCGGACTTGTCTTAAGGCATAAATAGATATCTAACTTTGTGGACTTGTCCACAACTTTCATATTATGGTTTTCATGCATAGCTTAAGCATAAATATTCCCATGAAATCCTACCACTTGAGCATGGAAAGTATCTTACTTAAACTTGGAGTAATTTTGATTGAAATGTGTACTTGAGAGTGCTAGACTTTTGTTTTCCTCTTCACTTGGGTTCACTTGGAGATAACTTGAAGAATATTTGGGGTTAAGTGTCCTCTTTAGGGGCTAGATAAAGGGTCTTAAGGGTTGGGGTCGTTCTTGATACTTAAGGATGAAGAAATTGGTGGTTAAAGGACAAGTGTCTCCAAGCGAGAGGTGTCCAAGTATGATGTGGCTTCATACAGCCATCTTGACTCTTCCTTTCCCATATTTGGACCCTTATGTGATTTATAAGATTTATATCTATCCAATATAAGGTGATGAGGCTTTAGGAGATGTGATAGAAGCCTTAAGGTTGAAGGAACTTGATGTTAAAGTGACAAATCATCACATGCTAAGTAGGATGTGTCACCTTCTAGTGACATTCTGATTTTGTATCACTACTTGGGCTGTTTGTATGACATTTATGGATAATATGTCACATATTTGAAGTCTTAAAGAAGTGGTAGATGTCGATAATACTTAAGAGTGAAGAAATCTACCATTACAAGGATAAATCAACAACAAGTATGAGGTGGTCTCTTGGGGTTACAATCTAATTTTGTACATATCATTGCAGGTAAAAATCGAGCATCCTTGGCTTATTTTAATGTGTTTACAATCCAATTTACCTGCCCTAAGATCCCAAAATATTTTATAGCATTACTTCCTCAATCGTTCATTTAATTACTTACCCCGATTGATACCCAATTTTCGATCTATTTCAACAATTCGCACTTCAACATTTATAATGTCATATAAAACCCATATTATTGTGTAGTGATCATGTCACTTCATGCTTCATGTCCCAAATAGGTCAATTACCGACTTAGGGTTTATGGTGACATTGATCAACCGAATGGAAAGCTATAACCGTTATCGATATTAATTTCGACCTTTTAAGGTTCCACTTGCTTAACAAGTCAATCTTCCACATCTAGATTAACCGAGCTTCTCTATCATTGCTCAATGTAGAATTCATCACCTAGGTCAAGGAGTCGAAGGCTAACACCATATAAAGATCTCATGCTCTCAATAATCAAATGTACAGTTTTAAAAGAAATCAATTAGGAGAAATGGATGTAAATGACATTATAAATAACATGCATGAATCATATTGGCCAAATATGTAAACGGGGTATTACACTAACACTCTCGAATCTTCATTCCATCGCCCGTCACACATATGGATTATTTGTAACTTGGTCCCTGAACTTTCATTTCGGTCCTTTTTCACTTGTTCTTCCATTTTCCACCGTTTCACCCATTTGCAACTTAAACCAAGATATAGAAGTACTTAGTGCATTTAGGCGTCAAATAATCATAGAAACGCAAATATTAATAGGTTAAAAACTTAATAAATGTGCTATTATCAGTTATTGTCTTTGAAGTAAGAATCTCTATCAAGGATCAAGTCATTGTTGACTTTGTGACATAATTCACCAATGTCTCAAAAATTGAAGAAGTGATGGAACCTGCAAAGCTCCCATGTAGAACTTATTTGCAAATGGTTCCTTTGTAGATACATGCTCAGGGAAAAGCGTAGTTCTGGTCAGCTCAGAAGGTCACAGGTTGAACTGCGTAGTGAGACTCTGATTTAAGCCCACCAACAATGTGGCAAAGTGTAAGGCTCTCCCAACTAGCCTTAGATTGGCTAAGGAGATGCAAGTGAAGATGCTTCTCATGAGTAGTGGTTCCCAGCTAATAGTTAACCAAGTTAATGGTAACCTTATCACAAGGGACAAAGGTATGGCTGCATATCTCAAGCTAGTTATAGATCTTCTTCCGTCTTTCGAAAAGTTTACGAAAAATGCACGCGTCGATGCTTTGTCAAAGTTGGCCAGTAGTAAAGATTCTGAACTACTCACGATGGTACCTATCGAGCACCTCCCTAGACCCTCTACAGCTAAGGAAGTATGAGTAATGTGGGTAGAAGGCACGCCCTCCTAGATGTAGCTCATAATAGCTTTCCTCAAGGATCGGATCCTACCTAGTGACAAGGAAGAAGCCCAAAAACTTAGAAGACAAATTATAGATTACGTTTTTCAAGATAATGTGCTCTACAAGGGAGGCTTCTCACTGTCCCTCCTCCAATGCACAGGATAGGAGGAGGCTATATATGCCCTCTGTGAAATCCACGAAGGTATTTACAATCGAGCTAGAAGACCCACGTTGGCACAAAAGGTGTTAAGTTTAGGATAGTATTGGCTTACCTTGAAAAACAATACGATCCAATTTTTGCAGAAATGCGAAAAGTGCCAACGTTTCTCTACCATTCAAAGACAACCTTCTCAAGAGCTAAAGGAAGAGGTAGTGCAAGTTTCTCAATCGTTGTCGTTGATTACTTTACTAAATGGGTGAAAGTCGAGCCTCTGGCTAAAATCACATAAGCTAACACTTCCAAATTCTTGTAGAAGAATATCATATGGCGATTTGGGATCCCTCATTCGATTGTATCGCACAATGGGTGTCAATTTGACAACATAAAGGTGAGTGACCTATGCGAAGAACTTGAGATCAAGAGACACTTCTCTACACCTCAAACACCCAAGCAAATTGTTAAAGGCTATTAACAAAACCGTCAAGTACACCGCCATCCGTCCACAAGCCAAATCGCCACTGGAGAAACCCCCTTTCCATGGCTTCATTTCTCGAAGGAGTGCCTTAGAATATACTGCCAATGAATACATTCCGTTTAGCTGGAAAATCTTCCCTAGTCTATGTGATGTTTCTGTTAATGCAATAAAGTGCGTTGTGTTTAAAAAAAAAAACTCAAACAATATGCCTTCTATGACGAAGCTTAAATGTCATGAGAGAAACACTTGCATGGATGGACCATCTACCATCTAGGAAGTAGGGTACTTTTTAGTTTACCCTAGTCAAACATGCAATTTTCCATTTATCCCAATTTTTTTTTGACATTCACCACAATAGCCTTCCAAGGCTTAAAAGACAAAATTGCCTTTAAAATGATATACAATTAAAGATATATTGTATTGCTTAAAAGACAGTAATACCCTTTTAAGTTATAAAGAATTCCAAACACTTTCCACTTAAAATTTCAAAATCAAATCACTTTCTTTATCTGTTTACTCCACCAACACAAATAAAAACAGTTTAATTTTCCATATGTTTCAAACTTGAAAACAGATAAATTTATCATACGTTCAACAAGGAAATATTATTCACAGCCATCAGTGAAATCGGTAAGTATATTTACGTATTTTTAATTTGATTTTGGTTAAATTAGTACATTATATTAATCTTTAAATCTTATTTCGACATACATATATGAAAAATTTATGTTCTTAAATGGATCTATAATTCTTTTTAATAAAAAACGAGAACAAAATTCATCCGCGTGAGATTTTTGAACAAATTTACGATGTAAAATGCCCGGATTCAGAAAACCGTGCAGGTCGTCCGGGTCTCGCACGGTTTTAGTCATATGGACCCGGATGACCCGCACAATTTTCCAAAATATGTTTTCTAATGCAATAAATATGGATCGGTTGCAGTCTCGATTATTTACTTTGGTGAATTTGAAGAGAATGAAAATGGTCGATGGGTCTGGAAATAGACAGTGAAATACATGGCACAATTTCTATTGTAATGACATCGAGTACATCGTATGCAGAAATGTACTTGAGATACAGAACATGCTCAACGTCGATCCCTCTGAGTACGACATGGAATTGAGATTTCTATTCAACAACGACCATACATCCATTCGAATTCTACTTGCAGAGGTTGTAAAAGAAGCATGAAGGCTTTAATTGCATTGAACCAAGTTCGTACGACTACTCCTCTTTGCGTAACTTTAGTGAAAAAAATGTCCCCAATTGTGAATACGAAGATCTCGATGGAGGGGATTGTAATGTGAATGATTTTTGGAACACAGTAGAGATAGCTCATAAGGATGATGTGGTTATTTCCGGTAAAGTTGTTCATCACCATGATTTCACTGATACGCACATAATTCCCTCGGTAATTCAATCCAACGAGAATGAAAATGAATTTACCAATGAGGACTTGATTACTTTATCCCGTCGAAGACATGGGTCGGGTTCACAAGCTGGGATGAGTACAGTTCCTGATGATGAAGATTTATATGTCGAGCAACTGCTTGAAATAAAGAAAGGTTTGAAAGAAGTCGTGCACCAGATTGCTTTGAGACATAATTTTGAATTTAAAGTTAAAAATCTGACAAGTCGACGTACACAATTATCTGCATTGACAACAGTTGCCGCTGGCGTTTGCGAGCGACAAAAATGGACACGGATGAGTGCTTTGTAGTTCGTAAATATGCGCGGGAACATTCTTACAAAGTGGGTATTCGTCGAAATGATCATAGGCAGGCCTGAGCATGGTTCATTGGTCGACAAATAATGCACAAGTTTCAGGACCCACGAACGATCTACAGACCTTCGGACATCATGAACGACGTTCGTCGAGATTATGGGGTGGTCATAAGCTATCAGAAGGCCTGGAGGGCCAACAATGCACATGGAGGACTTAATGGGTTCGGCCAAGAAAAGTTATGCTAAATTGCCCAGATATTGCCACAACATGGAGAAAACTAATCCTGGATCGACATTTTATATTGATACGGAGGACGGGAATCGCTTCAAGTATTTCTTCATGGCCCTTGGACAGTGCATTCGAGTATTTCGAGACGCGATGCACCCCGTAATTCTAGTCGACGGTACAACCCTCAAGGCTAGATACGAAGGCAAGTTGATTATTGCTACGTGCCAAGATCCCAACATCCAAATTTACCCTCTTGCGTTCGGTATAGTCGATGGAGATAATGATTTAGCGATGCGTTGGTTCTTCACGAAGCTGAGGGAAGTAATTGGAGATGTCGAGAACCTTGTATGTACCATATACAGGGCAACATCAAGACAAAGTTTCGGGGCAGTGACATCGTTCCATTGTTTAGGAGAGCTGCAGATGCGTATAGTTTTGAAGAGTTTGAAAAGTTCATGGTCGAAATAGAAAGTAAATCACATGTTACATGAGTTTATCTAACAGAGATGATAATCGAACATTGGGCATGATCATATTTTTAGGACTTCAATACAACATGATGACGTCGAACAATTTTGAGTTGCTCAATGCGCTATTCAAGAAGGATCGAGAGTTACCAATTCTCGCAATGATTGAGCAAATTCGTAACAAGCTGCAGCAGTGGTTTCATGAACGATGTGAGGAATCACAAAATTGCACAAGTATGCTGACTCCAGCTCAAGAAGATAAAATCTTCAAAACTCTAGAGGTTACGAGGAAGGTATTGGCGGAACCACTGGATCAGTTTCACTTCTCCATAAGATGTGGAAGTAATCTTGGGTACATCGTGGACTTGAATGATAACAGATGCACGTATAGAAAGTTTCAGTTGAAGAGTTTTTCGTGTACGCATACGGTGGCAGTGACTATGCATAGAGAATTTTCTCCATACACCTTATGCAGTCATTATTACATGGTTGATTATTGGAGAGCGGCGTATGCTGTAACGATATTTTCCTCTGCCAAATGAAGCCAAGTGGGAAGTTCCCGACCATATTCTCCCATTTAATAATTTGTTGCCACCTGTATCGGACCACGTGCTTGGGGATGTAGACGTACTTCTAGAGTACCATCCATTGGAGAATTTTCCCGACCTCGTAAATGCAGCAGGTGCGGCGCAATAGGACATACCCGTCAATTTTATACAAGTCAGATTCCTCTACATAATAATTTAACGGATGTGTAATATTATGTAATAGTTTAATATTTATAACTAAATAATATGTTTTTATTTATTGTCGTTAAATATTCAATATAATTAATTGCTTATTTTAATTGTTTATTTAATATGTCATTGTAAAAGAAGAATTTAATTGTTTATGTAATAGTTAATTAAAATTTGTAGAGTATTAAATAAACAATCGAATATTTAATATTTTATTATTTATAACTAAATAATATTTGATTATTTATTATTTTAATCGTTAATTGATTTATATGTAATGTAAATTGATTTAATATTTTAAATTAAATGTTCAATAAAAGCCATAAATACACAATAATGAACATAAATTAAATTTTAAAGTAACAATACACAAATAACAAAGCATACAATATTTATATTTTTACAATAAATCAATACACAATGTACTAAGGATCACATTTATATTCATACAAATCACAAGCTAGCTTTAACCTCCACATGTCTATCAAAGATTGATTTATTGGATCAACCTTGCGACCAATGCTCAAAAATTCTATATGCTTTATCGCAAATATACCACAGTCGCCCTGCAAGGAAATTAGACATATATTAGTTCGATAACATATAGCTAAAAACTAAATTTTCAAATTAAAAACTTATAAACTCTTACGATGCTCCTTATCTCGCCGTTGTCGTGTCCCGTAGAATAGCTAATATGTCATTTACTTGAATATTCGTATGTCTAGCTATCATGGGAATTATCACACTCATCGGCTCCAGTATCTGCTCCAGTTGGTCTTGGGTCAAACACTATGGTCGGAGTCATACACATATAGTCGAATCCGCAAATACGATCTCAACTGCAAAGCAGTGTGAGTTCGCGATAATTGAAATGTACATATGTGTACAATACGTTCATGGCTTTCCATTTGTCGGCTCTAGCGCAATGACCCACTCCAACTGTAGTCGGGTACCACGTATCCATTTTCGTCGAGTAGGAGTGTGATGTGCTCAATATCAATGGCACGTGCGAACCTGGAGCTTTGGATGACTCAGCTAGGAATGTCAAAAGACAAAATGATAATCAACATTCTATGTTCAATTAACATACCCTATCTCGATCAACGATGGACTCGGGCATCTAATCATCTGACCCGATCGGGATAGACAGACAACGCATGTAATTCTAACCCTCCTCCTCTATCGACGGGGTCAACTCAGAAAGGACTTCAACCTAACATATTGACATTGTACCGAGTTAATGACCATGTACTGACATTTTAAAAGGACGTACAATATAAATCGTAAAATGTATAATACGTACCTCAGGATCATCGATGAGAGCTGATTTTACCAAGTGGCTTGTCCTGTGCTCGCCATTGATAAATCTGAGGACAGAACGTCTCCACTCTCCTCGCAATATGGGGACAGTCTCGTACATTCATATCTGCAACAGTTACAATTATTGTATATAGAATTTAATAAAAAAATATATAATTTATTATGTTGAACATTTACCTGCAATACCAACGACATGCCATATGCATCATAGTTGCGCTTGGGTATATCCCCCTTAGGCATTGAATACCCCCTCCTGAAGTGTCGTAAGGTATCCGTAAAACATCTCTGCCCCCAAGGATAGCTGTTGAATGCATCGATGTCATCAACAATCTCCAAATGAAAAAAGTCGATCGACGTCTTTTTGTTCCTCGAAATATGGGCTCGTGCTGCTTCTTCGCCCATACACATCAATCCGACGATAAGGGCAAACCCGAATGTAGAAAATCTAACCACCTTGCCCCCAATATCGAAATGGAGGGCATCTTCGTCAACTGGCTTGAGCAACCGACATAGCAACACATCGAGCAGCTGCCAAGAAAACTGTACGCCGCGCAATGAATACAATGACTATAAGCAGGATCACTTCAATATGTCCGCGTGCTCCTCGTCGAGCAAATCTAGTACCACTGTAAAGATGACAAAGTTACAGTTCGATGTAACTTTGCCTGGGATCTGTCTCACCGCATCGTCCGAATGGTAATCCATCCTGCAGCATTTCAAGTGTTAGAATCTTGTGCAAGACAAATAGATAAAACATAATATGAGAAAATTAAACTAACCGAATGACATTCACTACTATCTGCAAGAATCAATAGGTGATGGAACAATAGATAATGCAATAATGGAATAACCGAATGACATTAACTACTACACTCTTTTTTATAACTAAATATTAAACAAACTAAATAATTAATAGAATATTAAATAAACCATCGAATATTTAATATTTTATTATTTACAACTAAATAAAATTTTATTATTTTAAATATTTCATTATTTATTATTTTAATTGTTAATAGAATATTAAATAAATACTCGGAATATAAGATTTAAATAAACAATCGAAATATAAAATTTAAATAAACAATTCACTACTACACTCTTTTTTGTTACTAATAAATATTAAACAAACTATCGAATATTTAAACAAATTAAATAATTAATAGAATATTAAATAAACCATGGAAGATTTAATATTTTATTATTTATAACTAAATAATATTTTATTATTTTAATTGTTAATTGATTATCTCATTATTTCTTATTTTAATCGTTAATTGAATATTTTATTAATTTTTATTATTTACAACTAAATAAAATTTTATTATTTTTCATTGAATATTTCATTATTTATTATTTTAATGGTTAATTGAATATTTTATTAATTTTTATATAATATTTAATTATAATTCATATAATATTAAATAAATGTTTAATAAATAATTTCAATAAATATTTTAAAATAACTATTTTAATTGTTCACTTAATATTTCATTGTAAAAGAAGAATTTATAATTAAACTCCTTATGTTAATTGTTTATATACTATTTAATTATTATGCATAACATATTAAATAAACATTTCAAAGAAACAATTAATTTTGTTTATTTAATATTTTATTATTTACAACTAAATAATATTTTTTTTTTGAAATAAACTACTTGTAACTAAATAGTAATCAAACTATTAAAATCAACAAATTAAATAAACTAATAAATGAAATAATTTATTTTAATTGTTCATTTAATGTTTTATAAACAATTTCAATAAGTAATTTAAAATAAATATTTTAAATTGTTTATTTTTATTGTTTGTAAACAAATTAAATAAGTAATTTAAAATAAATTCTTTAATTGTTTATTTAATACTTCATTGTAAAAGAATAATTTATAATTGTTTATAATATTAATTATAATTAATAGAATATTAAATAAACAATCCAATATTTAATAGTTTATTATTTATAACTAAATAATATTTTATATTTTACAAACTCTTTTTTCGTGAATTTCTCAAGTTGTTTACAAAATAAATTTAATTGTTTATTTAAATTGTTTATTTTCATTGAAATAAGTTAATTATTTATTTAAATTAAATATTAAATAAATAATTAAAAATTCAAGACAAAACTAAACTTTAATTAATATTAAATAATAAAATTAGAAATTAATTTAAAATTAAATATCAAATAAATAATTATATAAAATATTCATTTAATATTATAGGGGAAAAAATTGAACTGGGCTGTCTGGCAGCGCGCCAGACGGCAGCTGCCCAACTAACTAAAATGGGCCGTGCCAGATGGCCTAGTTCAAGTCTGGGCCAGCTTGGCTGGCCTAGATGCCCCGAACGAGAGAGACACTCAGCAACTTGTGTCTGTCTCTGCCGGCGCTATTAATGGTGGAGATCGCCATTTTCGGCGATCTTCGCAACCCAAACCTCACCCAAACATGTCATGTCAAGCATTTTACCCATACATAATTGATTTACAACTATTTCTTGAAAGATAATCAACAAAAATTCGAAAACACGCTTTATTTATTCAATTATTTCAACCATGCTTTGTAAAATAACATATAATGGTTTTCAAAACTCACCTTGTTCAAGAGAAATAGCAATTCCAATTTGGGTTGTCGATTTTTTGGCCGTGTGTGAGACTCATCGTCGTCGGGGTTTGGGCCGTCGGTTTTTTTTTTCTCTCCTCCCTCTCTTTTAGTCACGTGTGATGGTATAAATGGGAAAACTCTTAAGTTTTATTAGGTTTTCCTTTTCTTATACATAGTCAATGGCTATTTTGGAAAAGAGGCCGGGTCAGTGGGCATCTTAGGTCGGATCCCAAAGGGGATTACCTCCTAATTTTTCAAAGTTTACTTCATATGCCTCCCACGACGAAGCTAAGCGTCATGAGAGAAGCTTAGGCATTGGTGAATCATCCACCATGTAGGAAAGCATGGATGTCTTGGAGAAAGGTTGGATCCCAAAGGAGACATCTTCCTAATTCTCCAAAGCGTACATCATATGCTTCCCATGATGAAGCTGAACTTCATGGGAGAAGTCCCTACATGGATGAACCATCCATCATGTATGGAAGTATGGGTGCCTCGGAGAAGGGTCGAATCCCAAATGGGACCAACTCCTAATTCTCCAAAGCGTGCATCATATGCCTCCCACGATGAAACGCCATGGGAGAAGCCCCTACATGGATGAACCATCCAGCAGGTAAGGAAGCGTTGGCGCCCCGGAGAAGGGTTGAATCCCAATGTAGACAACATCCTAATATTTCGAAGTGTACATCATATGTGGATCCCATTACGAATATGAATGTCATGGGAGAAGCCCCTTCGTGGATGGACCATACACCATGTAGAGAAGTTCTTCAAAAATCAAAATCAATGCAAGTTCTTAAACTTCGGGCGACATTCCCAGTTGTGCAGAGGTTAAATTAAAATGGAAGTTCATTTATGTTTTGAAGGTTATGATGTCCGCCTTAGACAAACTTGGAAGTTCATTGTGTTTTCATGTGGTGTCTATGGTTAGTGGCAATATTTGACAACGTAAACGAGGCGATATAGACGAAGTACCTAAACTTGGTAAAAATGTAAAATAATAAAACATAAGTATATGTGAAAGAATTTTTCATTAATAAAGTAAGGTACAATGGAGGCCCAAGCCAATAAATGAGTTTAAAATCCTATATACTAGGTTGGAAGTGGCAAAAAGGTCACCACCTCAGCAAGATGGGCTTCTTAGTTGGAAGTCTCGTATTCAAGAACATCCTCTTAGTCAGTTTTTGTATCATCTGTCTAGTCCACCATGTCATCGGTTGGGGTCTGAGGCACCTTTTCCAAGAACTCTACCCTTAGGCATTATCCAACTCCGGATAAAGTTTCCCCACCCTGTCTTCTAGAGAGTACTAAAGCATTGATACTCCTCAGAAAGTTGGTGATGTAGTTCTTCACCACCTTGTCACTTGCCTTCGTGGAATCTGCCTTGGCTTGTTCCCTCTTTTTCGTACTAAGACAGTTGGGACTCCAAAAACCCAGCTTGATCAAGCCGACGATCTCCAAGTTAGCTTTTCTAGAGCTCCGAAAGTAAGCTTTTATGAATATCAGAAGTCTCCACCCTCTACGTCAAAGAAGCCACTTCGTACTGGGATTCATGGACCTCTTTCTTTAAAGTTTCAATTTCGGGTAAGGCAGAATCCAACTTGGCCACCTTCTCAGCACTCTGAACTTTAAGGGCTCCTCTTTGGCCTTCGCCTTCCTGGCCTCCTCTTCTGCCTAGGCCAACATTTCATCTGACTCTCCATTGCGCCTCTAAATGTCCTTCAAAATGGCTTGACATTCGAGGCTGATCCCCAAACGCTTTGGCACTTTGGCTTACTAGGGTCACTATGAGGTCTACAGCATCACATGTGACTACATAGTTCTACCACCATTCAGTACAAAATTTGTAATAGTGGCATCCAGGCGCCAAAAACCTCCCTAAATTCTCAAGGGTTCTCATAGTAAGAGTCTTCTCAACTGCTTTAGAGGTGTGCTATGCTTCCTCCTCACTAGTCTCCTCGGCCCTCTAAGCTTTTGTAGTTGAAAAAAAAAACTACAATAGCTTGGCGGGTGGAGGTGGAGGCGTAGGTAGTTGAGCAACCGAGGCATGAAATATGTTGAACTTCCCAACAGTAGAACTGATCGAATAGGAGATTTTTCTTTTCCTATGATGCCCCTTCCTCATTTTCCCATTCCATTATCCTTTCCCTTTTCTTGGGGCACGTCATCCTCGCTCTGCTCGGCATGTTCCTTGTTGAGGCACTCCAGCTTTCCCTTGACATGCTTTGAAGCACCAGAATATGGCTTTAGAGCCCTGTAATTAATTGTAGAAGAGGTCCTCTAGATAGAGTTTATGTTAAGGGTCGAATATCTCTTCTCAGAATTTCTACAAAAACAGTGGTACAATGTCAATTTAACTGGTATGGGAGTGGCATAAAGTAAGAGCTTCGACATTTACTTCTAGAAACCATAAGTTCGAAGTCCAAAAAGAACTTGTTACGATTGAGAGGCAGTCAAAAGGGCGCGACCTTTGAGGACGCCCGTAAATGTTCTCTATGATGTCCCACTTAGCTTGAGATAGTTTGAACTGGTAACTTGAAATTGCAAAATGAACAACATTAGTAACAGTTATTAAAATAAAAGGACAAGTTCAAAGGATAGCTATTCACGAGTTTTAGAATAATGGGTCTTCATGGTGACAGTTGGGACCTTATCTCCTTCGATGATCTGTGTCATCTACCCTTTACTCAAAACCAGGATTTCTTCCACTCATTGATTGAATATGGGTGACTGGCCCACTACGAAGGGAGTATGGGCTCCCAGGGGGTCATTTAGTACCACCCATTTGATTCTCCATTCTCTAGTATACGGGTCTAGAATATTGTTTGGAAAACAGGTACAGTCATGTCCTCGGCAACCGAGGTCTCCTTCTAATGGAAGTAAGCCCCTACTAGCTGGCTCCACTCATTAAGCAAAAGTTAGGCCGGAGCCAACATGTAGGTCCTCAGCATTGCCCTAAAAAATGGGTGCAGGATCAGATGTATACCCACCTTGAATAGGCATTCACTAAAGCCACGCAACCCTGCTTCGGATAATAGATACGCTAGTGGGCTTCGGGTACTAGAAGTTCTATGGTATCTAGAATCCTATACTTTTCCCTAATTTCAGCCAACCATTTGGGGATCACAACAGAAGCAATTTTCGAAGCCCCCACTACCTTGTAATCAGTGGGACCTTTATGGTCGACAAACCTCACCCGACCTACCATGTAATGCCTGGTCTCTAATCCATACAATGCTCAACTCAGGGGCTATCGCCTGGACATCTACCCTCCTCCCACCAGCATTCGAACCTGAAGCCATAATTTTTTTTGAAAAATGAGAAGAAACGAAAATTTATAGAAATGATTAGGGAATTACCTAACTGAGTATAATTGAAGCTCTAAAGAATACAAGGATCATTCGAGATTAGTACTGGCTATAAGATATTAGGATTGCGAAGATTCATGAGTTTTACAAAGGTAAAAATGCATGAAAATGGCAAGGATTTGGCTTTTATAGGCAAAGCCAATAAATGTCAGCCATTAGATCGGATCTATTTAATTAGAAGTGTCCATTCCATACAAGATTTGAAGCGTTGAATTCAAACAGGGTTTCATTATCAATGCTTTCGATAGTTGCATGCTTCGCATGCCTACGGACCAACGCATCGGTTTGAAAACACGATAGTATAGCCATCATTGTGCATTCAATGTAACGACTGGTGCCTGTATTAGAAGTCAAATCGCTTCAATTGTATTTTATTGGTCATTGTACAGAACATCAAATCACTGGCAAGATCCTCAAAAACTCATCCTCTAATTTCACAACTTTTGTACTTCGTAGCTTTGGCCCTTCAACAAAAATTAAGCAATTTTTGAAATAAAAAGCTTCAGCACTTCATAACTTTGGTTCCTCAACAAAATTTCAGGAATTTTGGAAGGAAAAGCTTCAGCACTTCGCAGCTTCAACTTCCCAACAAAAATTCAGCATTTTTGAAGTGAAAAACTTCATACTTCGAAGCTTTGGTTCCTCAACAAAAATCCAGCAATTTTTTAGGCACAACTTTAGCACTTCATGGAAATAGAAAATTGTATAAGGATTAGGTTATTATTTTAAACTCTATCAATATCTATACTTGAATTTGGGGGACTATTTTATTCTATCAAAGAATCTAACAATGGTAGGAAAAAGTTTGCCCCAACAAAAATACCTTACACAAAAAGAAGTCCAGGCATAACATGAATCATACATGAATTTGGGGGTATATTGTTACGCCTCGCCACCAAGGCTCCAAATATAAAACCTATGTTGCAACCCACGTGGCTACATAAGGTTGAAGCCCTATGGCCCACAACCAACGTCATCAATATTTGACAAGTCAAAGATTATAAAATCAAAGCTCATTGCTGAAGCAGAGCATAGAATGAAGAGGTGTTGAAGCCCCTTCAACCTAAGCAGTTGCTCGCGCCTAAGCGGTAGTGATTCGAAAGCTCAATCCAAAGCTCACACTTTTGACCTACCTCCTTCAAGGATCTCTCATAGATAAAATCTTATTCAAATGATTGATATGACCTTTGTAATAAGAAATATGTCAAATCCTGTCGCATAGTTTGTAAGGTGGCTACCTCTTTAAGAGCATTAAATGCACCGAAGGCTAATGAAGTTAGATTGATACCTAAGATAGGATGTTTCGGCTAAGAAGAGTTCCTACGTGCTTCATCATACAATGAACACAGTTTTATTTGTAACACTATGAATACTTCCTCTTGTATCATTTGAAGGCTAATATAAACTATATACACTTGAAGCTATATCTCATCTTTTCTCTAGTTCTATCACCCTTAGATTGTTTGAGTTGGATGCTTAGCTTTGGATATATGTGTGTTTTAGATTGTTCTATTGCCAGGGGCGCGCCCCAATATTTTTGTCTAGCTAAATAAACCTTGTCCCACTCCCAAACAGAAATATTTTTGTCAAATAGTGATCCGTCCAAGCATTTTGGAATTAGCTTGCATGGATGTGATTGTGCCCGGGTATCTATTGTCCTCACGTGCGTACAAAAATCAAGGTCAACAGAGTTTAACATTGAGTATGAGCTAATAAAGACTATTAAGACCCATGTATTTTTATGATCCATTAGAGAACTTATTTTTTGATGCGAAAGAATCTAAACCAGTAGTTCTTGTAGTGTTGGCTATTTCATTCTTCGAGTTTGTCTAATATCATATGACTGTGCAAATAATTAATTTCCACTCAAGTGCCAAGTATTTCATCTAAATCCCTTAACAAGGTTGTGTATATCTTTTTTTTAGTTAAATAATTTTTTGATTTACCAATGGATGATTTCATTGATCAAATATTAATAAGTTGGGAACTCCTACACCACGTATAATGTCAATGATCAAATGGGGTCCAAATATTCTTAACTTGTATAAATGAATCCAATTTTGTCACATTATACGGACATTGAGAGAGGTGATTTCGAAGCTTGTCTAAGATATTTTCAGCCAGATCACATTAGTTGAGTATGAGGCCAGAGCATGATTCTCAACCTATGTACATGAGCAGGCAACTGTTCTTGCCTTTTGGAACACTGTGAAACTAGAATACCACAAGATAAACTATATAGGCAAAAGTAGAGGATCAATCATTGTAGTTCCCAACCTAATTGGATTATTTGATTGTTGTTAAACCTAGGTTGGAGTGTTTTTTGAGGGAGCATACCATGATGAGTGGCGTGTTTAAGAAAGCCAAAAAAAAAAAGTGTTTTACAAGTATAGTGAATTTTTGAAGGGCAATTCATTAAATTTAAGAGTTCGTTAACGAAAAAGAATACATAAGAGATACATATTGAAGGGTCTTGAGAACGTCAGGATAAAGAATGTCACCTGTAGCTGGAAAGCCATCATAAAATGGTAGATAGAGTGTGTTGGACATAGGAGTGGAGCATTTGTTGTCACCACTAATCATAGTGTGAGTAATGAGGTACCTAATGTATTTATGTTGGCTAATAAAAAGATGTAAGGGAGTAGAAATGACCTCAATCCCAGGAAAGTACCGATCTGACTAAGATTATAAACCAAAACTAGTGGGATAGAGTATTGGCAAATACAAAGATGTCTGAAGTGTTGTTACTAGTGACCAGAAGGTAATCAATGTAAATAGAAGATAAAGATTAGTGGATGGTGTGAAGTATCAAAAGAGGGAGAGTCTATACGAGAGATAGAAAAGCTATAAGATACAAGGGATCCTTTGAGCTTAGTATACCATGCAATGACCTTGTTTATGACCCTAAATGACTCTATGTTCACATGGAAGACATGAATTGGGTTTTGACTATCAAAGAAACTTGGAGGCTGAATCATGAACATCTCCACAAAACCTTGAAAGGTATTGTTGCTATTAAGTTGTTGAAACGGCCAATTTTGATTGAAACCAAGGGTTCAAAAGATTCTAATTGTAGTGGGCTTTACATCTAGACCAAAAGTGTCATGGAAAAAAACTTGTACGTTTTCACGAGGAATAAAACTTGTACGAGATCATTGTACAAGTAATAAGATTTGTGAGTTTAAGAGTATCGTTTTCAGGAGGAATAAAGTCTAATTTGTAGTTCAATAGCTACTATTAAATTCGAAGTATGGTGATATCAAAAGAGATGGTTTATATACAATCTATATTAATCCTAAATTAACAAAACAAATGAAGTATTTATTTAATATGTAAATGTTTGTATTGGAATTGTAAATCCCCCTATTTCCATTTTCAATTCTTAATTTGTAATCTAGTAGGTTCATGCATTCAAGACAATCGATAATCCATTGTTATTCAATATTCTTTTCCAAGATATATTTAACCTATGTTTAACACGACCTGATCCTATTCCTTTTATGAATTCATATGAAAATTATGCATTGACTCACAGGATTATCACACATGATTGTACATGTCATATATATTATTCATAGTACCTATTGCACATGTGTTGATTTAGCAGAATTCTAGATTTATTGTGAGTATTCTTACACTACAACAAGCAACTTACTATATAATTGGTGATCAAGCAATCAAATTGTTCAATAAGAATGCAAAACCAATCAAGAAAAATCAAGAAATACTAAACTAATTGTTTTGAATTAAAATAAATAAACAATGGGTTCATCATACATCCAATACAATGAAAAACTTAGCCTAATATTCTTATAACTTGATTACACAATAATAATTGGAAAGCCATCACCCGGAAATAAGAAAGATAGAAGTAGGAGAAATCCACGTTCTTGGCTCAAATCTTGAGATCGAGGTATGAATCTTCAAAATTCTTGTATGATTCACCTTGAATTAACGTATAGACTTGTTCTTCACCTCCAAAATATGTAGAATATGATGAAATTTAGGTTGAATGGAGCTCTTCCATATGTATTCTGATGTTAGGTATTTGTAGGAGTAGAAAATTAGTTGAAAATCACCTCTAAGTTGGTTTCTAAAAGAGTTCCAATCGAATAAGAAAAGTTGCTTTCGTGCGTGAATTTTTTTGTCTCTGCACAGCAGTCAGATTATTGGCCATAACTTTATCGATGTCCAATTGAGGTTTCAAAGTGAGTTGCAAAGATAACTCAAAGGGATACAACTTTGCTAGATATATAATGTTTCTAATTTGGACGTTTAATATGCCAAAAATAGGTCTCAATTTTCGGCTAAAAATTTGGAATATAACCTTTAATCGGACATTGATTTTGATAATATTTCATTTCTTTTTTAGTTCTAATTCCATCCAATACTCTCCTAACATTCTTCAGAGTATCATCTAGTAGTCCGAATCAACTATTGAATATTTGTAATTTGGCCCTCAAACTTTACATTGTGCCTTATTCCGCTATCTTTACATTGTTTTCTCCAATTTTTCATCAAACATTGAGTTTTGCCTTTATAGCTATGGTGCCATTAAGGTTTCATTTACCCATTTGCAACCTAAAATATTTTCAAAGGATGAAGGCGGGGGCGGAGCCAGAATTTTTGCTCGGGGGGGCACAACTTATCGATGTTGAACGTCAAGTTTTTGACATGAATGTAATGATAATATAAAACAAATCAACAGACTATAGACACCTAAATTTCAACCATTTCAATTCAACAACTCTCAAATTTCAGAACCGCATATCATTCTGTATCTTTTTCAGAACCACCAAAACCGCATATAATCAAATTTCAGAACCACCAGAACCGCATATAACATTCTGTACGTATAAGAAAATAAATAAATTTCCATCCATTCATCAAGTAAATAAAAGTGTCGAGCTTACTTACGGAGAGAGATGATTCTCTAGAGAAAGAAGCCAAAAAATCCAGGGTTGGGTGCTTCACAACAGGGGCTGAATGTTCAAAGTAGTGTTAAAAAAGAGCTTCATTCAAAAAATCGTTATAATCTATCTCCGTTTATATGTCGAAATTTAGTATAATAATTACACCATAAGCCCCTTTTTAACTTCTACAACCTGAAAAATGTAAACAAAGTAATAAATCAAATTCATTGGTACATAATTTAGAACTTCATCAAATGTATTTTATTTAATAAAGTTCATACACTGTTATATCAAAACTTCCGCTATGCAGTCATTCATCTTTTCTCTGTAGGCCGTCAAAACTATAATAATGTGGATCCTACATAAAAATAATTCATTGAATAATAATAATAATAATAACACTTGAGATCTAAGTGATGAATAAACAGAGTAAATGCAGTCAATGTAGGCGGAAATATTGGGCTGTGTGCCACCATTATTTTGGTGATTCTCTTCTTCGAATGTAAGGTAATCATCATTAAGTAACAAAAAAATGATATATTATTTAAGAACTGAATAAGGGTATTATTGTTGAGGTTAAAAAATAATATTATCATATTTATTACCTTTCTTTGCCTTCCTTTTTCTTTTCTCCAAATTGCTTGAGAGGGATTTCGATTTTTCAGATTTGGGAATTTCAATTGTAGACGGGTAGGGGCGTGGGAAGTGAATTGAGGTTTAATTTTTGGGGATTGGGCTGGCGGGCTGGGCTGGGACGCTGGGTAGTTATTTGGTTGATTTTGGGATATCTTCTTGAGCTGGACTAACATACAACTAAAAAAAAAAAAAATGTTGAGCCCAAAAGTCCAGTGTAAGCCTGTGCCCACATAGGACCATAACTGGCTCCGCCCCTTGATGAAGAAGGTGTAACTAAAATTCATGTGCCATATTGAATGAGTGCATTTAGCTTATTGGACATATATCTATACGAACGGGGTACTTTAATTGCTTGAAAACAAATGATTGCTTTTTATTGAATTGGGTATTGTGGATAGTGTGATAGAGTTGTTCAAAAATATAATTTTCTTGGCTCGGGTTATCATGGGCATGGGCGGAGATAGGGGTGGGTTGTAGCCCACCCATGCCCAAGCCCAGCTTCTGTTATTTTTATTTATTTATTATAAAGCCCAATTTTTCCCACTGTCTAACCCAACCGCCCACTGTAATTAAACCCAATTCCCAACAGATCAAATTGATAATTCGCAAATGAAACACAAAAAAACTGCCAAATTCTGATTTAATTCAAAAGCAGCCCATCTCATGAACGACACAAAATTCATGGAGAAACCACTCAACCAACAGATCAATTTGATAATTCGCAAATCAAACCAAATACACGCATAAAAAAAACTTTTTGCATGTATATAGAAATATAGAATTAAGAGAGAGAAGACAAGCCCTTGATTTCGCACCTGGAGGTATCTACAACACACAAAAATCCTTTGTTTTTGTTACAATGTATTATGTATGTGTATATATACACACGTAATAATTATATAAAAAATTGATTCCTATATATAAATTGCTGATATTGGGATTGGCAGCATTTATAAATGTAGGGTTAATACGAGTCGGCTTATATATAAACTATAGGCGAGTTAAGCAGCGAACCTCACATGGTTTTCTTCCTGATTGTTTAACACTAAACATTGAACAAGAATTTAGTATTAATTTAGATCTAGATTCTATTATAGATGAATTTTATGCTATAAAACATCGTTGGGTACAATTGTTAACATTATATTACAAAATTTTCTAGTTATATATAAATTTTATTTGTACATTCAATTTTAAAAAAATTTGCCCCCCGTACGACACATTCCTGGCTCCGCCCCTGATCATGGGATGAGTTTTATAGAAGAAAGCATTGAACCAGATAACGAGATGATTTGGTATTAGGAGCTGGATGTGGAAGATCTAATTCTCATTGATCTGTACCATTGGTAATTGAGCTATTAAAGGGGTTGGTTGTTGAGTTGAAGAGGAATTGAGCGGTTATAAGTGAGGATGGTAATGGAGATGTTCAATGGATTTTGAATCAAGTCCCAAGTTTGAACTTCATGTTCCAAATCTGACAAATAAGAATGAAAAATTAGTTTCAACAAAGCAAACATGATCCATGCAAAGTTTAGCGCGAGCACGGTATAGTATCCAAGGAATTTACACTGGATTGAATTAGGATTAAAATGTAGATGAAGTATGGTTTAAGACAAGGAAATCAAAGACATCCAAAAAGACAGAGTATGTCTGTGAGGTACATGCAGAATGAAATTACTAGAATTAAGAGAACAATGCTGCTTGGTATAGAAAAGCGAGGCCGATTTCAATGATATGGTGGTACCACCATATAGTCGAGATATTGTGTTGGATAGTATTATGGGTTTTAAGATGGCAAAGATACATCTTTAGTGTGAGGAACTCACCTTGTTGTCAAAATGTAGGTTCATATATTTGTGTAAAAATAGGTTGCAATTCGTTCTTTAAGCACATGAAATATAGCATAAACATCAAATTTAAGCAAAATAGAAATTACTGTACAAACTTAATGAAATAATTAATAAAGACTATATAATAAGGAAACGAGATCTAACAGCTCTTTTTTATAAAGACATGACTAACATAAAAAGTTGAAAGGTAAATTTGTTGGTAAAGATCCATATACAAAAGAAACTTGGTATTTTTTAAGGAGGGATGGTCAAGCAAACCATGTCGAGAGTTAGAGAGAAGGTATTTAGAGCATCAACGGTAGGAAAGATGGATCAATGGACACATGATAGGCAGTGGTGGCCATTCATATATATGATTAGTGTTCAAAATTTTCGATGTCCAAATCCTTCACGATAAAAGATTGTAGAAAAATTCCACAAACATTGAGATAGATTTGTAGAATTGATACAATTATGATGTTCTTTTTATTGAAGGAACATATATAAGTTTTGGAAGAGTGAAACAGGGAGAGATATTATAGTAGAACCAACATAGGATATGGTTAGACTTGAATCATGCTAAACACTATGTCATCAAGTCCTTTTGTTAAGGGGCTTGTCTCGAAGGCGAACCCCCCCACCTATGCCGGAGGCCCCTCGACCAGGCTGGTTGTAAATCGAGGGATATGCACGAGTGGCAGGAACATGAGGGAGAGAGCCAATATGACACGAACCTAGCCCAGCGGAGCGCCATCTACCCCAAAGGGGCGGAGGCCCGACCACTAAGTCGGGATTCGAACCTGCGATGCCGGAGGATTTTTCCCCACGTCACCTCAGGCCTTAACTAACTCGCCTATGCCCCTGGGGGCAATAGAGGATCCAAAATCCATAATCTAATTTGATGATGGAACTTGTAGACAGTATGGTTCATAGACGTCCTAGATGGGTACAGATGAGAATGCCTGAAGCGGATAAAGAAGCCTATTTCTTTAAACAGTTGTTATATTGTTATTCATTTGGAGAGATGCAAAATAGATTAAATGTAGTGAACATATTGAGAAGAACTATTGCTGAGAATTTCTACATTTTGGAGGTATATTAAGCTTGCCGAAGAGCTCTTTAAACATGACACGTGAGTCATGGGTTTGAAGAACATCAACTCTTCCTCGTAAGCCAGATTAAGACCTCTTGTACATTATATGTCAGCATTCACTCAATGGTGAGCCAATGGTAAAGAGTTTGTTAAAGTAAGTCTTGAACTTGAGAGAAAATCTGCAATACACTGAGTTTCCCTTGTCTGTTAAGACAACTTTTCTTTGAGATGAATAATTGGAATTGCGATTTTTTGGCGAAATAAGGTTAAGCCAAGATAAAGCTATTTGAGAAGCAATGATGAAGACAATTTAGGGAAAAGTGAGAGAGGTAATAACTGCACGAAGAATAAATTGGTCTTGTCTTGTGTAGAAGGTGTAGGTCGAGTTTGGAATTGTAATAGTGTGTTTTCAGAGGTGGTGGTTGTTATTTTTGATAGATAAAGGTAATTTCCATCAATATAACACGTGAGATTAAGAGCATAGACTAAGGAGGTAAAAAATTGGTGTATACTTGCTTCTTCAGAGGAACAAGTAAACTTTATTCAAATGGATCGCATAATTTCAACAGATATGGGAATAATTTCCAGCAAGAGAGAAGACCAAGTTTTGGGGAGATGTTTCATCAATATGTGCAGAAAAAAACGAAGTATTCTAACAGATTGATACTAATTTTCAAAATCAGCAAGCATCTATCAAGAAATTGGAGACACTAATTGGTCAGATAGGTCAACAACTTGCGTTAGGACCATTGCCAAGCAATACAATAACAAATCCTAAAGAGCAAGTGATGGCAATAGGAGTAGTGGAAAATGATCTATCTAGGGTTTTTGTAAAAATTAAAGCATACGTACCTCACTTCCATTCCTTTAAAGACTTCGAAAGAAGTCAATGGAGGAAAATATTTATGCTATAACTACAAGATATGGGGTACAATTACCAGAGATTAATGCAAAAAGATCTGAAACATCATGAAGACGTTGATGAAATGAAAGAAAAATCTGCACCAGCCTCAACTGAAAATGAAGAAAGTACATAAATATCCACTGTCAAGGTACCAAGTCTAGTTAAGGCTTGCATTCATTTTCCTCAAAGGCTCAAGTTTGAAACATTTCTTGATATCCTTAAGAAGCTCCAGATCAATAATCCTTTGATTGATGCGATATTACAAATTCCAAGCTATACAATTTTTTTGAAAGAGATGTTGACAAAGAAAAGAAAGCTTTCGAAGTTTGAAAGTAGTGCAAGAGTGCAAAACAAATTGCATTCCAAGTTGAAAGATCCAGGGAGTTTTACTTGGCCTACTTTAGTACTATTAACGCAGTGTGACATGGGTGCTATTATAACTAATGTCATATTTTGTTTACATGAAATTGGGACTGGGTGAAGTCAAATCAACACCAATAACGCTACAACTAATTGATAGAACAATTTTAAAGTCACGTGACAATGTTGAGGATGTGCTCATAAAAGCAGGAAATTTAATATTTTCAGTGGACTTTATTGCTCTGGACATACCAGAAGATCGAGACATTCCAAATACAATGGGGCGGTCATTCTTAGCAACGGGTCGAACTCCATTTGAGGGTGGAGGACAAGTAACAAATATTTAATATTTATACCCCATTTGGTCAACCTTCCAATAAAAATGATTGTTGTATAATTGATGAAGAAGAACCATCTGATCTATATAGATGTTAGATTAGAAAATCAAATTTCAGTGGACTTCTTGGTAGAGATGAAAATGAAAATATCAAAATATGGAGAACAAAAAAAGGGGTGCATAAATGAAAATTGCACAAAGTGTAAGGATGACATAACTTGGTTTGAGCCACCATAATCAAACATGGCAAAAAGTCAAGTTAATGACTTTAAAGAAGTACTTTTTGAGAGGCAACTCAGGCTCTATTCCTTTCTTATTACTTAGTTTTTAGTTTTAGGACTGTTTGTTTTATTGTCGTAACATTCTTGTGTTGGTTGTAGATTCTCAAGTTTATGGGCAACAATGTGGTTAGAAAGCTAACCCATATCCAACTCATAAGGATGATGGCAATGACACAAAATGATGTATTCAGGAAAGTCCTAACCCTCCTTTATATTTATTTTTACATTGGGGACAATGTGTATTTAAAATTTTTTTTTTGAGGGGGGGGGGGGTGAATCTTCGGTTGTTAATTGCTTTTGTCAGTTCTTTAGTATTGTGTGCTTGTGTGATATGATTTTATTTTGTGTGAAAAAAAATTCTTTTTATGCGTGCTTGTGTGACTTAGATAACTTCGTTTGCTAGGATGAATATATTTAAAAGCATTTATTAGCTTAGGCGCCACCCAGATTTATATCGCCTAGGCGCTATGCCACCTGTTTTAGGGTCACTATTTTGGCCCGTGAAAAGCCCAGAAAAACTCCAAATTTGGAAAAAAGCTCATAGGGATAAATAGAAAAAAATGGGGAACTTTTAAGGGGTTCTACACATTGAAAAAAAGAATACACAACTAGAAATTGAAGAGCGCAATTCAAAGGAGAAAAAAATCAAGAAATTCAAGTTTTGATGCATTAATTGGGAGATGAAGAACATTTTGGTACAAGATTAATTTCTTTTCCTATATCTTTATTCAACCGAAGATGTATTCAATAACAACCTCTTCTTTTTCATCTTCCTTTGGAGTAGCTAGATTTTATATTAAGATGAACAATGTAATCTACTTGAACACTTTATTTTTTTTAATTCAAGATTCTTGTTATTTTATCATATACATGTATTGTTTTTGCTATGTGTTTAATGTGTTAGATTACTTGATCACTAATTTGATGATTTTGTGAATCTTTTATGAATCAAGAGGTGAGCTTGAGATTTAGATTATAAAGTAAAAGTCGGTATATTAATATAACGTGTAGATCTACCTATAGTAAATATTGCTATCATTATATAAATTTTTAAAACTAATATTTCGTTTAACTAAGGTAGATTCACATAGAGATATGAGATTGAATTAATTAAATACAATGAGGACTCGAGAGGGGCAAATTGAATATAGTAGAGGAATTTGATTGAACATTGTATTAGACTTTTGAATCTTGAATTAAGGTGATCAATAGGTGATATAGTTCGGCCATAATATCCTTCCATTATTTGAATTTTCAACCAATCTTTATGTGCATTTTAATGAATTTCAAATTTGTAAACCAAAAATTCACAACATTTAATTCTTTGTTTGTTTTCATCAAATAGGAGTTAGAAAAATTTAATTAAGTTCTAAAGAATAGTTCACGTGGGAAAGATAATTCGGACTCAAAGGTTATTACTTGTTACAATATCGTATACTTGCGATAGAAAAGCGCAACATCTCCCTATATTTTATAAAATGTGGCTCTAAAGACAATATTGACTGAACCCGCATTGTCCACTCGCATTGGCTTCAGTCCATTAAGGGTGACTATTTTCCTTACCACCCATCGTAGTGGGGGTAGTACATTCCACTAGCATCTTCTTCAGTTAAGGTGATGTTTTCCACCACCCTTGATCTAGGGGTTGATTCTTGATTATGTAGCTATTTATTGCAGAATCTCTATGCTTCATGATAGTTTTTTAGGCATTTTTGGACTGCCTACCCATGTAGAGATCCTAAAAGAAGTATGTCTCTCGAATTGTGCCATAATCGATGTCCCCTAGGGGATTTATTATTTACCTTTGCCTGTCTTTGGTTGAGGCTCCTCTTTCACCTCTCACTTTGGTCGATGGAAGTTATCCCTAGAGAGTTGCCTTGGTTTTCTCTTCCGGGTAATACATACTACCTCGATGGGGGCATATTTCCATTCCTTTGTTGGAGACGATCTTCTTTCCTAAGTTTGTAAGGATTGTTCCTTTAAGTAGCGTTTGCCATATTGTAGCAGTCATTGGTGCTGTGGCCATAGGTTCGATATAACACATAATAAGGAATTGGGTCCTTGTTGTCTCTGCTCTCGTAGTGGGACAATTGATGGGGGTGGCCTTGGCGTCCATAGTTGCTTGAACCTAGGTTGTCATAAATAAAAGGTAGGAGGGCATTTAATGATGTTGCATTAAAGGCCTGGCTAGAAGTGGGGGATGTGATTTTGTCCATGTTGGTACCATTCCTGGTCTACCAGGTTAGAGGCGAGGCTTCTAACTCTATGCCTATATAGTAGTGGTGGTCTACAAGTACCTTGATTTCTATGGTGGATCATTTTTTCAACGACATTCTCATCTTTGATAAGTTTTACCAGTTGATTGTATTGCAAATGAATAGCCAAATTATAGTGTTCATATTGAGTCTTCCTTAAGGATAAAGGGTCTTTACCGGCGATGTTGTATCTCATCATAAGGATGTTTAGGTGGAAAGATCTACACTTTTAACGATGGTGAGGCTCCTCTCAAGTCCATCTGGATCCTGTAAGTACTGCAGTGATCTTTTGGATACCTCTCCCTTCATATTTAGAGATTTTGGGTAGTATGGAGCTAGAAGAGTTGTATGCATCCATGATCTCTTGGGAAAGTTGAAGGTTTTCATCGTTGTTGTCTAGCTCAAAAGACCTAGACGGTTTCTCTTTGTTTGGTCCATAACAAGCTGGCAATTGGTAGGATTGGAAGCTCATACAATGTTTTCTTGTTGTTGTTTCAACAAACATCATCTCTTGCCTAATTATGTGCTGGTCTTCATTCTGGGGCGTATTCCTAGTCGCATTATCTTGGGGCTGATTTCTAGGCGCTCCGGCTCATATCCTGTCAAAGATGCTGGAGGACCCATCAGTCTCCATTTTCATTCGTAAGCAGAAAGAAAGTTTTCCTCTCCATTAAAATGGCTTGTCAGGTTGACCTCGTGGGTGGTTTTAGGAGACATCAACCTCCATGTTCCTTTCATCTGGGTTGATGTCACTTTTATGCCTTTGATCTAAGGGCATGTCTTTTTCCCCCACTCCTGGCTAGTTTCTCTATTGGCCTGGCAAGTTAGGGACATTTGCATGCTTGCTTGTACTCTCATTTGTTGGAGGAGGAGTTGTGATCGATTTAATCCATAAGTGTAGTGGAGGACTTTTGAGATTAAGTGGTTAGGATTTTCTATTTCACTTAGGCTATTTAGGCCCTGTTCTCTTTGTCATTTTCAACCCGTTTTCTGTTTTCAATTTTTAAAAACAGTGAAAACGCGTTCTCTTTTCCATTTCTGAAAACACGTTTTCGAAAATGGTAAAAATTTTATCAAACAAAATGGAAAACGTGGTTTTCCACGTTTTCAGATTTTCCAACCAAAGCACGGCCAAAAAATCGAAAACGCGCTACTGTTCAAAAACAAGGTAAGACGGCTGGAAGCCCTATTTCTCTTTCCCATCTCTTCCCTCTTTCCCCTTTCTTCCTCTCGCTGTTTCAGAATCGACCAGCTCCCACTGCCAACTCTCCGGGTTCGCGTGCTAAATCAGGTTCCCCATCTAGTTCTTTGCTGGCTATATTTTTGCGGTATGTTATAGATGTTCGATTCTATTTTCCTTGGGTCGATTTCGCACCGCACACTCTGCGTGTTCTCGTTTCGGTTCGTGGATATGGGGGCGATTTTGATATTCTTGGATGGTATATCTTTGTGTGTTGGGTGTAATCCTTCTAATCTGTGTTAAAAATCATTTCCGAGTCCAATTTTGCTTTTTGATTCTTGTTTCTTTTCACTCGGCAGAGTCGATCAATGAATTAAGGGTGATCTTGAGTCTCTGGTTTGTGTTAGAATAATGTTGGGTGCATGTGGTTCTGCCGGCCGATTGGCTTTTTATTTATAATTATATCTGTAATGCATCGGATGCTTATTTTTAGTGACTTCTGTTTGCTTAATTTATTTCCAATATTAGTATAAAGTTTAATCTTTTCATGGTTTACCAATCTGTGATTTCATCAGAATTTTGTCATATGGTTGATGATGATTTAGCATATAAATTCAGACTACCAGACTGTTGCATTCTGAGATTCAAACTGGAAGTACTTTAAAGGAGAACCATTCTCTAAGACGAGAACTGATTGTGATGTTTAGAAATCAGTTCCTGCTATTTGCAGTTGGATCTTTGGTTTTGTTTCGCTGTTTTACTTCCAAACTATGTCAAAGCATCGCATAGCCAGCATTGCTATATTATATCTTACGTTAGAACTCTCTATAATATTTGGTAGAATAGATTGTATAATGTACCTTTCAACATTTAGATGGCATAAAGTCTGCTATAAATTTCATTTCCACCTCCTTCGATTGATTGATGTTTTTCTATATTCGTTTGTTTGATATGAAATGCATTATAAATGTGTTTATTTGTAAACGGTTCTTTTTTTTCAATTAAAAGATAGCTCTTGGCTTGGCAATAGCGCTCTTTTTATAACTTCAGAATCTAACGTCTTGTTTTGCTATTTTTTAGACCTTTTAAACTCAAAACATTCAAACTAAACAAAATCACAATCTTGTGGAAATGTAATCAGGAGTTCATAATGTAAAAGGACACTTGGGAATCAAGTGAATTTCTGGAAGATAATAAGCAAGTGATGAGTGTTTTGTATATGGGGCGATCACGTATGTCTCTATTGTATTACATTTACAACAAGGGCTTGAAATTACACCCTCCATTAAAATGAATGGAGGGAGAAGAAGGTCATTTTGCAGTTCACAGGCTGAATTGGCTGATTTCTTCACTTGCAGTGGTGTCAAAGTTGTGTCTGTTGATATGCCACCATTTATGCAGATTCGTGCTGTGGATTTTGCAAGAAAAACTCATGATAGCTTGGAAAAATTCACTTCCAAGACCCTTGCTTTGTCACTCAAAAAGGTAATTCAATCATAGCTATAATCAGTATAGGTTTTTTTGTTTTGATCTATCTATATAAATTTATGGTTTTTTAAATTCTTGATGAAAGAGTTAAATGGGGGGTTTTTTTTTTCTAATTATGCTTTTGCAGGAGTTTGATGGGGTATATGGACCAGCTTGGCACTGTATAGTAGGGACCAGTTTTGGGTCTTTTGTAACACATTCAGTGAGTGGGTTCATGTACTTCTCTATGGACAACAAGCTACATGTCCTCTTGTTCAAGTACACAAAGCCGATGACATTCATTTCCTTTTGATATATACAAAATTTATATATGATCTCCTCAATTGTTTGCACATTATAGGCATGTTTGGTTACTTGGTGGAGTCTGAGTAGTGGACGTGACTCAATAGTAGAATGAACAAGTTTTTAACTTTTTTCTTCCTTAGCACGCGGTCTACTGACTTGTGTTTTCCAAGACATGTTGCCAAGAAAAGAAAGGGTACTGTTCTGCCCACCTCAGTTAACATTGTCATTAGGTCATTTTTAAGTGGCCAGATGTAGCCCAAGAAATATTTTATGTAGTCGGGATTTTATGCCTATGATAAAAAGCATTTGGATTTCCTTTTTGCTGTGTTGAGTAAATTTTTAAAAGTCCAAGTAATAATGCACAATGGCTAATGATTGTTTCAAGAATCCAATCTTAACGGGAAAAGTATAAAGAAAATGTATTCTCTGGTTTTGTTGGCAATTCAGCCATTCTTTGCGTTGGGTGGCTCGTATTTTTGTATATTGGGGGCTAGTTGATGGAGAAGAGGGAATGGGCCTGTAGTTCAAGTTGGTGCAGCTAATGGACTCTCAAATTTTCCCTCGCTCCATGGAAATTCGCAAATTTCCGTTAGTATTTGTTTATTAGTAGTGTGTTGAATCACTTCATGTGAAAGTTCAAAAGTTATATGCTATGTAATAATATATTAACATTAAACCAATACAATTTTATACTTTATTGAATAATCAGATTTTTTGAATAAAGTATTATTAAAAAATATTTTCAAAATTTCAAAGTAAACGCATTTTCCATTTTTATGTTTTCAGAAACAGTTTTCCAAAATGACAAAAAGAACGCATTTTCAGAAATTTCAAAACAAACACTCAAAACACAAAACACAAAACGTTTTCAAAACACAAAACACAAAACTGAAACACAAAGAGAACAACACCTTAGTATTCAACATATATGTCTGAATTCACTATATCTCTATGTAATACATGAGTAAAAGCATTTACTTTTTGGAATTTAATCATGATTGCATAGCTTATAATCATGTCTTGATCTCTTATAACACCTATGTCACTTATTGCACGAATTGAAAAATATATTTTCTTTTAGTATCGATATTGTCCTTTAATTAAAAAATTGGTGATCAAGCAATTGGATGTCTATTTGGCACACAATAAGCAATTAATACATAATCAAAATTGCATGAAATCTTTTGAATTAAATAAACATCGAACCTAAGATACATTGTTCATCCTAACACCAATTATTCAGCTAATCATTTGGAATTAACAAACAAAACGATTAGTAACAATTTAAGTAATAAAAAACACAATCCTATCTATTAGTTATTGTTCCTTAGCACCCAAATCCCAACAATGGATCATCAGGCTCCTCTTCAACGCTTGTATATCTCTTGGCTAATAATATTCTTTTACTATCAAATTCAAAATTGAGATACAAATTTTGAGAGTTCTATGTACTTGGGACATATTTTTTTTCCTCAAGATTGTATCTCTATGATATGAACCAACGCAACAATAGTAGCTTAGTGCAAAAGATTGAATCACAACTCAAGAAAGCTAAAATCCCGATTTGAAGTTTGACCAAATAATTTTTTGAATCAAGGAACTGAAGTTATGGAAGAACATGACCCCTTAATTACAAAAACTATGAACCTTGCTATTAAATTGTTGAATGCCACAAAGATGAAATCTTTGATAAGTTCAAAATTAAGTTTAATGAAGAACAAGAAGAAAACAAATCTTGCTTTATTAATTTTCTCAATAATGTGTTGTTTTTACAATGAAAAGAATTAATCATATTTATAGGGAACACATAATAAAGACATAATTAAAACAGAATTATATAAAAAAGATACTAAGAGTTCTACCAAAAATAGACTTTTAGAAAAAAAATCTAAAAAAACACATTTCGAAAATGAACTATGGTACAACATAATTATAACTCTCGCAACAGCATTGAACAAAAAAATTCCACTTCTTTGTTTCGGAAATAGTCCATGCGACAACATCCCATTTTGTACTACGTGACAAAGTAGTTACCCAGTTGACTTCCAATTTTGTTTTCTTAATTCCAATGCATAACTTGTTTTCGCCTTCATGCCCAACATGAGGTGTTTGGCTTGTTAACTTGAAACTCTTGGCCTCCATAGCTTGAACAAGTAAATGCATGGCTTTATTGATATTGTTTGCTCATGATCTAGCCATTGGTTCCTCTTCAAATTGAGTTGGATCTTTGTAACTTTGTTGCCCTCTATGGATCCCATCATTCCCCCTCTTCAAGAAGATTCATCCTTGAATGTTGACCTGCATTAAAGAAAGAAAGATAATAACATTGAAAGTAGTAAGTACCTTATACTCACTTCGAAAATCCATCTTGTAGGCATTATCATTAATCATTTCGATCACTTGGAATTGACCATCTATCCTAGGGATGTAACTTAGATTCAAATTCGTTTACTTGGTATACACCCAAACCAAATCGCCGGGATCAAATACTACACGCCATGGCTTCTTTCTTCCATTAGCCTGAGATGGATTATGGTCAATCATCTTCTTTCCACCTAAACTGTGACTTTCAACATGTAAAGAAACTAAATCAAATAAAGTTAGTGGATTAAAACAATACATAATGTCAAAGTGTGAATATGAAGTGGAAGAGATTAGTTTGGCTCCTAACTTAGCCCATAAATTATCCACAACACATTTCAAATGCAAATCATATCCATCTAGACTCTTGCAATATACTAGAATATCATCTAATCTAGATATGGGATGATGATACATTACCATTAGTGAACTCATGTTTACCCCCATGTTTCCTTTGCTCTTCAAACTCCTCAATTGATTTTGAAACTCCTTTGCTTCCCCAAGGAACAAGTAATCAACCTCTTGCAACTAAGAAATACCCAAACTAGGGTGGGGTTGGTTAGTTTTCTCAATTTGTTGTTTAATCCCATGAATGGGTGGTAATCCAATAGACACGTTCTCATGAACTAAGTCTTTGAAATCCTGCAATAAATAAATAGCCAAATTAGGGAGAGGTTTGATAGTTCTCAGCCTTCACAATTTCACTCTTTTTTTCAAGGAATCTCACTTTTGACTTTTCTTTTCTCTCTAAAGACTCTCTTTCTTTTCTCTCTTGTGACTCCACTCTTTTTCCTTTATCTTTAGCCACTTCTCTCTCTCTCTCTCTCTTTTTTTTTTTCACTATCTATTTCTTTTTTCTCTTTATTTCTCTATATGATTAATTATTTGAGAATTAATCATATTGTGAAATTTTAAACTTTCCATCAAATCATAAAACTAATTACGCTTCGTAACGAGTGCTTCATCTACCAATGGGTACTCTACTCCATCAAAATCTCTAGGATTTCTTCTAGGCACCCTTTCACGCCTATATTTTCTATTTCTCATCCTATCAACTTCAACTACCAACACTTGGTCATTTCAGCATGAGGAATTAGCCTATTTTGCCTATTTAACATCACGAACTTTTCTAGTTTGTCCCATTTGTAAGTTTGCAATCAATGTATCTCACCTATCCAATCTATCCTTAAATTCCTCTCACATTGCATTCATCCTCTCAAAATTTTGTGGCATTAATGCATGACTAATTGATTAATCTTCTTCCTAGAAGTACAAATTTTCTTTTAACATCCTATAAAATAGAATAATATTTTCCTCACATGTTTGCACTCGTGTAGCATTTAATCTGGATTTTCCCTCTAATAATCTCACCACTCTACCTTTTTTTTTTCTGAATGCTTTCTTGCAAGTTCTTCAAAGAACTAATTCGATCTTCATCAAAAGAATTCACCCCTTGTGAAGTTCAAACAAAGAATTGTAGAAGGAATTTAACTCTTGAAAGACTCAAGAAAAGAAGGAATGGAAAAGTTGAATGGGTTTACCAATAAGAAATTCAAGAAAGTGTTTCTTGAATTCAATTCTCGCCTTTTTGCAACAATATAGACTCCAAAGGATAGTTTGGAGGATGAATTGAATTCTTGAATGAATTTATGTTTCAAGAAATTTTAAAAAAGTGGTTCTTGAAATTTTCTAAACCTCTTTTGGTTTGGAATTTCTTTTTCTTTTTGCTGGATTTTTTTTAGAACTTTGGCTTTTTGAAAAAAAAATATTAACACTAAATACGAGAAAAATCAACACAAACAAGAAAGATCGAAACAAAATTCTATTGATGCACTAAATATAATTCACAAAACAATTCTGGAATGTTTTTGGTAAGTGTTGATGTAAAAGATTCAAGAAAATTGATGAAAAGTTAAGAAAGCAATGGATACTTGATGAAGAAGATGAAGACTCAATGAAGAAGACGAAAAAAAATGCCAACTTATTTGAATGCACGTAACAATTGTAGCTCCAAAACCTAAAAAAGATTGAATCACAACCCAAGAAAGCTAAAATTCCGGTTAGAAGCTTGGCCCAATAGTTTTTTGAATCAAGGAACCAAAGTTATGGAAGAACTTGACCCCTTAATTACAAAGCTATGAACCTTGCTATGAAATTGTTGAATGCCACAAAGATGAAATCTTTGATAAGTTCGAAATTAAGTTCAATGAAGAAAAAGAAGAAAGCAAATCTCACTTTATTAATTCTGTCAATAATATATTGTTTTTATAATGAAAACAATGAATCCTATTTATAGGGAACCCGTAAAAACCTAATTAAAATGGAATTATATAAAAAAGATATCACAACAAGAGTTCTACCAATACTCCACTTCTTTGTTTCGAGAATAGTACATGCAACAACATCTTGTTTTATACTATGCAACAACATAGTTACCCAACTGGCTTCTAATTTGTTTTCTTAATTCCAATGCATCCAACTTGTTTCCACGTTCATGCCTAATATGAAATTTTGTGTTTGGCTTGTTAACTTCAAACTCTTGGCCTCCGTAGCTTGAACAAGTAAATGCATCTTCATTGATCCAATTTGCTCGTGTTGTAGTCATTAGTTCTTCTTCAAGTTGAGTCTTAATCTTTGTAACTTTGTTGCCCTATGGATCCTATCACTCTAGCTCTCTATTATGATAGAATGAAAGATTCCTATTTATAGACTTAAATTAGGTATACAATAGAGTCCCAAAGGTTTTGAGACCATAATGTTAATCAAATTAGAATATCTCAAATTGTTGGAATTTAATCTTTCCGTGTACAATTTGATCTTTGTTTCCTATTTTAATTCAGATTAAGTCCTTAAATATTGCAAATGAGGTCTTTTAACTTTTAAACGAGAATCCTTGGTCCCCAACTTTCAAAATATACAGCTTTACTCGTTTTGGATCAATTATTGCTATTTTTAATCCATTCTCGTCCAATTTAGAGTTTTATCCTAAAGTACTCTAAAAACATATAAAGTGAAATATTTTGTTCGTAAAATTACTCTAAAAAGTTATTTTTGATGGTATAAGTGTAATATTTACTCATACTTACATAATGAAATTTTGTTTCATGATGCTTATATATGTTGGTAGCCATAACTGTCACCTTTCTGATAAGGAGTATAGCAATCTCCTCTTCCATGTTGAGCTTGATGATGGTTGGTTTGGGTTGGAGGGGCCTCTCTTCTTCATAGATTTCCCTCACAACACTTCGTATGTTAGCATTTCCAACACCAGCACTCATTTTGTTGAGACACCTCTTTTCTTCAAAATAGGCTATTCTTTTCGTTGGTTCTTTTCAAAGTTTGTCCTTCTTGAAGGAGAACTTCAAAAACTTTGCCTTTAGTAACTTTGTGAATCATAAAGGCTAAAAGCGAGGTTTTTCTGTATGCTTTTTGCTCATTGGATATGCTTGTAGTTAAAGTGTGACTTTTCATAGATGGGTCACATCACCAACTGTTAGCCTCGAAAATGGGCGAAAACTCCAATAAATCTAAGTTATTATGTGGCATTCTATATTAATGAAAAATAGGACTTGTACAAACCAATTTATCCTGTGTGCTTTGCGCCTTACTGCAAATGGAGTGGGGTTTATCCAGTGCACACTCACAGTGGTCAGGCATCCGTCCCTTCGGGGTGGTCGGGGCTCTGTTAGCGGGTAGTGACTACGGGTTCCTACATCACAATAAATAAATAAATAAATAAAAGGTTCATAATTTTTCTCATGAATGTAAGCACATTGCCAAAAAATATTATAATGCATGCTTTATCAATATATTATTTTTACATGATATCGGAACACAACGAATAAGGATCTTTACAGTCTTATTCATATTTTTGTGTTTATTTGGTTTCCAACTAGTTTTTGTGGTCTGTTATGATTCAAAATTGTGTCATGATATTTTCATCTCTTAAAGTAGGCCTGTGGATTTGTTAAACAGTAATCTTATTATTTCTTTCCAACGTGTATTTTAATTTGAATTAAGCCCCTTGTACACCAATTTTGACAACTTGGTGTACATCCCCCTCACAATAGGGGGTGGGGCTGGCTTCCAAAAAGAAGTGGGCCCCCCTCTATTGTGAGGGGTTGTCATGCTTGATGTACACTTTTGAGCGTGGTTGTTTTAAATTTCATGTTTAATCACGTCTCATTCAATTGTCAATATTGGACTAGACCTATAACTTTAAGGACTATTCAATATGCATACCTTTGCACTGACTTGCCTTAGTACATCAAGTTTAACATTGTTGTAATGTTATAGCTTTTATGCATTAATTTTAATAACATTTTAAATAATCAATGCTATAAATTTTGACACATCTTAAAATGTCAAATTTTATGTACACAAGGAGTGTTCCGATACTTTAATTCCAAACATCTATGACAAAAATCTCTATGTGCAATTTTTTGAATAGACATTTGCTTGTCATTGGTCAAATTCTCTGTATTGTTTTTGAGACCACTGATTTGATGATTTGAAGATCTGTCAAGAATATGTCTTGAGCCAAATTGAATTATTTTAAAATGTTTTGGTATTATCTGAGGTTTGTTTTAATTTGAACAATTAAATAGCTTAGTTTAGATATAAAATTTATCAAACCATTAAATTATTTGATTTGAAATACGGTGAAAACCGCCCAAGTCGAACCATTTATGAATACTTTAGCCTTTTATATAAACCAAGATGTTTTTATTTTATTTTATTTTGCATTGTAGGAAGCTGCGTTCATGTACAATAAGTTATGCAATGATTGCTGCTTGAAGTTTTATTGAGAAATAAGAACCACTATTTGGATGGGTTTATAGGGTTAGGGGGTCTTTGACAAGATCCTTCTTTCGATTTCTTTCTAGTTACGATACTAAGTTGGATTATAACCAAAAAAAAAAAAAAAAAACCAATATCTTTCAATAATGCATATCTACAAATAAAAACCTTTATAAAAGTTTTGTTTACAAATAATAAAATCCAGAATCTTGGGTTTCAAAAAGAGAAAATGCAGAATTTTTACACTTCGTTTAGAATTACCAAAGATGACAAAAATTATCTTGCTTAAAGAAATTATAAAAGAAATCAAATTATTCAAGGTTTTGGTATAAAGTTGTGCCGGTTTGGGTCATATTGAATGCTTAGTTAGTGTGAACAAAATTAATGCGAAAATCACCCTTCAGATTTTATTCATATCTAATTGATATAGGATTTTATCTTTAACATGGTAGGTAAAATAGTAACTCGTTTGAAAATATTAATTTTAAAATTAAATTATTCATTTGAATTTTAGACAATTCAAAAAGTCTGTTTAAGCTTCTTGGGCTCTAATACAATTTTAAGCCCTTATTTGGTGATGATTAAAATTAAACTTTTAGTAATTTTAATACAAGTTTATGAAATCTGTGGTTGAAAAGTTGTGAATCACATTAAATATGTGATTAAAATTAATTATTGACTTTTGACTTATATTAAAATCTAAATTTTAATTTCTACATGGGCTAAACTATCACAATCAAAATTTTAAACTTTTTAGATATCAAAGCTAGACAAAAATATCTACATTCAATGTTTCCACCAACCATTTACTTTAGTGAAAAAAATAATAAAAGCTATTATGAGTAACATGTTGAATACTACATCCCCTTTATCATAACATGTTAGATGAGATTGTCAATAATATATTAAGTTAAAATAATCAAATTGATATTTCTAAAGTTCAAATTGGTTATTGACAAATATACATTCACATGTAGACTGATTTGACAGTTAGAGTGCTTGCGACCGCCTCCTCCATTATCGGAGAAGGCCATCTGCTCTGACGGTTTGTCCAAGTAAGCAAAAAAGATGCTATGTGGACATGAGTGAAATCAAGATATGTTGGCCACATCATCCATTCAGATTTTGGAGTCAACAAATTGGCAATGTCTGTGAGAAGCCACACTATAAAACACAAGCAACCCTGTTAAAAAGCTTACCAGTAAAGTGCTTCAACTTCACCCTTTGAAAAATGTTTTGTTCTTAAATAAAGAATAAGTTAAAGTTTCAAAATTCTATATTTTCTTTGCTATTAAGTGTTTTTTAGTCTTCCTTGAGAAATGAGGATTTGAGAAGAAAAAAATATCCTCTAGACAACCCTCTCCTTGAATAAAAGAGGCGTCTACCCAACATAAGTGCGAGTGAAGAAGAAACAAATTCAAGGAGAACAAGAAATGTCTCTAAAGAAGAGGCCATACATACTTCCCATGTCACCCACCACTGACCTCATCATCATCATCATCAGAGAGAGAGAGAGAGAGAGAGAGAGAGAGAGAGAGAGAGAGAGTATGTATGTATGTATTATCAATCTCCCATTTTTTCAACCGCTGTCATGACATTAAGAGGGTTTATTTATAGTATTACATGTACAATAATAACCATTGCATGAGGGGACACGTGACATCATCTCCTTGATTTCGACATGGTGCCATGATTAACCCTGTGTTGACATGATTAACCCTTTCTACTCATTGCAACTGTCCAATCAATCATTCCAAGGGGATCTTATGCACTTTAAGATCTTCAATCGTAGGTCATCATTTGTCATAGTTGAGCTTCAGATTCTGCTTTATTGAGCCTCGATTTGGGTATAGGTTTCGAAACTTCAGTTGAACAAGTAGTGCTTCAGCGTCGGAACTTTATCAAATTGTTTAGTACTTCCGCTTTCTCTTGAGCCTCGGTATTGAGGTACTTCGGTAATGTTGAGCCTCGGAGACAAATTAGGCTTCGGGTAATGGCGCCTCAGAATTTCTAGGCTTCGACGGATGAGCCTCTACAAATGGGATTTGACCATTTATTTACTTTTGGGCCATTGGGCTTTGGCTAATTTAGGCGCACCAATGATCCCCCAAGTTCGTGTATGGTCATTTATGTCATGCGTGAACTTTTGTCTTTGTGTCGTTACCTATCATGGTTAGGTTTTTTTAATAGGCACAATAATCCCCCAAATCCAAGTGTAGATATTTATGTCATAGTTGGAGTTTAATGTCGAACCTGATTCGCGCACGCCATAGTAAGGTATTCGACATCCGTTGAGCCGAAGAGGGGATTTTACATTTTGGAGCTGAAGTAGTAAAGTGCTAAACTGCTGAAGCTCTATTTTATTGTGGCCAAACTTTGTATGTAGAGTCGAAGCAGTGAAATGCTGAACTGCTGAAACTCCTTTTTATTGTAGTTGAACTTTGTATGTAGAGTCGAAGCAGTGAAGTGCTGAACTGTCGAAGCTTCTTTGAGTAGTTGTCAATAACGTATGTTGCTGAGAATTGTACCAATGATTTGATTTTTTTGCATATTTCCAAGAAAACACAAATGTAGCATTACAACTTGTAATATATGTCCAACCGTTATTGAATGCGCAATGTCATTTATGTTGTGACAGTATTTTGAGGCTGGCGCGACGAAACTTGTGTGTGAGAAACACGCGTTAATCTGAGGCGTCAATAAGAAAACTGTTTAAATTCAATTCCTTAGATGCGATAAAAAATGGACGCTTCAGATGAAGCAAGCATAGATCCAACGGTTGATCAACATCCTTCTTGCCTACAAAATCTCACACGTTAGTTTCCACTTGTTGCAAAATCTTTGAATTTCTCTCGACATTCAAACTTTTCCAGTTATTTCATCCTTCTCTGACGACATCTCTAGAGTTTCTTCACTTTAGGAAATTTCTCAAACTTAAAAAATCCCCCCCCCCCCCCCCCCTCATTGCTTTCTTTCTTTTTCATGTTTCATCTTTTGTTCATCTACGGTGTCTGGTTTAAGTGACACCAGTAGGAGGGTAAGAAGGTAAGTATTATGCCACGAGTGAAGCCCCCATACATTACGAGACTGGGTGGGGGTTGCTAGGGATACCTTCTGTGGTGACCTCTGAAAAATTAGACGAAGTTAGGGACAAGTATAGGATCCTTGACTCTATAGAACTCTTAGTACCTGAAGCCCACAAACAAGGCTGTTATCCGAGGCCGGGATGTGTGGCTGTTAGTTAGTGAATACCTGTTTAAAATAGGTATACGTCTACCTTTGTACCCGTTTTTAGTGTGGTACCGAGGAACATGTTGGTTCCCACCCAATTACTACCTAATGGGTGGAGCCAGTTGGTGGGGGGATATTTCTTATGGAAGGAAACCTCCATAGGTGAGGACATGCCCCTCAACGTCTGCCAAACCCTCTTCAAGCCTAGGATACTTGGGAAGGGAGAGTCTAAATGTTGGTACTACATGACACCATAGGGGATTTATTCTCCCTTCATAGTAAGTTCGCCTTCTTCTATCAAGGGATGGAAAGAATCTTGGTTCAGTGCAAGGGGAAAATGACAATACTCCGAAGCATTGTGAGTATTGCACACCTAATATATCATTTTTCAGTAGGTCGGCATTCTGATGTCTTTTATTTGTTTTGTTGCATATTCCGGGTCTCGCTTTAAATTGTCCCAAGAATTGCGGGACATGATTGAGGATATTTATAGACGTCCTCAGAAGTCGCATCACTTTATCGCTTAATCGACAAAAAGCAAGTTTTTCATCGACTTCAGACTGATGGCCTCAAAGGGTAAGAAGTGAAACCCTTGAGTCAATATGTAGCACTGTGTTGTGCATGTTTTAACTGTTAACTTCTTGTCTACAAATATTTAGCGAGGAAAAAGTACCATACGCTAGACATTGCCTCAATTCTGAAGGCCACTTCTACTATAAACTCCAGAGCGTTGAAGCCCTTCTTTTGTGGTGCTAAACACATGAGAGGAAAACTTGAGCGAATCAGCAAAGAGCATGTTGAGAAAGGCGATGAAGAGGGGACCCAGGGGAATAAGGGTAAGGGCAAAGTGGAGGAGGCTTAGAAAAAAGAAAGTTGACCCACGGAAGTGGCCCCTCTTCTAGGAAGTTCGGGACTACGTCGTCCCAAGTGACAAGTTAATTATGCCTCCATTGCCTCCTAAGTTGATGCAAGCATCATTTGATGCTTCTAAAGCCCAAAAGGTAAGGGCCAATGAAGAGACTACCAAGGAGATAGTGTACACCCAAGAGGCTGCTAAGAACAAGGCTTCGATTGCAAGGACTCCAGGGAAATGTAGGAGGTTCCTAGCAGGGCAAGATGAGGAGATTGCCCCAACAATAATGGAGATGTTGCCTGATCACGTCCTGGGTGCTCTACAAATTTCTGTAAGTTCGAGACTGAAAGGTGGAGGGATTACGTCTCCACCTGCGATGTAGTTGATCTCACGGCCATACTTGTGAGCCAAAGTACCAGGGCCCTGGGAGTTGCATTGGAGTGTCAAGAGGTCCTTAAGGACATTCAAAATCACAATCGAGATTATGTGGAGAAGTTGGCCTCGGCGGAGGAGGAAATAAAGAAAATAAATGTAGAGGCAGTAGAGCTGAGGGCCCAAAACTTGAAGAGGCAGCCAAGTTAGAGTTTGCCTTGGTAGAGATCAAGGGTCTGAAGAGGGAAGTTCACGAGTCCTAGTGCAAGGTGGCCTCCTTGACAAAGAAGGTCGAAACCTCAAACAATCATTAGAAGCTAACATCCGAAGCCTTGGAGAATGCTAACTTGGAGATAATGGGGCTCAAGGACGAGAAGGGTCTTTAGAAACCAAAATAAAGTACTATGTTGGGGAGGCTGAGCATTCGAAAGCTAATGCTTTGATGGCAGGGAAAGAAGCGGTTAAAGAATATATGCAGACTTCCACTTAACTGAGGAGTATCAGGGCTTCCGACCAAGAGGGTAATTTTGAAGATGAGGCCTCAAGCCAAGAAGCTGTGATGCTAAAGCCCTAGTTACAAAGGCATCGGATCCCCTGCCACCCCCTGCATAGAATATGAACTTATTTTTTTATATTTTCTGTGTAATGATTGAGGCCCACATTTATATACAAACTTCTCAGGAATCTGAAGTGAATAAGTTGAATCTGAACTTGAATAAGTATGCACTTCAGCAACAACTTGAATAATCTGAACTTGAAAAATTTTTGTTTCCTTTGTTATTACGTTCAGCCTCGTCACGGGGACTTGTGTTGTACGCCTTGGAGAATCAATAGGGTAATCCACTTTGGTTTCGGATCCTCCTTTTCGAGGCGCCCACGCTTCCCAGATGGTTCATGGTGCATCCATGTTGAGGCCTTCCCCATGACGTTTAGCCTCGTCATGGGAGGCTTGTATTGTACGCCTCAGATGATTAATGAGATAATCCCCATTGGAATCAGATCCTCCATTCCAAGGCCTCTACGCTTCTCCACATGGTAGATGGTGCATCCATACATGACGTTCAACCTCATCATGGTAGGCTTGTGTTGTACCCCTTGGAGGATCAATGAGGTAATCCTTGTTGGGATCAAACCTCCCTTCCGAGGTGCCCACGCTTCCCCATGACGTTCAGCAGTAGGCTTGTGTTTTACGTCTCGGAGGATCAATAAGGTGGGATCAGATCCTCCCTTCCGAGGCCATCACGCTTCCCTACATTGGCGGATGGTGCATCCATGTGGAGGCTTCCCCCATAACGTTTAGTCTTGTCATGGGAGGCTTGTGCTGTACGCCTTGGAGGATCAATAAGGTAATCCCTATTGGGATCATATCCTCTTCTGAAGCGCCTATAGGAATCACATGGTGGATGGTGCATCCATGTGGAGGCTTCTTCCATGACATTTAGTCTCATCATGGGAGGCTTGCATAGTACTTCCTAGAGGATCAATGAGGTAATCCTCGTTGGGATCAGATCCTCCCTTTCGAGGTGCCTACGCTTCCTTACATGGTGGATGGTGCATCCATATTGGGCCTTCCCTCATGACGTTCAGCTTGGTCAATGAGTTAATCCCCGTTGGGATCAAATCCTCCCTTCCGATGTACCCACGCTTTCCCACATGGTGGATGGTGCATCTACGTGGAGGCTTTCCCCATGACGTTCAACCTCGTTATAGGAGGCTTGCCTTGTATGCATTTCAGTTAACAACATCATTTCATTGAACTCCAAAAATATTTACAAAGGCTAGGAAGGTTCTGCCAGCTACAACCCTTTCATTAATAATATATTCTAAGATGTTCGACATTCCACGTTCCACAGGTACGATTAAACTTTCCCATTCAGGTTTTCTATCCAATAAGTGCATGATCGTAACTCTTCTTTAATGTGATATGGTCCTTCCCAATTTGGACCCAAAGTGCACGTTCCCGATTCCCTGGATGATTTGAACACTCTTCGAAGCAGAAGATTGTTTACCCGGAAGGACCTTTTCTTAGTCTTTGCATTGTAGTAACGAATCATCTTCCTCTGATATGAGGCAAGCCTTGGGAAATATCAATTATTTCATCGAGAAAATCCAGCTCATATCTCCTCAACTCATCATTGGATATTTCGTTGAATTGCAACCGACATGGGGAGGGTAAGCCGACGCTCATTACCTCTGCACCTTAAGCCATCGAGAATGGGGTTTTTCCTGTCGAGGTTCGACTTGTAGTCCTAATTGCCCATAACACCTATGGCAATTTATCCACCCATGCTCCCTTAAAGGCATTAAGCTTCTCCTTCAAGGTATACTTTATGGTCTTGCTTATCTTCCACTTGTCCATTCGCTTGAGGGAGGTGAGGTGTTGGAAAATGCTTTTTGATCCCGAGCTCTTCACACAAGTCGCTTGAGGGAGGTGAGGCATTAAGCTTCTCCTTCAAGGTATGCTTTTTGTTGGAAAATTGACGCTTGTTGTCAGAGACAATCGATTGAGAAATTCCAAACCGACATATGATGTTTTTCCATAAGAACTTGGAAGTGTTTGGCTTTTGTAATTTTGGCAAGAGGTTCGGCTTCAACCCATTTCGTGAAGTAGTCGACAGCGATAATAGCAAAGCTTACGTTGCCCCTGCCTTAGTTAGAGGACCTATAAGGTCAATACCTCATTTAGCGAATGTCCAGGTAAGTAGCACCGACATTTTTTTAACCCAAAACGCATCATTTAAGAGCAATAAAGACCTTTATCAATGATGGAGGTATATTCCTCGTCTGCCGGGTGTATGGGAATTTGATTGTAGTTTGAGTAGGCATCCATAAAGTTTAGGAGCTCATGCCCAGCTATGGAGTCTCTCAAGCTCTTCCACCGGTGCGGCCTAGAAATCAAATTCGATGATACGCGGATCCAATTCATTGGGCATGGCCAGCCGTTTGGTGGCATCTGTTATCTCGACATCTTCTTATCCTAGATTTTGTTCTTGAGCGTCTACCAAGTTGACGTCCACAAGTACCATGTTTAGGTCCCTTGGCTTAGCCTTTCTTATAGAATTCAGATAGCATTCTTGTGCTCCTCTTTGATCTACTCTTCATAGTGGCAATCCCCTCCTCGGTGGGGAACTTCGTGCACAGATCGTGAATGGAGGTGACATCTCATAAGTCTTTCAAAGCGAGACTACCTAGCACCCCGTGATAGGCTGACTTGCTATCTACTATCAATAATTCCATGAAATTTAAAGTTGTTTGATGTGGCTCTCCTATCTCCATGGTGAGGGTGATCTTCCTCCATGGGACGATGCTATCCCCGATAAAGCTATATAGGGGTTGTGATGGGGGTTAGCTCCATTATCAATAATCATTTTGTCAAAGATGGTCCCAAAAAGGATATTGACGGAGCTGCCATTATCGACCAACATCCATTTTAACCCATTTCGGGCCACGACTATCCTTATCACTAGAGCATCACAATGGGGATAGTGTATTCCCTTGGTATTTGCCTGAGTGAAAGATATGGAGGGCAATGGTCTCCCTTGTGAATTGTTATCCACTAACTTGTCATCGAGGGAACCGTAACCTCTTTTGCATAATTCATTTGAGAGTTTCGCGTCTCACCTACCACATATGGTCCTCCGAAAATAGTATCAAACTCATGGATTGGGACATCTTCTACATTATCGGAAGAGTTCCTACGCTGCCATTGTCCCTCCCTAGGCCCTTCTCTGTCGTGGTTCTTCCTCCGTCGCGGAGATGGCTCCCGGCGAAGAGTTGCCTCCTCATGCCTAGGCCTATGATCCTGCCTTGGCAAGGGCATGTTCCTAGGGGGCAAACATCTCTTGGTCATTCCTCTTTGGTTGGCCCTCTATTCAGATTCAATCTGTCGCGCATTGACCTCGGGCTCTACGTCTTTGTAAGCCAAAGTGGGCAAGACGTTTAGTGTAGCCGTGGCAAGTGATGGTCCAGCTCAGGGAGCAATTTCATTTCCACCCTAATTCCATTGGTGGTCCATTAGGTGGGAGGTTGACCATCTCCCACGTTGTCTCTGTGGATGTGGAAGACCCTTGTTGGCTCTATTCCGATGTCAATTAATTCCTCATTGATGATTTTTCGCCTCATCGTTTGGAGAAAAGCATTGTAGCTAGTGGGGGGCCTGATCTTTTACATCCTTCCAAAATAGGGTGTTCATATTCAAACTGCCTCGCAATGCGGACAATGCTCCCGATCCATAACATGAACATAGGATGTCATTTCATCAATGAAGCGGGCCACGAAACTTTTCAACATGTCTCCAAACTGCTGTCTCATGTCTTGAAGGCGTTGGATGGGAGCTTCTCCCTCTTTGCTCACAACAATTCTCTTCAGGAACGTACTCTTAAATTATGGCTAGCTCCGAATACTTCCTTAGGGCAACCTATCATACCAAATCTCAGTTGTTCCACTCAAAGTGAGGTGGAAGGCTCTGTATTTGATGGTAGGGGAGGCTCCTATCAAGCTAATGTGTGTTTTATAAATATTCACATGTTTAGTCGGGTCGCCTCTTCTATTGTACTTTCGTATTTTTGGTGGCACATAATGGCTTGGGACAGGTACATTCCTCAATTTTTGTGAAAAAGGCAAGTTTTCATCGTCATTGTCTAAGTCACATGATCTTTGGGGATCATCCGAGTCCTCTTCATCGACTCGATATCTTTGTGGAAAATGTGATGTGGCCTACTTGCTCTCTCGCCTCCTCCTTCCTATGCTACCTATTTCTAGGCGCTACAACCTGGGGGACATATCCTTGCATTTCCTCCGGCTGCTGAGTTTCTAGGAGGTTGTGATTGAGGCCTATTTCTAGGAGCACGTGGTGGTTGGGATGGCCTACGCCTAGATACTGTAGGGCTTGTCCTGTTAAATACACTTACAGGCCTTTGTGGCATATGCTCAGGTTCATACTCCGAGGGAAAAATGTCCTACATGTCTGCTTAGGGTAGGTCGACTGGAAGCATAATTCAAGGAGACATCCACTCCCACTACCCTTTCAAAGGGGGATACATCTTGGTCTCGCCTAGGGGACCTACCCTTTGACTTTCAATCTCATCCTCATGAGGATAATGGGGTGCATATGGGGAAATTGGAGGACCTCTTTCGACCTTGTAAATGCGTGAAAAGTTCTTGCATGGCCATGTTTTGGTGTGTGTTGTTCCCATGCTGGCAGCCATGGATGCTACTTCCCGGATCAGTTGGTTAACTAGTCTCATCCCATCATGCATATAATGGTGGTGAGGTCTACGCAGAACCTCTTGATAAGTGTATTTTTGCACACTTATTTAATACTTAAATATACTTATTATTGATAAAAATGAGCGAATTTCTATTCACAATTATGTATTTATTGCTTTTGTATGTAAAAATAACCGAAAGAAATAGAACAAAGCAAACAGGAAGAGAAAATGACCAAAATTGTGAACGTGGGGACCAAAATGAATAAGTCTAGAAAGTTGAAGGACCTTGGATACAATTTATGGAGGGCGTAAATGAAAGAAAAAATCAAAATATGAGGACCGAATTGTACAAGATAAAATTTGAGGGACCTGACGTGCAATTATCTAGGGGATTTGACTGCAAAATCAGACCAAATTCAAGTTTCTAGCTCCATTTTGAGCTCAATGTCGTTTTGTTAGCTTCTCAAACTTCAAGGGATCGGGTTGCAATTTTTGAAAATGAATTTTAAAACCTAAAGGGGCTTTTATTGCTGCGCGCCTCTTCTTCTCCATTTTCTTTCTTTTTCTTCTCATTTTTTTCTTCTTCTTTCTCTTCTCTTTTCCTTTTCTTTTCCTTCTTCTTTTGATTTACTTGTGATTTTGGGGGCAAAATCAAGAGTACAAGGAATTCGCATCTAAGGATTTGAAAAAATATTTGGGGAAGTCAAGTCCAAGCTTTGAAAAAAGGGTTTTATCTATAACTTTATATTTTCTCAATTATTTTGCCATATTTGTAATATATTGGATAAAATATTCTCCTTTTTGTCATTTGTTTAAAATGGGATAGTTATTTGTGTTGGAATTTATGGTAGTAACTTAACCTAACTTTAATTGATTTTAATATTTGCTCCTTAACGTTAAAATGCTTATTGTCATGTGTATTTATTGTTGTGTTGAATGCCTTTCATTTATTTAACCATTAAATGATTGGATTTGGTGATTTGTACATCGTTCGAGAGAATATTGTACATTTTAGACCAAATAGTAAATACCCTAAGTTTGTATAGGGGATAGAGATATACATCTAACCCTATGTGACCCATTGAGCTATTTTCACAAATATTTAATGCGATTGTTTGCTTTGAATCAACATTAGGTTTAATCAATCAATTAGAGTTAATTTTGCTCGGGAGAGGTAATTAACTAAATTTGAAAAATCAGATCTAACATCGTAAATAAGTAATTTATTAATTGGCTTGTGAAAAATTAATTAGGTGATGGTTAAGCGAAACCATGAATCACCACCATGTTTTTCCTCCAAAATTTCCAAGTAGTTATGTTTTCTCATTTTGTAGATTTTAGTTAAATTTTCTTATTTTCCAATATCAAATTTTATTATATGTTTGTTTTTATTGTTAAAATTAAATTGACTATAGTTGTGTAATTGAAAGTAAACAGTCATCGAGGGATGACAACCTAGACTCAAAAAGTCCACTCTATTACTTGAACGTGAGCTGACACTTGCGGTATATAATTTTAGCGAACACCTCTTCAATAGGATTCTCCCTTACCCTCCTAGGAGGAACTTCAAGGTCGAAGCTCATTTCCTTTTAAAGATGTTGTCTTCAAACTTTTGAGGCTTCCTCTTGTTATTTTTCAAGAACAAATCCTTTTTCAAGGGGGATGCCCAACTCTTTCCCAGCAAGCTTTTTCCACGGGGATGTTCATAGTTTTTAGTGATGTTTCCCACATACGGCGACAATTTGTTGATCACAAAAAAATGCGCCAATAGATTACTAGTTGAGAATGTTGAGTTTGAATGTCGGTGAAGCTTTTGACATGAGAAAAATATGTTCGGGATCTGGTAAATAAAAGAACAACAAAATACGATAATGAACGATTAACTAAAAAAAATAAACAATGAAATTAGACAACATTCTTCTTTTAATTCCAACATCACAGAGAGAGAGAGAGAGAGAGAGAGAGAGAGAGAGAGAGAGAGAGAGAGAGAGAGAGAGAGAGAGAGAGAGAGAGAGAGTTATTGATGCCCCATTTTTTCAACCCCTGTTATGACACTAAGAGGGTTTATTTATAGTATTACATGTACAATAATAATCATTGGATGAGGGGACAAGTGGCATCATCTTCTTGACCAAAACATCACCTCATAGGCATCCTTTTTTACTATTTTAGCTTGTGGCACATTAAATGCTTCTGAAGAAGGCGACCAACCCATGCCCTGTGTTGACATGATTAACCTTTTGTAGCTGTCCAATCAATCATTCCAAGAGGTTTTTATGTACTTTAAGATCTTCAATCGTAGGTCATCATTTGTCATGGTTGAGCTTTAGATTATGCTTTATTGAGCCTCAATTTGAGGTATAGGCTTCAGAACTTTATCAAATTGTTTATGCTTTCGCTTTCTCTTGAGCATCGGCATCGAGGTGTTTCGATAATGTTGGGCCTCGGAGATACATTGGGCTTCGGCCAATGGCGCCTTGAAATTTCTAAGCTTCGAATGATGTGTCTCTGCAAATGGGCTTCGACCGTTTCTTTACTTTTGGGCCATTGCACTTTGGCCAATTGGCCTTAGGCTAATTTGGGCGCAACAATAATTCCCCAAGTTATGTCATGCGTGGAAGTCTTTGAGTCGTTTCTTGTCAAGGTTAGGTTTTTTCAATAAGCACAACATTCTCACTCTTTGGGTTCATAAGTGATAACATCATCCAAGAGGTAATTTCTTCTTGCTATTGATATGGTGAAAGAACCCCTAGTGGCTCGTCACTTTTTGAAGTTCTTATCAGTAGACAAAAAGTCTGCCTACCATGGAGTGCTACGAAGAATTGCACTAGAAAAATCATAAGCTGTCACCTCTATCCATCTCCTACGCTTGAAGTTTTCCAATGATATGGCTCTGCCTCTATCAAAGACAACCATACCGAGGCTAGGGAATGCTATATAAACACCTAATGGAAGGAAGCTAACGTGATGTAAAGGTCGTGATAACATGGAGATGGTATAGGCCTCTGAAAAGGGAATAATTCTGAAGAAGAGACCATGAATAAAACAACCTCTGAATAAGGGAGGCCTTTGAAGAAGAGGCCATGAAGGGAACAGTCTTTGAAAAAGAGGAAAGATCTAAAAAAGAGGCCATAAATGGAATAGCCCTAGAAAAAGGGAAATTCCCTAAAAACGGGAGAGCTCTAAAAAGAGGTCATCAATGCAACAACCCTTGAAAAATGGGCCATGAAAAAAGCAATCCCCAAAAAAGGAGAGGCCGCTGAAAAATGGGAGGCCTCCGGAGAAGAGGCCAAGAAAGAAGGACCATTGAACTGAAGAATGGGTCATATTTGATGAATTACGAGGCATCATCCCTGAAATATGGAACTTCGCCCCTTCTCAAATGTTTCATCTACTTATAGGAACTTCATCCATAGAAAATGAGACTCCAACGTTACAAGTACGATTTTATAAGTTTAGAGGCCTCATCTTCGCTTATGAATCAGCACCTCTACAATGTAAAGCTCATGGCCAATACATTAGTGCCTCCACAATGCAAGGCTTTTATCTTTGCATATGCATCAGCCTTGCAAGGCCTCATCTCAATCTATACATCAGCGCCTCCACCATATAAGTCCACATCCTAGCTTTTGCATCAGAACCTTCACCATCCAGGGCCTCATAAGTGAATTTGCCATGCAAGCCCTCATCCTGGTTTGTGCATCAACACCATTGCCATGCAAGGTTTCATTTTTTCCTACAGATCAAAGCTAGTACCATGCAATGCCTCATCTATGCCTATGCATTAGGGCCTCCGCTAAGCATGGCCTCATCCTGGCCTATTCATCGACTTCTCCACCATGCAAGGCCTCATATTCGTCTATGCATCAATGCCTCTGCTATGCAAGGTCTCGCCCTCACAATTGAAATAGTACTTTGCAATGTAAAACCTCATCATTGTCTATGTAAGGCCTCATCTTCGTCGATGCATCAACTCTTTTGCTTTGCAAGGATTCATCGTAGCCTATGCGTCAGCATCTCTGCATGCAAGGTCTCATCTACACATATGCATCAACGTCTTCACTATGTAATGTGTGATCCATGATATGAGGATAAGTCTGGGCAATGATCCATAGATCGTTGAGAAAAGGCCTATGACTAGATCGCGAGCGAAGCGGTTAAAGAAGCAATGTGACTACTTGCTCAAACCATTGTAGACGAAACATTGATCATGGTAAGCAACAAGACACGTTTCATGTTGGGTATGGAAACTTATTTAGTGGGAGGTAATCCATTGAGTATCCAATTGATTAGATGCAAGTGGAGGATTTGATGAGCATTGAAGGAGAAGCATTCAATTATGGCATGGTAAAGAATCAATACCCCATATGTAAGTTAGATGATGGTCTAGCACGTAGTAATATCTTTTCAAATGGGGCATATACTTTTACACATTATTTGTGATTTGAGGCATGAGAATCTATATTTCAATCTTGGAGTCCTTAAATATTTTGGTTCAAATTTATAGAATATGTTTGGAACCAATTTAATACCCCTACTACTTGTACTACACGATTTGATATGATTTTGGAATTGTAAGTGAAAAGGTTGGCAATCAATAGCGATTCATAGCTGGTGGTAAACCAAGTCAATGGCAATTTTGTTACCAAAGACAAACACATGCCGACATACTTGAAATTAGTCATGAATTCAATTTTGAGAAATTTACCGTTAGGAGAACTCCCACACTGACACTCTGTTAAAGCTGGTCAACAGTAAGGATTCTAAACTCCTTAAAGTGGTTCCAATAGAACATACCAATATAGAGGGCCGACACTAGCACATAAGGTATTGGCCCACCTTGGAAAGGGACTTAATGCAATTTGTATGTAAATGCAATAAATATAAGCGTTTCTCCAATGTACAAATACAACGCTCATAAGAAATCGTAGTTGTATATTTCCCTTGGCCATTTGCTAAATGAGGAATTGATTTCATAGGCACACTGCCCAAGGGGAGGGAGAATACATGCTTCACCATTCGTAGCAATTAACTATTTCACGAAATGGATCAAAGTCGAACCTTTGGCTAAGATAATCGAAGTGAACACTTCCAAGTTCTTTTGGTAGAATATCATATGTAGGTTCGGCATCCCCCACTCTATTGTTTCAGATAATGGGAAGCAGTACGACAACAAGAAAATCATAGATTTGTGCAATCTGCTCGGAAATAGGAAGCACTTCTCAACACCGCATCACCCCCAAATAAATGGGCAAGTCGAAGAGGTCAACAAAATTATCAAGCTCACCTTGAAGAGAAATATGATGCCTCAAAATGATTGATGAATTTCCCTAAGTCCTTTGGCCGTACGAACAACCAGCAGGACTACAATCGGGGAGACTCTGTTCTCCATGATTTACGAGGTTGAGGCCATGAGCCAGGTGGAAGTCGGAGTACCTTCACCTCGTCACATCCATTTCAATGAAGTAAACAATGATGAACTAAGAAAGTTCGAACTCAAACTCCCAGAGGAGAAAATGGGTGCCTCTTAGGTGAAACCTCTTACCAGCGCAAAATGATGCATTACTACTATGCCAAGGTGAAGAAAAGGGCTTTTCACATAGGCAATTTGGTACTCCGGAGAGTTTTCCCATCCTCAAAGGAACCAGGGACAGAACATTGGGATCAAACTGGGAGGGTCCATATCACATAGTGGAAGAAGTTCGATCTGGTACGTATAAGATTGAAAAATTGGAAGGAAAAATGATGCATCATCCTTAGAATATTGAACATTTGAGGAAGTATTTTCAGTAGGGAAGTTGTGAACTCCAACTCTGGTCATGTAAATATTTTTTGTTAATGGAATAAATTGATTATCACCTCTTTGTCGGTTCTACAAATAGATGCCCTTTCCGAGGTAACGCCTCCACGGGGTCACCTCAATCAAAGATGACCATTTCATTAGGAGAGGTGTGGGTGCCTTCGCTAGGAGAAGTGGTTCAGTGAAGTGTTTAATTCATTTTGGTGAAGTGTTAATACTTATTTCACCTGCTTAAGTGTTTGCCTAGGCGAATTGTTTGCACTTTCCATTTGATTCATTCATTTTGGTGAAGTGTTTACACTTTCCATTTGATTCATTCATTTTGGTGAGATGTTTGTATTTGAGCGAAATGACTACAAGGATACATCTGATTAGTTTGTTCTAAGCGATGCTACAACACCAAGAAATTGCACAGCAGTTTAAGGAAAAATCTCATTGCAAAATTGATCAGGGCCAAATCCATTACAAGAAAGAAGAAAAAGAAAAAAACTATGGAAATTTATAATGACCCCAACTCCCACTTCCTCTAGAGAGGCTTCCTCTTCAGCCTCGATGCCGGCCGGCCTCAAGTAGGATTGTCGAACTCTTCTTCTAAAAAGGCAATGTCCAGCTTCGGATGCACCTCTCTCAAATGAGACATCAGATGTTGGGCACTCCATGAAGCCCAATAGTTGGCAAAGTCATCATATTCCTTCTTTTTGTCGATGTAATTTTGAACCGTCACTTCGCCCACTTTCTTCACTTAGGCCTTTAGAGATTCCATCTCCTCTTTTTGGAAGCATCCTGAGTTAGGCCTTGTCCTTATTGGCCCGCTCCAACACCTTGGAGGCGATCCATTGGTGTTCATTGGACTGGTCAACGAAGCTCATTCTTAAGTTTGTTCATCTGGATCTCAACAGTGTCGAGTTTCACTTCCACCTCAATCCTCTTCAACTCGGCCATCTCCGTCTCACTCCTCGCCTTCCTAACCTCTTCATCCCATTTCTCTGAGGCCCAACCCTTTGCTCCAATTCGTCATTCTTCTTGCGAAGGCCTCGTACTAGATCCTCCACCACCATGCCAATACTTAATGCCCTAGACACGTAGGCATTGTTAGTGGCCAGTCCCCAATCCAATACTTGTTGTGAACTCGGGCGACAAAAGCAGTTTCTAGAGGCATTATTTCCAATACTGCCTCAGGGAGATCGTCCTCCTTACTCCCCAAAAAGTCAGTTACTTTGCTGTAAGGGAGAGGATTGTCAAATTTCTTCAGCCTCTTTCGAGCTGGCTCTCCAATATGAGTAGCTAGGCTGGCCACCGCGATAGTTGGAATGGCAGCCTAGGGCTTCATAAGGGGCTGCAATAGTTACCTCGATTGAGATTGAGGGTGGTGGAGGCCTAGCCGCCACGGCAGCAGAAGAGAACGCCTCTGATGGGCTTGATTTTCTTCCTTTTTATTAGGGAGGTGCCTTCCTCCAATTCATCTGCCTCATTGGGTAGTTGGCCCTTGCTCAACTTATTAATTTTTATGGCATGCTTCTTGTAAGCAGCCAAACTTTTTTTTACAGCCTCGCCTTCGCCACGCTTCCGCGAATTGTGGCAAAATCGGGCCTCAATGCTGCTTCTTTTTACGAGTGTCTAACCAAACTGATGGCACAAATTAAGCTCACCTTGAGTTGCCATTAGTCCATGGAGGGTGAAGTGAGTGTTTTTGTCGATCAGCTCGTTGTAGCTCTGGTCCTTCAATGGCTGCATGTAGATGTGGCTGATAATATTCTACTCCTCTTCGGAGATTTCACACCTCGTTAATGGCCTGCAAACAAAGAAAATATTAAGCAATAAGAAACAATTCCAAGTAAAATAAGCTAGGAAAAGTGACTTACTAACTGAAAAGTAAGAAGTAGGGACAGTAAGAGGAGTGATGTGGTCATTCTCCACGGTGTCCCATCTCTCAGCTGCCCAAAACCACGACCTCCTCCACTTCTGCACCGAATAGGGCATGCCCACCATGAATGGGGAGTGGAATCCCCAAGGCATCAAGTAGTACCACACCCCTTACTCTTCCCCCCCCCCCCCCCCCCAACTATGCCTTTAGGGAAGTAAATGGAATGGAAGACGCTAAAGGGCTGTCAACGCCAAGGTTAGCCTGACGCCATAACATCCACAACCCAACCATCTGCACCCAAGAGTTAGGATGTAGTTGGGTCGGAGCCAAGCCATAGGAACGGAGAACTAACCTAAAGAAGGGATGAAAAGGAAGTCTCAGACCACTCTCAATAGATTCTCGCTTATGGCAACGTACCTCGCCTCGAGTAGCACGCCCTCTCGCTAGGGTCAAGGATTATCAGTTCTATATTATCCGGGATCCTAAAGACCTATCTACACTTTGCCAAATTTTTTGGGGTAACGTTGGAGGGGTAATCAGAACCTCCCCCCCCCCCCCCTCCATTTAATCGAAGTGTCTACATGAGGGGCTGGAAGCCTCCAAATATTTTTGCACGAAACGGCCTTACCTACTTCGTCCGAGGTGACGACTATAGGTTCCCTAACTGTAGAACTCCCAACACTTCGTCTCTCCTCACTTTAGACGCAATTACATTCCTCTCAGTAGATTTTCCTCACTTGTTCATTTCACAGCGATACCTCACACATGGGTCTAATTGTCATTTAGGAGAATTTGACTTGTACAAAATTGACGAATATGCCCTGTTTCTCCACACCTACCGTACCTACGCGATCGAGGAAATTCTCATGTAGATTGTATTCTAGACGTACGTGGATGTCCAGGATCACGCGGTTCAACTTGCGGTGGCAACAAACTATTAAGTGGGAGAATATGGTCGGGACCTATCACTCGGCTTCATTAGACAGAGGAAATAATCAGCCGTGTAATAAGGAGGGCATAATGTCCTCACTGCAAAGCCTTTATACATAGCCACTACGACTGAATGCCCACATAGGAAACTCTCCAACTGAAATCGATGACAAGCGCATGTGTTATCACCATGTATGCCATATTATGTAGCACATTTCACGGAGAAGCGCAACTCATCCAGTGGTTTCACATGCAACTTTCTTGCAAGCTCTACAGCCTTGAAGAATTTTATACTCTTGAGCTGGGGCAACACTAGTGCAACTTTGTGCGGAATCGATCATGAAACCATTACTGCAATTTTCAATCACTGCGAAGATTGGTAACTCCGATCCTTCTTGAATAATATGTTGAGAGACTCCGCATTGTTTGACATCATCATATTGTATTGACGACCTGGAAAATGTGATCGCGCCCAATGTTCAATCCCCATATTTGCCAGATGAGTTCCCATGCCGATAACGATTTACTTCATATTTTCACCATGAACTTGTTACATTCTTCAATATTATAAGTTTCGACTGTTCTCCTAAACAATGAAACGATGCTTGTGCCTCGAAACTTAGTCTTAAGGTTGCCTTATATATCCATGATGTGTCTCGATAAATATTTCGACGATACCATTTATTATAGACTGTCTCGATTAGTTACAAAGGCAAGGTCCTCGACTTCCCCAATTATATCCCTCAGCTTTTGTGAAGAACCAACGCATCGACATATCATTCTCGCTATCGACTATTCCCAATGCAAGAGGGTAAATTTGGATGTTGGCATCTTGACATGTAGCAATAATTAACTTGCCTTCGTATCTAGCTTTCAGATCATCACATTAAAATAAAAGCCTAACACCCTATTTGATCCACATTCTTACAAAAAATCATTTTTTTCAAAACTCATTTTCAATACACATTTTTTAATAAAATAATATTGCACTCAATAATGTGTTTCAAATAGGGTATAATTCTATTTTTTACTTTTTTGGGCTTCTAGACTTACACATAAAAAAAATTCGTCCCTGAAATTTACCTTATGTTTGGGTAAAGAGTGTTGGATCGTTAACTTCCTTTTTCTCTTTCCCAAGAAGCTTCTTCTAATCCACGACTACTCCATTGTACCTTGATCGGTTGAATCTCTTTGTTCCGTAACTTATGCACCATTCGATCTAGTATTATAGTGGTAATTCCTCATGAGATAAACATTTCTATACTTTTAGAGATTATAATTTGTCCACATGATCAAGATCATGTATTCTCGACCTATCATGTATCTCGAAAGGTCTGATATAATGAGGTCATAGTTTTCCTTTATTACTAAACTTGAGTACACCCTTTATTGTTGCCATCTTTAAAAAGACTTTATCTCCAACTTAAAATTCACAGTCTTTCCTTCTAGTATCTGCATAGCTCTTTGTCTATCTTGCATTACCTTTATCCTAATACAGATCTTATCAATGGCTTCAATAGTTCTTTTAATGATCTCTGGTCCTAACACTTTTTCATTTGACTTCATCCTAATGAATAGTTGATCTTCTACCATATAGAGCTTCATGCGGTGCCATTCCAACGGTTGCTTGAAATCTGTGATTATATGCAAATTCTATCGCGATTCCCAACTGTCTCCCAGATCTAGAACACATGCTCTTAGTATGAATGGTCCTTTCATATAATTGAGGATAATATACTATACTAAAATTCAACCTCATTCCCATGGCTCGTTGCAAACTCTTCTAAAATTTTGATGTAAATCTTGGATCTCTATCAAAAGCAATAGAGATAGGGATACCGTGCAATCTTATAATCTCTCTAATGTACAACTGTGCTAATTTATCTAAGTTGAATGTCATTTTCATTGGAAGAAATTTAGCTGAGTTTGTTAGGTGATCCACTATTGCCCATATAGTATTATGACCTCTTGCTGTCTTCAAAAATCCGACCACAAAGTCCATTACAAAATTCTCCCACTTCCACTCAGGTTTTCAGTGGATTTAACAACCTTCTTGGTCTTTGATGTTTCGATTTAACTTGTTGACACACTGCATTTTTCCACAAATATGGCCTATATTTCTTTTTATATTCCTCCACCAAAATGTATGTCAAAGATCTTAATACATTTTTGTACTGCCAGGATGTGCTGTGTACGGGCTAAAATGAGCATCCTCCAATATCTTCTTCTTCAAATCTTTATCCTTAGGCACATAAACTCTTCCTTTAAACATCGTACCTGATTCGGAACTATTCCAAAATCCTTTCTTTGTACCAATCTCGTTCCTAATCTTCTACAAGGATGGGTTTTTACATTGTGGTTATACGATCCATTCTCTCTTGTATGTTGAACCACCAAGGTTGCTAAACGAGTGGTGACTTGATATACTGTGGCAACCACTTTGATCCTTAAATTTTCCAAATCTTTGATCAACTTTATTTGAATTGCTGGTAATGATGGGAATTGTCCCAAAGACTTTCTACTTAGAGCATCTGCAACAATATTAGCCTTATCAGGATGGTAATAAATAGTGCAATCATAATATTCATTTACTAGCTCCAACTATCGCCTCATTTGAGACTTTTATTATCCATGAAAACATCGCACTTCCCTCATACAGTAATGATGCCATATCGTTAATGTATGAACTACCCTCACAAGTTCTAGATCATGCATCGAGTAATTCTGCTCATGTTACTTCAACCGCCTCATGAATAGGTAATCACTTTTTCATGCTGGGCAATATAGATCCCAAACCTTGTTTGGATGCATCAATATATAACAAATCTTTCCAACCCTTTGGTATGGTTAACAGGAGTGCTATAATCAATCTTTGTTTTAGCTCTTGAAAACTTTGCTCACACTTGATGTTCATTGAAATTGTGTCATCGGTCTAGCTATATTGGAGAATCTTTGATAAATTTTCGATAGTAGCCATTTACAGAAAACTTCAAACTTCACCGGAGTTAGTTGATATATTCCAATTAGTTAACATTTTTGCTTTAACTGGATCCACTTCAACTCTATGGGCACTAACTACATGATCAAAGAACCCGACTTGTTCAAGCCTAAATCTTTCCCTACCCCTTATTTCTAAGGCTACTCTTAAGATGTTCCTCATGCTAAATCCATTAAAATCGCTATACCATTAATCAATCCAAATGGCATAGCAGTGAACTCGTAATGTCCGTAATGAATTCTGAAAGCAATTCGTTATATCACTTGCTAAAACCTTCAATAGATGATATCCAGATCGTAAGTTGATATTGGAAAATACTTTAGCTCCTTCTAATTGATTAAGCAAATCCTCTATTCTCGGGAGATGATACTTATTCTTGATGGTCAAATGTATTCTTGGGAGAGGACATTCTCATGCTTCCATTTTTCTTCTTTACAAACAACACTGGTGTGCCCCATGGAAATACACTTGGTCGAATAAACCCAATGTCCAACAATTCTTTTAACTGAATTTTCACTCTTGTGGTTCTTTGGGGCCATTCCGTATGTTGCTTTAGATACTGGGGTAGCTCCAGGAACTAGATCTATTGTGAATTTCGCTTGTCTATTTGGTCTATACCAAGTAGATCTATTGGAAACACATTTTTATAAATTCTTGTACCACTGGTACATCCTCAATCTTCATCGTTGCTTATTTTTCTCTTGTGATGTTAACTAAAACCCCTTGATATGTTTCTTCTCAACATTTTTCTTGGCTTGCAAAGCTAATAGCAGTTAGAGGTTTGGTCTTTTTTCCAAGGAAACGAAATTATTCTTCTAGTTTTTAAAAAGACACTTCCCTTTCTGGGTAAATATGGTTTAGTCCTTACCGATATGTTCTAGCTTACCACACCGAAAACTGTCATTATTCCCATACAAGCATTCACCACGATGTAGCTATTGTAGCTACTATGGCCTTACTAGATCTAATATTAGCTTTCTTATCATTTGCCATTTCCTTTGTCTTAACCATTCCAATTCCTCTTTCCAAATTGCCCTTTATCTTACTAGCCGTGCAGTCAACTGTGTTGCTCTGCATTAGCCTTCTTATACCAAATAGCGTGAGCTTATTCCAGTGTCTCATGGTATGATGTGAAACGATGTGATATAATATTCACGCTTAGGTCTGGGTGTAACCCTTGCTAAAACTTTTAGCACACCTTGAGAATTGGTCGAACTTTCGTTCGTAACCAGTTAGGGACATACTACCCTGCTTGAGCTGAAGTGTCTCTCTTTGAAATCTCTTAGAGAGTGAGAAATATAATAGTCCATCACCTTATTCTTGAATTGTTCTCACGTTAACGCCAACTGCTGCTTTTGACTCTTCTTTTGGACATTGAATCCCACTAGTGACTGGCATCGCCTGTAAACCATAAATTTGCACATTGGATCTTTTGAGTGTCTGTGCAGGCTATGAGTTAAAAATATGTTCTAACTTGCGAATCCATTCCACAACAACTAACTAGAGGACTAGGTGCTCCTTCGAAGGTGGAGGGCTTATGATGAGGAGATTGCTAGCACAAGATAATGGAATGCGGATCCAATTCAAGTTCCCATTGGTCTAGTTACAAGAGCACGTGCCAGGAAATTCCAAAATGAGTTAAGTGGGCTGAGTCTAGGGATTTGGACTCAAGTAAGCACCTGGAGGCCCATTGACCATGAACGAAATCTCCAGCCCTTAACAAGTGTGATTTAAGTCCAAGAAAGTCAATAGGCAAATTGGGAGCTGATTTAGGACCGAAATTAATTGTTTCTTTCTTGTTGTACAATTTTAGACTAAAATATTAAGGAATTAAAGTCAGGTTTGACTTTCTTAAATTGAGGCAGAAATTATCTAAGTTTAAGAATATTTTATTTTCAACTTTTCCTTTTTTCGTTTATGAATTATTGTTGCAATCTTTGGGATTGCTAAGGATGATCTTCTGTGGCCTTAGCATTATAAATTGTACTCTTTTCCTTTCAATAAAGCGGTAGTTGTTTTTATTCATAAAATTGAGAGTAATTTCCCTTTTGTTCTTTGAGAACTAAATTGAACTTATTAGATTTCTCTGTGGCATTCATCCTTGACTTATTAATCGAGTATTCCATCCTTTATGGCGTCATCCTTTATACCAAGGTTTGCATCTCTTTATATGTGTTGGATTGCGGTTTCAATCTAAACCTAAGTGTAGAACGGTCTTAGGCAACAATTCTTGATACAAGATTTGTTACAACTTGATGGGGTCGTGTCAGCTTATGTCTTCGAAACAAGTCAACCACCAAGGTGTAAGTCGAGTGAGTAATCTGTGGTGTGGGCATAGCTTGATTCTTATTCAGCCTGCCAAGATCTTAAACCACTTGTAGGAGGTCCTTTATCTTGTTCTGGTTTGCTGGAGCCATTTCCTTTGAAATAAAAAATAATATTTTTCTTATTAAATTTGTATACATTGCCAGAATACTTAAAATTAAAAGGCAAAGTGAAATCTTTCACAACTTGATCACATAGTTGATTTTCTTTATTGTCACATCTTCTTGAAATAGGAAAAGATATTCAATATTTTTTTTAGACAAGTAATCTACAATCTCTACTCGTTTTACTCTTGGTCTTCTTCTGGGTCCTCCTTTAGATCTCCCTCTTCCTCTTTGTTAGCATTTGCTACAAGTGCTTTGCAACTTCATCATTTGAAGTCATTGCCAATTTGGATCCCATGCGATCTCTACATCAACAATCATAGTCTCCCAAGTCTGGATGTAAGCGTTCAAAAATCCTCAAAGTCATGTTCTTTGCTTTCAGCCAATGCTGGTACAAAGGTATGTGATTGTCAAGGTTTAAGGACTTGTCTACCTCGAAATCTAGGTAAGCTAGAATATCTTTTAAAAAACACATTATTTCAAATTACATTTCTCTTTGCATATAAGATTTACATGAAGTAAAACTTAGAATGTATCGCAACATGGAAAACTTAATTATAGAATCGTAATTTTTTTTTTCATAATAAGGATTTTAACTTTGCTTAGTGAAACATACTTGGGGATGAGGTCGACTGATGGACGCGACATGCCGTGAATTGCCGTAAATATTTCATTTTTCTCATTTTAAATTTTCCACCTTGTATACTAAGTGGTTTTTTAGGGAAAAAAACGACGAATCTACAAAATCGACTAAGCTCATTCTCTGATACCAAGCTGTAAAGGCGTCGCATGGACCGTCATCAGAATAATTGTACCTTAGCCGTAGACTTAGATTTTTTTTTGGGAAAAATAGTTTAATTAACTATACATTTCGCAATATGTATAAAGATTTAATTTAAAAGTCGACTTAAGAATTTTGTTATGATCAACAACTAAATATATATATGCATAACCTATGACTACATAAATAATTAGTTTTTAAATAATACTTAGAGGTTATGGTAAAATCTTGATTGACCAACATGTGTTCGACTATGATGAGAAGCTTATTAGTAAGTAATCATTTAAAAAAAAAAATCGATATAGACATACATAACCTATATGCTAAGTGATTTTCATAATTGAGTTTAAATCTTAAATAAATGTAAGACGCCCCATCCAAAACATAGAAATTTTCTCAATTAAAATTATAGATACACACAAAGAATTAAGTAAACGAAAATAGAAACTAAACACTAGAATGTTAACAAAACATGGCTTGATTGAAAATTAACAAATCATTAAAACACAATACTTGATTTTGAGCCCTTGGGTTTGAACAATTTTCCATCCATTTAGGTAGTGAGTAAAAAGAAATTTGTTTCGTTTTTCTATTTTGTGTGGCAAGTGTCAAAAAGAAATTCGTTTGCATAGTTATCGATCTCGAAATTTCACGAAATTTTAAGGAAAATTAGGAAACTTCCTACAATATAACATTTCCAAAATTGACTTCCGTCGACAACATCTGAGGCCCTAAAATATTTCTCATAACCGTGCAATGATTTGGTTTTGGCATGTTTCTATAGACATCGATTGCCATGTTTAAAGTTTATACAATAGCTAAACCATAAGGCTATAAATCAATTACAGATTTTTAAATTCAATGTAAACATGACTAATTCAGAAAAGTTTGTTTAAGTCACCCGACTTCTTCATAGCACGTTGCACCATCATCCACACACGCCCCAAGTAAAAAAATCAACCTATATAGGAAGGAAATTAATCCATAAGTTTAAACTCAATAGATCTCATCAGTTCATTTCGTTATCAAATTAGAAAATTCGATCAATAAATTCATACCATCTCCCGTAGATGGATTTCTGATAAAATTCAAATTCTATAAAATTATCATAACACAAAGAACCTAAGAATGATTATTTCAACTATAGTAGTGCAGAAGCACCATATCCAAAGGTTGGTATTCAATCATATTTTAACAAAAATTCATAACTTGAAACGAAATAACCACATGCACCTCTCCCTATCGTAGTTCGATGCTTTTGAATGGACGAAGTTGGACGGTGAATGTAGTTTCCCGACGGCAGCCAGCACTTAAAATATCTACCTCTCTTTTCTTTTTCTTTCTTTTGAAATTTTTCTTGTTCACAGTGTGTACATTCGTGGATAAATGGAACACAAATAGTAGAAGGTATATGAAGGCGTTGGAGCAAATGAAAGTTAATTCCAATTGGTCCTTGATAAAAAAAAAAAAAAACCTTGGTAGTCATGCCATGGTTATTTTTTTATTTGAGAAATACGAAATGAAGTGGGTTTTTAATTTAAATTTTCGCCTTTGATACCTAAACTTTATTAAATTTACGAAAAAAGGAAAGAACAACATAAATCTCCGAATAGGCCCTTATAAATTCTCTTTCACTTATAATTTGGTCCTTTTGAAAAACAATGTGTACGCAAATCTAGTCTTGAAAATTGAACTATACAAAAATAAATTCTCATTGTCGGGTCCAACCTTCTAGTCCAGACTGAATCACTTTTATTGGAAAATTAGAATGCATTTTATTGTTCTATCCTTAGATGAGAAAGCATGGCATTCGTGTATGGCTATAAAACACCCACCAAGATCGAAAAAGATGTAGAAAGAGAGAAAATGGTAGATGAGTATGTGACTACTGATTTTAATAGTGTAAGTTGCATATAAATGAACCTCCATTGTGAAGTTTTCTAAAGTCCAAATGCTTATACTTCAATTTGAGCAACTAAAAGTGATTGATAATGAACACTTAAAAAAATTTCCATGCCTAAGTGACATCATCAACTAGACCTACATGTATCTTAGGAAAGAAGTATTCGGAAAGTTAATAGTAGAAAAGATTCTTACCTCACAAATTCCATTATAAGGTAAAGGCCATTGAGAAGAGTAAAGATAGAGAGCATGAAGGCAAAAGAATTGGTGGGGATATTTATTGACCTATGAGTTGCTTCTCCATAGAAGAAGGAAAAAAGGATTAGGAATTGCATTTAAAGTCAAGTAGGTTGAGGTAGAAAATGAGGAAAACGAAAGCGATAGTGATGAGCATATGACCATATTCACTAAACAATTTAAATTCTTTTTTTAAAGCGATTAAGGAAGGAAGAAGCTCAAGACCTCAACAACCACATAAGAAGAAGTTTTTAACAACTCAAGGTAAAACCTGACCATGTGGAAGGAATCAAAACGTATTCAATGTCATGAATGCGAAGGATTTGGTCACATAGCAGATGAATGTGCGAACATATTAAAGAAGTTTCAAGGTAAGAAGGTAATGACATAACACAGAGCGAAATGAGGCAAAGAGTCAAACTCAGAGGAGGACATAACAACCAGGTAACATTATTCATTGTTAACCTTCAATTTGGTGCTGACTCACTGCAATTGTCGCCTGTAGGTAAAAACTCACTGGCTGGAGGCATCGTAATGAAGTCACACATGTTCAGCATGTATGATATTGAAAAGGAATCTAAAAACTGAACAGGAGAAAATTCCCATGCTTTTGGCAATGATAAAATATATTGAAGAAGAAATGGGTGTTGTTACAATTGACAAAAAAACTTCTATCTAAAGTTCTAGAAGAAAAAGGCAATCAAATCTTTGAGCTCCTAGTTGTACTAGACCACACCAAGGTAAGAATTAGACAGCTTGCCATCATATTTCTTTTCCTAAATGAAGTTCTTAGCTATGTAAAACCTTCTACATCAAAGAGGGCCTAGGTTATGAAGGGAAAGAGAAAGAGAAAGATTCTACTCATTTGAAGTTTGTCATAAAAACGAACATCACACATAAAGAGATAGTCTTAGTTGTTATGTTGCCAATATTGCTAGCATATAAATCTATTGTGCGCAACTTTTGGTATTATGACAGTGGTTGTTTTGGACACATGATTTGTAATCATTCTATGGTAACTAGCTATAAAAATCATGCAGGGGGTCTAATTACTTTTGGGGATGAGACTAAATATATAATTGAAGGTTGGTACCATCTTGATTGATGGATTCCCTATATTAGGTGCATGTTTGAGCCACATTTTTAGTTAAGAATGCATTTTGAAATAGTAGATTGGTGGAAAATGTGTGATTAAAAAATTATAAAAGTTTTGAATTTGCGTGTAATATTATTATATTGAAAAATATGTGATTGAAAAGAAGAGAGAAAAAATATATTTTGAAAATAATGGAGATCAAACATGGGTTAAATGAAGTCCTATTTATTGTTGACTTGAAAGCAAACATAATTAGTGTAGGCCAACTCTATGATGATAATCTTATGGTGTAATGTTCACAAAAAATTCCTGCAGAGTGCTAAAACATGATGGTAATTGTGTCTTAGTGGTGCTAGATCTTGTGATATATGTTATTTGCTTAAATCTAATTTTACTTGACATGTTTCAAAAGATGTCTACAGATCTGTGGCACAAATAGTTTGGACGCCTGAAGGTATGCGTGTTTCATGCTAGAAAGGTAAACAAACTAAAATTGCACATAAACAAGATTAGTTTCTTGATAACTTCACTGAATTGAGTTTCTACATATGAACTTGATAGCGTAGCAAGCTGAAAGCCTCAGTGGTAATAGGTATATTTATGTGGTTGTTGATGATTTCTCTAGGTACACTTGGGTAGGCTTTTTAAGAGAGAAATTTGATATTTTTTAAAGATTTGCATTTTATATAAACAATTGACCACTGAAAAATAATTTGAGTAGACTAAAATTGTAAGAATTAAGAGCGATCATGACAATAAATTTAGGAATGCTAGCTTTTCTAGATTCTATGAAAGTATGGAGTTTTTTGCTCCTAAAATCCCCAGGCAAAATAGTGTGTTGTAGAAAGGAATAATAAGTCCTTATACTAGGGTGATGTTGAACAGTAAGAAATTACCTGTTAAATTGTGGGCTCAAGCTACAGTTTTGCCAGTTTTCAGATTTCTTTTGATTATTTATGTTAATTTTGAAAAATTACAAAACTGACACTATTGTATTTTTTTTAATAATTATTTGGTGGATTGATTTACCCATGGCATGGCGACTATATAAGTTTTCCTTTAGGGTACCACGTTATATCTTATGTTCATATTTTATATGTTAGTTAAGTTTCACAATATATTAAAACCACTTAGAACACTACAAATTGTTTTACAAGCTACAGTCATTGCTGAAAAATTGGTTATAAGATATTCCGACAGCCGGCATGTACGGTCTAAATTGGGTAATTAAGATATAATTTTTAATTAACTACATTTAAGTATTTACACTCACATTTAAAGTATAAGCCTAACTTTATTTTACTTTTTTAGGCTTCTAAACAAGGTCTTTTATTTACATCAAGGGCTCCCTAATGCAAAGCCTCATATTTGTCTATTCATCAGCGCCTCTACCATGCAAGGCCTCATCAGTCTATGCTGATAGCGCATCCGACTTGTAAGTAAAAGCCCAAGAATAACTGACCAAGAGAGGGTGAATTTGTTTTTAGAACAATTTCGAAAAATAAACTTAAATCAATCTAGTTAAGATTATGTTAATCAATTTAATAATAATGGTCAGCAAATAATAAACAAGTAGATTAATCAAAAGCAATGATCTAAGTCTACCGTTACCAAGTTCTCCGGCATGAGCAAGGCATTTTCACTGTATTGATTAGTCTATGGTGCAATCCAACCGTTTACAACACTTTTTGGTGACTTACAAACAAGGAATCTGATTTGTGATAGTCTTGATTTTGAGTATTTGACGACGGTTGATCAATTTATCATTGGATGCTCTAAATAGACTTTAATCACTTTAAATTCAATTGCTAGTAAACAAGATTTACTTGTTTGTTATAACCAAAACTTTAAGGTTATCAAACCATAGCTCAACAAATTCTCTCTTTTTGATTATAACAAATAAGATGATTTGTAAAGTAATATCATCAAGGGATAAGGAATAAATATCTCACATTTAAAGCATATTCCCCCAATTTTTTTACAAACCAAATGTCATCCATTTGAAACATATCAAATAATAGATGATTCAAAGTAGAACAATCATAGTGTTTCGTTTAATCATTCAAAGCATATCTATCATTTCACTCATCTTTCCCTTTTCAAAGCTTTTCAAATCTATCTTACACAATTTCTCCCTTGTGGCATGAATGAAAAGATAGCAAATAGGAGAATAGGAGTATGGCATATATTATCAAAACTTTAAATCAACCAATAAGAATGTTTCCCCTCAATTAAGCACAAAATGCTAAAAATATACAAGTTTAAACAGGAGGATAATCATCACATTTGAAGCAAAATAAATACTAACCAAAGCACGAGTGATGAAATGTGAAAAAGTATAATCAATTAGGTAAAGTTTATATAAATTTCAACCAATGATGCACATAGAATCAATCATGTAAAAATACAATTTTAGCCAAATACTTCAAAATTCATTGGTAATTCTCAATAATCTTCATAAATCTATAAAGTGCTAAAGGTTTAGTGAGAATGTCAACCAATTGATTTTTGGTATTCACAAATCTAATACAATATCCCCCTTTTGGATGCCATTAGTGTACCAAAGAACTAATGTTCTTGTGCCACTAAGATACTTTAGGATTAGATTGCAATCTAGCACATAAACACACACTAAACATAATATCTGGTCTACTTACGGTTAAATAGAGAAGTGATCAGATCATACCTTGATATTTTCTTATGTCAACATATGTAACTTGATCGTCTTTGTCTAACTTGATTGATGAGATCATCGCATTGTTTATTGGCTTCAATTCTTTCATTTCAAACTTCTTGAGCAAGATATACTTATTTTAATTAATGAATATTCCATCATTATTTTGTTTGGTTGGAGCCCAAGATTTGAGTTCTCCTATCATGCTCATTTTCAATTACTTGCTCATATAATTTGAAAATTCTTTAAAAAGAGAAATATTTGTTGCACTAAAAATAATATCATCGACATAGATTTTGGAAAAAATGATCATATCATTCTTTTTGGTTATGATAAAAAAGAGTAAGAACCACTGTACATGTGTATCTTCAAAATAGATGTCTTTTTTTCTTGATTGAAACCTTGGACCACCAATCTAGCCTTGTTACACATAATAATTCTGTTCTCGTCTTATTTATTTCTATAAATCCATTTGGTACCAATAACGATTTGATAACTCAGTCTAGTGACTAAATCCCAAACATAATTTCTATAAACATAATTTCTTATTGCATAGCTAGAATCCAAAATTCATCAAACTCGACTCCTTTAAAATTCTTTGTATCAATTTGAAAAATAAAAGCACAACTATTGAAATGGTTTATAATAGAAGCGCTAGTGCTCATACATTTGGATGAAGAACTAAGAAAGATTCCAATATTGGATTTTGAATCAAATTTTTCCAAATTTTCTTTTGTGTTTGAGATAAAACATTTACAACCAAGTATTTTGAAATAACCGATATTTGGAACTCTATTTTCTTTCGACTAAATTCTTTTGAATCCAAGGATGTTTAGAACTAGTAATGGTCGGGATGCTATATTTGTTGTGGTTGATTGATTTTCTAAAATGGCACACTTCATTCCTTGTCACAAAGCTGATGACGCTACTCATGTGGCAAATTAATTCTTTCGTGGAGTAGTACGTTTACTTGGAGTCCCTAGAAACCATTGTTAGTGATCGATATGTTAAATTCCTTAGTTATTTTTTGCGTGTTTTGCGGGGTAAGTTGGGAACAACTTTGTTATTTTCTACTACTTGTTACCCCCCAGACAATTTGGTCAAATCGAGGTAGTAAATAGGACTTTAGGAGCCTTGTTACGAGCTATTCTTAGAAAGAATCTAAAGTCGTTGGAAGCTTTCATTCCTTTCATTGAATTTGCATACAAAGACGTGCATTCTAATACGAAATTTTCACCTTTTGAAATCGCTTATTTTTTTAATCCACTAACTCCATTGGATTTGTTGTCTCTACATGTTAATGAGATTGCTAGCCTTGATGGAAAGCATAAGGCCGAGTTAGTAAAGAAAACTCATGAAGAAGCACAACAACGCATTTTGTACAAGAACGAACAGGTTGCTAAACGAGCCATAAAGGAAGAAAACAAGTCACCTTTCAACCTGGGGGTTCATTTGCGTAAAGAGAGATTTCCTAATCAACGGAATTCTAAGCTGAAACCACGTGGGGATGGACCATTCCAAGTTTTGGAGAAGATCAATGATAACGCATACAAGATTGATCTTCCCATTGATTATCAGGTTAGATCTACCTTTACAACTAGCCTTCCCTTTTTTGATGTAGGTACGAATTCGAGGACGAAGCCTTTTGAGGAAGGAGGGAATTATATGGGACAGCTAGGAGGAATGGAACATGAAGAGGAAAAAAAAAAGCATAAGCTTGAGGAAGGAACTCAAGATGAGCTTGGAGAGGATGCAAAAGACGTGGATTTTTGAATACCAACTGGTCCTATAACAAGAGCTTGGGCAAAGAAGCTACAAGAAGTCATTCCAGGCTTGGTAGGATGTGTACTTGAAAAAGAAACCAAGTCCAAGGCTAATTCCAACGAGTTGGGCTTACAAGATCATCAATCTTATTCAAGTCCAATCTAATGAAAACCCAATTACATTGAGTTAAGTCATTTAGTTATTTTCTTTCTTAAATTTTTTTTTTTGGACTTTAGTTATTTGATTTTGGGCATAGACTCATGTATTATTATGTTAGGCCTTTGTTTTAATTACTTTGATTGATTTGGGCCTATTTTGACCCGACTTATGTAGGGTTCAAAAGGGGAATTTGAGATTTAAGGTTTTATATTAGCTTTACAAGCCAACTTAACATTATAGTCTTGAGAGGATTTGTTCTCCTACTTTGTTCTTCACCAACTTTTCGGGAACTCCAAGTGCTAACTTGTGATTTCCAAACCTTTATAATATTGGTTTCTGGTTCTTTATAGCCACGGGGTCAATATTCTTTCTTTACCTTTGAATTCCTTGTTTGTAGACAATCCCGGTTCGTATTCCAAAGTATTGTTGTCGGGTCTCACGACATTGTTCACCGAGGTTTGCAACATACCTACAACAATTTTTTTTTTTTTTTTTATCTTTGGTACCCAAATAATTTGTAAGGGCAGTTTATGATATACAATTGAGAGGATTTTTTCTCATGCTTTATTCTTTAGCAATTTCTTGGGAATTCCAAGTGCTAACTTGTGATTTCCAAACCTTTATAAATTACCTGCAACAATTTTTTTATTATCTTTGGTACCCAACTAATTTGTAAGGGCAGTTTATGATATACAATTGAGAGGAATATTTCTCCTACTTTGTTCTTCAGCAACTTTGCATCATACCTTCAACAATTTTTTTTTTAATCTTTGGTACCCAAATAGTTTTGGGTCCTTAGTAGTTAGAGTTTGTGGACTTTTGAATGCACTTCAAAGTGTGATTTCTTCTTGATAGAACAATTGAAGGTTACATGTCCACTTTGCTGCAAAAAACTACATGTGAAAAAAAAAAAAAAAAAAAAAAAAAGTTTACCAATTCTTCTTTTATTGAAAACACATTTTTTTTCACAAATCATTAAAACAAAACTTTTCTTGCCTTCAGTAAATTTGTGAACAATCTTATTCAAATTTAAATTCTTTCCTTTTAAAGAGGAATTCTCCTTAAGTAAAGAACTGTAATCGACTTTTCTTTTTCAAAATAATTTTGAATTTCAAAAAGTTCCTTTACCTCTTTTCCAGTAAAGAATTTTTCTTTTTGAGAGTAGAGTGTTTGAGATCAAGTTTTTCAAATTCTTCAAGAAGTTCATCATATGAGGTAGATAATTCATCAAATAAAAAATTGTCACTTGTGTTTCCATCATTTTCAATGTCCATGAAGTACATGTTGACAACTTCCTATTGATTTTCATTTTCTTCATGATCACCATCTTCACTTTTATCCCATGTTGCTTGGAGTACTTTCTTTTTTGAAGAATTTCCTCTAGTTCGGACAATCGATTTTCTTGTGGCTGAATTTGTCACAATCACAGTAAACAATCTAATTGCTTTTTTCTTCTTCCCTTTCTTCTTTCTTTTGAAATTACCAATTGTTGTGAAGATCCCTCCAATTGTTGACAAGAAGAACTAGGTCATTAAGTTCTTCATCATTTATATTTTCGCTTGAAGGGGCCTTCATCCATTACTGACTTTAAAGCAATTTGGGGATTTTCTTCTTCTTTGCTTTTCAACGTTTTCTACTTTGTGACGGTATGATTTAGCCAACATGAATCAATGTTCTATAGAATGAATATGTGTTGATATCGTTGGTGTTTTCTATCAACATACTCAACGAGCTCCAATTCTCTGAGAGAACTCACAAGTTAACTGTTAGTGTATTTTGTATCAAATCCTTTAAGATCATTAACAACATCGATAAAACAAGTGATCGTATCAACACTAGGTTCATTTTCTTTCATAAAGAAATTTTCTAATTCCTCAACTAAAAGTTTTTAGCTTAGTTTCTTTTACTTTACTAGCCCAAGTGATTAACTTTTAAGGCATGCCAAATATCGAAAGTGGAATCACGTGTTACTACAATTAAATTAATTTTTTTCTAAAGCACAATAAGTGTATTTTTTACTCTACCACTTAAAGACAATTTTATTTTATTCAGTCCTTGTTTGGGCTCCATTAAAATCAAATTTTGGGGAAAAAAAACTAATATGGAATAGTAATATATATTGACTGAACATAAATCCTCATTTTAGCCTTTCAGTAGTTATAATGAGTACCAACAAAAAAAGGAGGATGATCTGTAAAATAGCCCTCAACATTTTAAAAATTGTGGTTAAATTTTAAGTGAGAATCTAGCATAACTAACTAAGTGGGGGGAATTGGATTTTAGAACTTCTCAAAAAAAAATAAGCTTAAATCAAGCTAGTTAAAGAATGTAAATGGAACTCTCACCTTAAAGAATGTAAATGGTAATAACAACAAGTAAAGGGTAGAGATGATGATGCAAACGATAAAATCGTGGAGGTTCGATCTAAACTAATGATTTACATCCTTTGTTATGAAAGCTTTCCGGCACGAGTAAAGTCTTTTCATTATATTGATTAACTTGTGGTCCTTTACAACACTTTTCGGTGATTTACAAACAAGGACAACCAATCCTTATACAATATTGAGCTTGACGGGACCTTAATATGGCCCCCAAGTATAACAAAATAATTTTACAATGAAACTCTCACCTTAATAAATGATACAAATGAATAAGCACTAATGATAATTACAAATTAGATTCAATCAATCAAAGCTTATCAATGAGAAGATGAAGAAGAACTAAATCCAATTCAAGTTTAAAAAAATCTTCTCAAAAAATTTCTCTCTTTTAATGAATGATAGCAATAAATTAAGTCCCTAGAGAGATGTGAGAAACTTTGATGAATATGATGATTTTAGAAGTTTGATTCACAATCGTTCAAAGTATGAAAATATGAAGAAGTGGATGAAATAGGTACATTCAATTTTTTATTTTTATTTTTATAAATATGATGAAAAGAGTTTGAATCAAACAATGTTTTCGATATGAATAAATAAATAAATTAAATGATTGCAAATGTTGGCTTAAAGAATTCTCTTGGAATATATCTCACTTAATGCTCTTGACACTCTTACAAACAGTATCACCAACTAGAAGTACGGGCTTGTGTTCGGACGACCAAAAATAGTTGTTATGCATTTAAAATCACACTGGTTAAAAATTCGATCGTTGTACCAATTTGATGTCTGTATGGATCAATTGGACGTCTGTCAAAACTCTCTAGGATTTCGAACAATGGTCTAGACTTTCACGTCTTTTGGCCCGTCGAACTGTTCGGACATCCGCATCCTCCGACAAAACATTCGACAAATATTTCCATTTTTGACCCCGTTTAATTCGATTTAAATATTTTTTATGAATGTAGACTCTTGGAAGGCGTTTTTAACTAGTTTCAAGGTAAATGATGTTTTAAAAATATGATCTAAGTTCAAACATCGCTTTTAAAATCAATTTTACTTTTGATTAGAATATTTTATACAAGTCATAATTAAAATAGCTTTTAGTGCACAAAATAATTTTTGAACTTTTATTATTCATTGCCAAAGATCAAAGTAGTATTAGTACCTTTATATTTGAACTAAGAAATCTAGTCTTTGATCTTGCTTCAACGTTTGGTTGTTTGGATATTGTCTTGATCTTTCTTTGACGTTTAACTCTTAACCTCTTAATCTTAATCTTGATCTTTCTTTACAGGTCTAATTTGTGATAGCTTTGATTTTGATATTTTGACAACGATCAATCAATTTATCATCGTATACTTTGAAGGCTATAATCACTTTAAATTCAATTTTTAATAAACAAGATTAGCTTGTTCATTATAATAAAAAACTTTAAGTGCAATGGTAAGGCCACAACTTCACCACTGCATAAGTGCATTCTCTAAGCAAGGCCTCATATTCATCTACGCATCAGCGCTTCCGCAATGCAAGGATATACGATATACATTTAGCCTCAGGCAAGGCCTCGTCTTCACCTATGCATCACCACCACTGCAAGACCTCATCTTTGCGTATACATTAGTGCTTCCACCATGAAAGGCCTTATCCAGGAATATGCATCAGTGACACCGCCATGCAAGTCCTCATTTTCTCCTATAGATTATGGCCATTACCATGCAAGGCCTTATCTTCGCCTCCTATACATCAGTACTTCCGTTATGCAAGGCTATGAGCTAGCATATGCATTAGCTCCACTACCATGCAAGGCCTCCTGGCTTATTCATCAGCGTCTCTGCCATTTAAAGCCTTATACTAGTTTATAAATTATCATCACCACCATCAGAGTCCTTACCCCTATGCAACTAGTCTACACTATGCAAGACGTCACCCTAGCTTATGCATAAGTGCCTCCACCATGAAAAGTCCCTATCTTTGCCTATGCATCAGGGCTTCCTCCATGTAAGGCCTCATTTTTAAACATGCATCAGAGCTTCCATTATGTAAAGTCTCATTTTTACTAGTGTTCTAAAAGGCTTGCCTAGGCACGATCGAGAAGAAACGCCAAGCCAAGTGGCTTGGGCCCTTATTTAGCGGTCAACGACAATCGTTGACCACTAATATGAGCCTAGAAGGGCAATCATTCACTTCATCTGCCCCTAGATTCAAAATAGTTGCTTGAAGACTTGAACAAGGAAAAACTCCCAAAAATTTCTCTCCTCCAATCTGCAACATCTCGACACTTTTGTCTTCCAACAGCTGCTCTTTTTCGATACTTTCTACGGTGAGTTAGCTAGATGCACTCAATCTGAAAATAAAAGAGACAAACCTAGGATTTTTCATTTTACACTAGGTCCATACTCCATAGTGGGGCCATACTAATAGTTTAAAAGTGCTGAAGGAGACAAACCTAGCATCTCCATACTAAAAGAGTGGTTAATGAGTTATTGGCATTGTGTGTCCACAGTGGGTTTTCTTTGGTGTACACTATCAATTTCACCAATTTTTTATGTATAAAATGGGGTTGGTAGGTGGATAAAGGCAAATATAATAGTGTTAGTGTATTTGTTATCATTATAATATTCATTCATGAATTTGGCAACTTGATCAATATAATCTTCATTCAAGAAATTGTGTTCTTTTTACACTAAAGAAATAAGGGAAATGAGGAAACTTAGGGTATTTCGCATTTATAGAACCTATAAATTTGTCTGCCTCTTTGTCCTATTGTATTTTAGTACACTGAACCCCGATGTTTATAAATTTTATATTTTTTTTCTATTTTTAAGGAACCAATGGAAGAAGGTGCTTCTTCAACAATATCTAAATCCCTGGCTAGTCAACTCAAAAGAGATTCCAGAGATATTGGATGGGAAATCAGGGTTTTGGTAGATCCAAACAATCTTAATAATGTGAAATGCATATTATGGGATAAGATTACTAGGGGAGGGATTTCTAGGCATAAACTTCACGTAGTGAGAATCTAGGGAAGAGGTGTGGCATCATGTCCTAAAGCAAGTGAAGAACAAAAATCAAGTGTGTTGAGGCGATTCAAGAGACCAAGTCTAAAAAAATAGAGAAGCTATTGAATGATGCTAAGTTGAGGGAAGATGCAATTTATCTTTGCCTACAATAGATGAGGAAGAAGAAGATGAAGTTACTATTAATGATAGTTTTAAACTATTTGTGGAAGCTCTAGCTCAATAAGGACCGGTTACATTCCTTCTTCCCAATACCAAATAAGGGAGCCACTTTTGAAGGGAGAGGTGGAGAGGACAACAGAAACTATAAGGAAGAAAAAGAGTGGAAAAATAATGGGTGTTCAATTATAACCGATGCTTGGAGTGATAGAAAAAGAAGAAGCATCATGAATTTGTGTGTGAATTGTAAATTAGGGACCACATTTATTTCATCAAAGGAAGCTTCAAAAGACGCTCATACGGGTTGACATATTTGACTATGCCAATGATTGTGTTAAGGATATGGCCACCGCAAAATTGTTGGAATTATAATGGCCTAACATATTTTGGACATCATGTGCTACTCACACTTTAAACCTTATGCTTGAAGGAATCTCAAAACTTCCTAGCTTCAAGGGAGTGGTTAAAAAGGCAAAACCATTCACTATTTTCAACACAAGACTTTGGCATTGATGAGAAAGTTCACAAAAAAAGAGATAGTTAGAACGTGAATCACTAGATTTGCATCATCTTTCTGAACATTACAAAGTTTTCTTGATATAAAAACAAGAGTTGAGAAGTATGATGACTAGCAATGGCATAACACGAAATGCTCTAGGTCTAAAAAAGGAAAAGAGACATTTCATATTGCTGTTCTGAACGATTATTGGAACACAATAGACTTGTGTTTGAAGGTATTCACTCCTAGTGAAAGTTCTTAGACTTGTTGATGGAGACAAAAAAAACCTTCAATGGGCTTTGTTTATGGAGAGATACTAAAGACAAAGGATGACATTGCAAAGAAATTGAAGAGGGAGTACCATATGCCAATCTTGGACATTATTGATGATAAAAGTAAGGGTCGCCTTGATAGTTCACTTCATACAACGACTTGTTTTTTGAATCCGTTCTATTTTTTCAAGAATCCATGTATCAAAAGATGATAAATAATTTGATTGCTAGTTTTGAGAAATATTGAGTTGCAAAGATCCAAAAGGTTCATTTGGAAGGAAGCTTGCAATAAGTGCATGTGAGAGAACAATGATGAAAATTACAATCCGAGTATGTTAACATACTCTTTCACTTGTATCAATAATTTATTATATTTTGTATATGATTATATAAATATTAAATAACATGTTTGTCTCTTTCACTTATATTTATTAGTGAGTTGGTGGGATTTTATGGGAATGAAACACCAAATTTAAAGACCATGGCAAAAATGATATTTGGTTTAGTCACTAATTCATCCGGTTATGAAAGAAACTGGAGTTCTTTTGAAGGGGCAAACCCATTTTACTTACTAAAGAGTGATGAATAATTACTTCAATATGCTTTGCTCCATTAAATGTAACCTCTTTTTTTTTGTAGATACACACGAAGAAACTAGGATGAACAATCTTGTCTATGTCCAACTTAAATCAAGGTCCCAAAACAAGAAGAGGAAGAAGAGCAAAATAGAGACTCTATTAGCAAGTGATGCAATAATGCTCAGAATGAAATATGGAGCCTAATGAAGAGGATTTTATATCGGACGACATAGAGAATGAATTAGATGAAGAAGAGGACATTGAATTGGAGTATGATAAGTTAGATAAGATTTAAGTTCATATGCTATTTTTATTTACTATTTAGTATTTACATTTGAAACTTATTTTTTTATTGGAAACTTTTGAAAAAAATGTATAAAGTTCCTATAAATCCCTTTTTCATGTTTGATTGGTATTATTTTTAATTATTAAATGATTTTTCGATTGATTAAAAATTAAAATAATATTAAAATAAGAAAACGCCTCTTTACGCTTTTTACACATATGTGGGCGTCTAAGCTCGTTTAGCCCATAGGCTTTCATGCATTGCCACACATTTGCCTATTAAAATAGTGACCTATGCATCAGTATCTTCGCTACGTAATGGTCTCATCTTTGCCTATGCATCAACGTCTCCGCCATGAAAGGCCTTACCTTGGCAATGCCTTACCATGGCAGCTTCAGTGTCTCTATCGTGCATAGCCTCATCCTTGCCTATGCAACAATGCTCCTACCATGCAAGGCCTCATCTTGGCCAATGCACGACCCTATCTTTGCCATACATGAGCACCATTATCATGTGAGGCAGGATCTTAGCCTATGAATCAGCGCCTACGTAATGCACGGACTTGTACTCACATGTCCATCAGCGCCTCTACCATTGGTGCAATGCCTCATCTTCATTTATGGATCCTACCTACACCATGCAAGCCCTCGTCTTTGATAATGCATCAGCACCTCCGTAATGGAAGACCTCATATGCATATGCTACCTCTGTCATGCAAGGCCTTATCTTCACCTATGTATCCTAGCCTCCGCATGCAATGCCTATACATCAGTGCCTCAACAATGCAATGTCTCATATTCGCCTATACATCTGCGCCTCTACCATGGAAGGCCTCATTTTGACCTATGCATTAGTGCCTCTACATTGCATGGCCTTGTCTTCACCTATACATCAGTGCCTTCGACAAGTAAGGTCTCATCTATGCCGACACATTAGTGCCTCCGCCATGCAAGTCCTCATCTTGCCATAGATTAGTGCCTCCGCCATGCAAGTTTTCATAGTGTCTTCACAATGGAAGGTATCACTATGCAATAGCACCTCCACCACCTCACCCTAGTCTATACATCAGCCAACCGCCATCTTCCCCTTTCGATTAACCTTAACGGCCTTCCCTTTGAAGTTGCAAGTCCCCATCTTTGCCTATAGATTAGGGCCATAACCATGTAATGTCTCAACACTTTAATTTATAGAGAAACATCCATTCTCGGATTGTAGTTGACAACCCCAAATGTTGGTCAATTTTCACTTTTTCAACCCACTTGGCTGAAAACTTCCCTCCCACTCAAACACATGCATGTTGCTTGTAACCGCCCATCACATGTCACCCTTATGCCTATTTCACCAACTAAATTCGTAGACTGAAGTCAGCTAGAGGGCAAGGTATTAATGCTGCCGAATGTCTCCAGACATGTCTCCGGACATCCCACACTTGTGCCACCACAATGCAAGGCCACATCTTCGCTTGTGCACCAACGACTTATAGGTAAGGCATAATCCTAGCTTACATATCAGCGCCTCTACCTCACAAGAGCTCATATTCGCCTACGCATTAGGGCGTGTGCCATGCCCTCATCTTTGCCAAAGCATCAGTGCCTCCGTCATGCAAGTCCTCATCCTGGCCTATGCTACCTTCTCTAAGCAAGTCTTTATCCTATAGCATATGCAACAGTGCCTCCACCATGCATAGTAATATCCTAGCCATGTAATAGTGCCTCTATCATGCAAGACTCATCCTGCCCTATGTAAAAGTGCCACCCATGTAAGGCCTTATATTGGTCTATGGATTTGGTCCATCATCATGCAAGGCCTCGTCTTCATCTATTCATTAACACCTCTGTCATGAACGGCTTAATCTTGGCTATGTGTCAACTCCACCATATAAGGCCTCATCTTCGCCTATACATCAGCACTTCCGTCATGAAAGGCTTCATCTTAGCAAATACATCAGTTCCTTCGCCATGCATGGATAGCCTTATCTTCGCCAATTCATCAACTCCTCCATCATGCAAGGCCTCATACAAGCCTATGTATGTTGGCTTATGCATTAGCGTCTCCATAATGTAAAGCCTCATCAAAGCTTATGCATCAGTGCCTCCACCATTTAATGCCACATTGTTGCCTATGCATCTCCACCATGCACTCATCTTCACATATGCATCCGGGTCTTCGACTATGCATCAGTATCTCTGCAATGGAAAGCCTCACATTCACCTATGCTACCTATGCATCTGTACCTCCTCCTTGTAGGGCTCTTCTTTTCCTATACATCAGTGCCCCAACAACCTATGGCCACATCTTCACCTATACATCAGCGTATTCGCGATGCATGACCCAATAAGCCTATGCATTAGTGCATTCACCATGAAAGGCCTCATCCTAGCTGATGCATCAGCACTCCACAACTTGTAGCTTTAGCAAAATCACAATATTTATGCGCTTGTGAACCAATCTATTTTGAAAACACACCAGTATATTGCCCTTAAAGAAGAAGATGGGCCAGTTAGGAAGTTTATATTGAAGAACTAGAAAAATAAGGATGAACTACTGTATACAGATAAAATAACAATTTCATTAACAACCTGACAAGCGACTATGGCATAAAAGGTGAAAAGGTGGAAGGGAAAAAGAGAAAAACATACTCAGCAGCATAAAAAGTTCAATATTAATTTATAAAAACCCTTTTTAGTTGCAGCATGCACAATGCATGTTTTAAAAGTCTCACTTTATATTTTGTGTTTTTAGTTCAGGCAACATGTTTGTTGTAAAAAAATTTACAGCGCACATTAGTGCACAGTTGTTATTTTCTCTAAAAAAATTAAAAATTACAAATATTTTCTCTATTTTTAATCTATATGGCGTGCTTCAGAATTATGTCATAAATATTCAACATTTACAATGTGTCTAAAATGTATGCCGTAAATACTTTAAGTAATTGCATTGTTATGGCATACATACATTTATTGCATGCCCTAAAAAGTCTACTTTATGGCTTGCTTTATATGCACGCCGTAAATAAATTCTGTAAAAAGCTACCTTTGTTGTAGTGTTATCAACTACCTTCCAAAATATTGCCTTAAATCCCACTAGTTTTTGAGTTTAATTATGAATGTCAATATCATCTAATTGTTGCTAACGATCTAACACTCAATAAAAACCATTTTTTCAAGCCCTAGAGATGACCACTGTCCAGTCAATTTCCTAACTCCTTTTGCACCCTTAACAACGTCCATTCATTCCCAAACTTTTACCACACAAATATATGAAGGTAATTATGTCATAAATCACTGTAAGTACATCATTTTCAACGTCAAGTTAAGCCTTTTTTACATAACATTGAATCAACAAGCTTACTACGAGTGTTTTGGTTTCCATTGCATTATCATGTCAGAAATCAAGTTCTAACTTACTAAAACTTATTTACATAATAAAAACTCTTAAAGAATTCAAAGTGATAAATATACATTCTTTTAATTACTTTATAAAATCGAAGGTAGATTGACTAAAATACAGTAACCATCACTTTCTGTCCATAGTGATTTAACTTAAGTTCTTGTAAACCAATTTCCCCTCTTTTTCTATCATAAACTCATGAAAACGCCCACATAATCTTAAACAAGTTCAAAGGTTCAAGAGGTTATTAAACACTCAAAAGTAATAAAGAGAAACCTCAAAAATGTGACAATACCTACCTCATAAATTTAGTTCCTCCATCTCCTCAGTTTGTTTTGTTTTCTCTCTCACTTGGAATCGATTGGAGGTAAGTTGGAGTAGTATATCTCTTGTATGGGGTGTATTTTAAGTACAAGGCGGTCTCTTGTATTAAAATCTAATTTTACACTTAACTTTGCCGGCACAATTCAAGTATTCTTGACCTAATACATTTTACTTGCCCTAAGATTCGAAAATATTTTATTGAGGAAATTTCTCAACCGTTCATTCGATTACTTACCTAATTGACACCAGATCCTCGACCGATTTCAGCAATTTGAACTTCAATATTTATAACTTTACACGAACCTTATTATTTTATATTGTGATCATGTCACTTCATGCCTAATGTCCCGAGTATTTAATTACATATCTAGGATTTCAAAGGACCTTGATGAAGTCCAATTAAGAGCATATAATCTTGTATACTTCTGAAGTAATAATTGCTTAACAAATAAATGCCCAACACATCGATTAACCTAATTTTCCACCATAGCTAAACGAAAAATTCACCACCTAGGTCGGGAAGGTCGAAAACTAATACCACACAAGATATTAACCTTAACGATCTAATGTACCATTAAGGTCAAAGCAATTATAAATAATCAATGCAAATGCAAATGACAATGTAAACAGCATGAAATGCATAAATCATATCGGCCAAGTGTGTTAATGTAAAGCTTGAGTATTATAAAAGACCTCATCCTGGACTATGCATGAGAGTCTTGCCCATGAAAGGCCTCATCCTGACCTATACAACAACAGCTCCACCATGCAAGGCCTTGTTTTCACCTATACGTTAGCACCTCTACCATACAAGGTATCATCCTAGCCTATGTATCAACGCTTCCACCAGAAAAGGCCTAATCCTATCTTATGCATTAGTACCTCCACCATGCAAGCCTCATTATTGCCTGTGCATCAGTGCCTCCGCCATGCAAGGCTTCATTCTGGCCAATGTATCATATCTTCCGCATATACAAGGCCTAATCGTGCTTATGCATCAGCGCCATCACCATCAAGGTGTCACCTCATCTTCGTTAGGCATTGGCACTAAGGTTTCCCATCCCCAACCAGCGAATTCAAGTTTTGTACAAGTGAAGAAATGAAAACTCGCGAAAATTGACTAAATAAATAGTTTATAGAAATTATTAAGAAGCACGTTCCCAAGAAAATTAAGGGAATAGTCCCAACTTTATTTCTCTCCAAAATGAAGAGGCACGTTCTCAAGAAAATAAAATGGCCGGCAAACACTCGTTGCCTCCATCAACAATTTACTAATCTACTTCATCTCACTCCCACTAATTAACGATGTACTCAAACTTTAATTTATAGAGAAACATCAATTCCTGGATTGCAGTTAACAGCCCCCAATGTGGGTTAGTTTTTCACATTTTCAGCCCACTTGGCTAAAAACTAGCCTCCCACTAAAACACATACCTAACTGCTTGTAACTGGCCGTCACTTGTCAACCCATCGATCAATGCCAAATGACCCGCGTCTCGGATTCTATCATGTGATAGAACTATCAAGAAACTCCAGCGTCATCATGACTTCATTACCTGGGGCATCACATTTCCAACCTTAATGACTTGCCTAATTCCTTTCGGAATGTGCGGATTGTTCGAACATCTTGCACTCCAGCCACGGCGAAGTATCGTAAAGATATCATCTGTGCCATGCTAATTTTTTCGATAAAGGTCCTCACATAAGGCCTCATCCTGGCCTATATATCAAGGCCTTTGCCATGAAATGCCTCATCTTTGCCTAAACATCAGCGCCATCACAATGCAAGGCCTCATCTATGCATGTGCATCCACACATCAGCCATATAAGGCCTCAGGCCTATGTATCAATGCCTCAACATTACTAGACCTCATCTTCGCCTATGAAATAGCATATTCGCTATGTAAGGCCTCGTCTTCGTAAAGGCATCAACGCTTTCACCACGAAAGTCCTTATTAGGCCTATGCATGAGCACCTTCGCCAAGCACTAAGTCCTTAGGGCCTATGCATCAGCGCCTCCGCCATTAAAGGCCACATCCTGTCCTATGTAATAGCACCTCTGCCATGCAAGACCTCATCCTACCTATGCATCGGCACCGTCGACATGCAAGGCCTCATATTGTCCTATGAAACAGGGCCATCGCTATGCAAGGCCTCATCTTCACCTATGCATCAACACCTTCACTAGACAAGGCTTCATCCTGGCTATGCATTTGCTCCTATGCCATATAAAGCCTTATCTTTTCGTATGCATTAGTAGTTCCGTGATGGAAGGCCTTGTCCTCGCCAATCAATCAGCTCCTACGCTATGTATGGCCTCATACGTGCATTAGCGCCTCCATCATGAAGCCCTTATCCTGGCATATGCTTTAGTGTTTCCATCTTGTAAGGCCTCATCTTCACTAATGCATAAGCACTTGAGCTACGCAAGGTCTTATGCATAAGCGCTTCGGTATTTATGCCTTAGTTTCGCATATGCATCAGGGCCTATACCATGCAAGGCCTCATCGCCGCCTATGCATCAGCACCACTGCCTTGCAAGACCTCATCTTTGCCTGTGCATCAATCCCTCTATCATACAAAGCCTCATCTTCTCTTATGTATCATCGTCTCCCTATGAAAGCCCTCATCTTTATTTATGTATAAGTGCCTCCACCGTGTAAAGTTTCATCATGGTCGTTGTTGTTGTGTCAGCGTCTTCGCCATGTAAGGCCTCATTTTAACATATGCATCAACGGGTCCACCAGTTGAGGCCTCATCTTCGCATATGCATTAGAACCTTCACCATACAAAGCCTCATCTTCACCTAAGCATCAGGACCTTCACCACGGAAGGCCTCATCTTTGACTATGCATAAGCGTCTGTACAATGCAAGGCCATATTTTCGCCTATGCATCAGTGACTCCGCTATGCAAGGCTTCACAGGGCCTATGCATCTGCACCTTATCTTGTAAGCCTTTTCTTTGCCTATACGCCAATGCCTTCATCATGCAAGGCCTCATTTTCACCTATGCATCAATGCCTCCACCATGCAGGTCCTGTCTACGTATAAGATGCCTTTGCCATGCAAGGCCACATCCAAACCTATGTAATGGTGTCTCCATTGTGTAAGTCCTCATCCTGCCCTATATATCAGCAACGCTGCCACGCAAGGCCTCTTCTATACTTATGGATAAGGGCCATTGCCATGTAAAGCCTTCTCTTTGATTATGCATCAGCGTCTTTACAACGAAAGGCCTTATGTTCACATATGCATCAGTGCCTCTGCCATGTAAGGCTTCATCTCGGCCTACACATCCATACATATGCCTTAAAAAGCCTTATCTTTGCCTGTGTTGGCATTTTCACCATGTAAAACCTCATCTCCGTCTATGCATCAGTGCCTCCACCATGCAAGTCCCTATCCTGGTGTCACATAGTGAGAATGTTTATCCCCCGATTCGGCACGGCAATGACGCTAACAGCTAGGCGTGGGCCCATTTTACCAAATAGTGTACTAATGATATGATCATATACAGATCTTCTCCCTAACATCCTACTAATAGCATACATGTATGCTAGTTGTTCGGGCTTGCCGACCTCAGAATGAGGGAAAGGCGACCTTGAGGCGTTGTACCTCGAGAGCCAAATTTGCGATCCGTGAAAGTTGGAATCAGAGCGGGTCCGCTCGAGCGTGCAGTGTTGTTATGGAACAATGTCGTGTGTTCTTGCGGAGAAAAGATTTTGGGCCACAGATCATGTCGGCAAGCTGGCGAGACACGATGAAGGAAGCTGTGGGCAAGAGGATGAAAAGGGCAGCATTGCGCAATTACCTAGGTGTCTTTCAAGAACTGTTCGAGGAGCGCACATTGCAGGGCACAATTATTCGACATGCATCGAGGCGCTACGGTTTGGAGGTCGTCCACCCAAGGAATCAATGCTCAAAGAGGCGGATGATGAAGGTTGGTGTCGAAGGCGGTAAGTAAGAGGTACTGCGGTTTGTGAATGTCCATATAGAGTGGTGTCGTTTGTTATTCTTGCAATGAAACAAATTCGGGTTGATGCGAAGCTCACTTCTCGCTACGAGAACGTAAGCGAATTCAAATGGGGGAGAATGGCAAGCACTGAAAATGCTTATCCCCCCATTCAGCACGGCAATGAAACTAACAGCTAGGCGCGAGACCTATTTTACCAAATACTAGTGCACAAATGATATGATCATTGTGGTTATTCTCCCTAACATCCTACTCATAGCATGCGTGTGCGCCAGTTGTTCGAGCTTGCCGACCTCAAAATGAGTGGAAGCTAGCCTGGAGCCAAACATGCGATCTGTGAAACCTGGCCTATGCAAAAGCGCATTGACCATATGTAATACGCCACCGCCATGCAATGCCTAATTTTTTTCCTGTGCATCAACTCTTTTTCTTCCGAATGCCTAAAGCTACCTATACATCAGTTCCCTAACCATACAAGGTCCCATTTTGCCTTATGTAACAGTGCTCTAACCATTTAAGACCTCATAGCCTATACATTAGCATCTTAACCACATATGGCCCCATCTTTGCCTAACCATTAGCGTCTCTCCTTCATGAAAGGCCTCTTCCTGGCCTAATACATCACCTCCTCCGCAATGCAAGGATTCATACTCGCATATCCATCAATGCTTTCGTGCAAGGCCTTGCCCAATCAAAGCCTCAGCTTCGTCAATGAATCAGTGTCATTGTCGTCCAAGGCCTTAATAGTCTTATACAGTATAGCCAAATCCTGCAAGACCTTATTCTAGCCTACACATCAGGCCTTTGCCATGAAAAGCCTTATCTTCGCCCATGTAAGGTCTCATACTCGTATATCCATCAATGCCTTCGTGTAAGGCCTTCGTCAATGAATTAGTGTCGTCGTCGTCCAAGGCCTTACAGTATGATGCAGTAGAGCCTTCATCCTGCAAGGCCTTATTCTGGCCTATGTATCAAGGCCACTACCATGAAAAGCCTTATCTTCGACCATATAAGGCCTTAACCTCTCTTGTGCATCAGCTCCTCCTACATGTAAGGCTTCATCCATGCCTATGTATATTCGCATCTAGTTTTGAAGTCCTCATCTTTGTCCATGCATCAGCACGTTCGCCAAGGCCTCATCTTGTCCTATGCAATAGCATATTTGCCATACTAGTTTTTCATCCAAGCCTATATATCAGAGCTTTCGCCATACAAGACCTCATCCTAGGCTATGCTCATGTGCCTCCACCAAGCAAGGTAGGGCCTATACATCAACTCTTCTGCCATGCAAGGAATAATCTTCGATTATAAATCAGCTTTTTCGTTAAGGAATGGCTTATCGTCACAAATACATCAACTTTTTCGCCTTGCAAGGCCTCATCCTAGCCTATGCATCGGCTTCTTTGCCATACAAGGCCTCATCCTAGCATATGCATCAACATCTCCGACATGCAAGACTTCATACTAGACTATGCATCAGTGCCCCCGCCATGCAAGAACTCATCTTTGCCATGCAAGACCACATTTTGGCCTATGCATTAACTCATCTACCATGTAAGGCCTCAACTTCGGCCATGCATCAATGTCTCCATCATGCAAGGTCAATGCGTTGCCTCTGTATTACAAGATCTTATCTTTGCCTGAGCAATAGTGCCTCCGCTAGGAAATGCCTTAGCCTATGCATCAGCTCTTCTAGCATGATTGGCCTCATATTCGCATATGAATCAATGCCTCCACCACGCAAAGCTTCATCTTGGCCTATGTGTTCGCACCGCTACAATGCATGGCCACATCTTCTCAAACGCATCATCGTCTTCCCATGAAAGGCCTCATCTTGGCCTATATCAACACCTCCGCAATGCAAGGACTTTTACCCACTTTTACGTTTGTGCCTCCACCATGTAAGGCCCCATCTTCAAATATGCATCGGCCTTTACCATGCAAGGTCTCATCTTCGCCTATGCATTAGGGCATCCACCATGCAAGGCCTTACCTTACCTATGCATCAGGGCTTCCGTCATGCAAGGTCACATATTTACCTATGCATCAGTGCCTCCACAATGTATGGCCTTAGTGCCTCCGTATTATAAACCATCATCTTTGTTTATACATCAATTCCTTCGCTACGCATAGCCTCATCCTCGCCTAAGTATGAACACCTCTCCATGGAAGTCCTCATCCTGTCCTATGCATAAAAGACAGCCATGCATGGCCTCATCATGGGGCTATTCATGAGTGCCTTCACCATACAAAGCCTCATCTTGGAACCCTGGCATATGCAATAGCTCTTACACCATTCAAGACCTCAACCTAACATGTACATCAAATCCTCCACCATGCAAGGACACATCTTCACTATGTATTCGCACCTCCATAATGCAAGACCTCATCTTCCCCTATGTATCAGCGTCTCTGCCATGCAAGGCCTCAACCTGTCATTTAAGGTCACATCTTCGCCTATGCAACAGGGTTTGACCAAGGCCTAATCTTTAAATATGCATCTGCATATCCATCATGCATACCTCATTTTCACCTATGCATTATGGCCCCACCCTATAAGGCCTCATCTTCGCCCATGCATCAGGCCACCATCATGCAAGGCCTTATATTCGCTTATGTATCAGCACTTATGCAATGTAAGACCTTAGCCTGGTCTATACATTAGAGCCTCTAAAATGCAAGTTTTTGTCCTAGCCTATTTATTCTAGCCTCAGCCATGCATGGTCTAATCTTGGGTTGTTCATCAACGCATCCACCATGAAAAGCCTCATCTTGGCCTATGCAATAACATTTCTACCATGCAAGGCATTATCCTAGCATATGCAATAGCGCTACGCCATGCAAGACCTTACCCTGGTCTGTGCATGAGATCCTCCACCATGCAAAGACTCATCTTCACCTATGCATCTACGCCTCCACCTTATCGTCACCTATGTATCAACGTCTCCACCATGCAAGGCCTTATATAGACTTATTATGCAGCGCCGTCACCCATTCAAGGCCTCATCTTCACATAGCATCAAGGTCTCCACCACGTAAAGCCTCATCTTGGAACTAGGGCACATGCAATAATGCTTATTCCATAAAATACCTTACCATAGCGGCATCAAACCCTCCACCCAGCAAGGTCTCATCCTTACCTATGCATCTGCAACTCCACAATGTAAGCCATCATCTTTACCTATGTATCATCGTCTCTACCATGCAAGGCCCTAATCTAGCCTATGCCTTTGTACCTCTACATTCAACGCATAATCTTCACCTATGCATTAGGGTCTCTACCATGCAATGCCTTAGCTTCATCTATTTATCAACATCCTATGGTTCAGCGTCTCTGTCATTTAAAGCCTTATCTTAACCTATGATTAGGGCATATGCTTTGCAAGACCTCTTCTTCTTGTATGCATCAGCGCCTCTGCCATGTAAGACATTATCTTAGCCTATGCATAAGCACCTCCGCCATTTAAGATCTCATCATCAATTCGTCGCATATGCTTCAGCGTCTATAAAATGCAAGACATCATCTTTACCTATACATCAATGCCTCCACAATGCAAGGCTTCATCTTCGCCTATGCATTAGCACCTCCCCCATACAAGGTCTCATCTTCCCCTAGGAACTCTACCATTTAAGATCTGACATTTGCCTATGCATCAACGCCGCTACAAAGTAAGGCCTCTCAGCCAGGCCTATGCATCAATGCCTCATCTTTTTAAAGCCTCTCTTTGTTTATGCATCAATTCCTTAGCTATGCAAATGCAAGGATCTTGACCTATTCATCAACAGCTTGACGATGCATGTCCTCATCCTACCCTATATATTAGAGCCTTAGCCATGCATGGCCTAATCCTGGGCTATTCATACTGGCCTCTACCAAACAAAGTCTTATCTTGGAACTCTAACATATGCAATAGTAAATACTCCATGCAAGACCTTACCTGAGCATGTGCATCAAACCCTCCACCACACAAGGCCTCATCTTTACCTATGCGCCTACACCTCCACAATGCAAAAACTCATCTTTGCCTATGTATCAGCGCCTCTGCCATATAAGGCCTCAACCTGACCCACAACTTCGCCTGTGCATCAGGGTCTCCGCCATGCAAGGCCTGATCTTCAAATATGCATTAACATCTCGACAATGCAAGACCTCATCTTCACCTATGCATCAAGGACTCCATCCGGTAAGGCCTCATATTTGCCCATACATCAGAAACTCTACAACGTAATACCTCAGCCCAGCTTATGCACCAGCGCCTCTGCAACACAAGTTCTTGTAAAATAGCTAGAAACTGAATAAAGTTTAGTATGGTTCTTCGACGTTTAAACGTCTACTCCCGTCACTTATGTTTTTGTTCCGAACGCTATTATAGGATGTATTAGTCTTTTAAACATCTTTCAAGCTTTCTAGTGTTCGTCCCCTACACTAGTCAAGCTTTCTAGTGTTCGTCCCCTACACTAGCCATTGTAATTTCCTACTTTTGTCAATTGTAATTTCTAGCTTTCAAGCATCAATGGTCAATTTACACTCAATGCATTTCAATTTTATGTTGCAAGCTTTCCAAAACGATCGGGAGAAGGCGATAGTAGTCTAGCGGAGCAGACTACTATTGCACAGTGTCACTTTCTGTGCTAAGAAGAAAGGCAACCCATGAAAGTTGGTATCAGTGCTGCGGCTATGACCCTCGATAAGAAAGTTGCGGATCCAAATTCCTCGAACACCATAGACGTGGTAGATGTTCAAAAGAGGGACTACGAAACAGTGCATGGATGCGCTTGACAACTACTAGGTTGTGCTATGCCTTGGAGGGCCTCGAGGAAAAAGTCGAGGTGGCTGAGACGAAAATTCGAGAATTACATATCCAACTGTATGAAAGCCAAAAGATGCAGCAGCAATGACTGAAGTTGTTACTATTATATCTAATCTGCAAGATGAGATGGAAGCGTTGAGAGCTCAATTACTAGTGTTTCAACGCACAGCTGGCAATGGGCAAGCCACCGCACATCATAGGCTCAGAATTCCAGAATCGTACACCTACGGAGGGGCACGCAATGGAAAAGAAGTTGAGAACTTATTCGATATAGAACAATACTTTCTTGTGGCTTCGATCAAAGACGAAGCGAGAAATGTTACAACAGCTACCATGTATCTTCATGGGGATGTAAAACTATGGTAGTGGACAAAGTATGCTGATATTCAGGCCAATAGGGTCCGAATAGATTCTTGGGATCTTCTCAAGAAAGCGATCAGATCTCAGTTTTTCCCAAAAAATGTGGAATATGAGGCATGACGGGCATTATGAGAAATGAAACAAACAAATTCCATCAGGAAGTATGTGAAAGCCTTTTGAGGACATATGCTGAATATTCGAGATATGTCGAAAAAGGATAAGCTGAAATACCTTCATGGAAAGGTTGAAACCGAGGACGCGCACGGAACTTCAGAGACAGAAGATCATTGATTTCAGCGTGGCTATGGGAGCTGCTGAATGTTTAAGTGACTATCAATCGAAATTAGGAAAGGATCGACCTTCGGGAAATAGTCAATCCGTTGAAGGTGAAAATAGACCTTACAGACCCAGATCGAACTCAAATGGAGGAGAGCGTTACTCTCTTATTAGGGGAGGAATGTATCAAGGCAACTGTCAGAGTTACTCGCAAGGAAACTATAAAAACAATCGTCAAGAAAACTATAACAACAAAACAGTAACACTAAAACCAAGGAAAAGCAATGGAGGGTAGATCTGATGCCACTCCTAAATTGAAGTGCTTTTTATGTGAAGGACCCCATCGTGTGGTGAAGTGTCTTCAGAAACATACGGTAAATGCACACTGTCAACTAGCAAGTGGTTGCTCGAGTTCAAAGCAAGATACCCCACACAAGTTGGAAAAACAAACGAGAATGGTATCTCGGCCATGCAATTTAGTAAGAGTTTCAAAAGGAATGAACCCTCATTTTTGTGCACTATTCGAGTAGAGGAGATCGAAAAGATGACCGGCCCTATTCCAAAACCTATCACAAGGCTCATTAAGGATTTTGAGGACATCATACTAGAGGAGTTACTAAAGAAATTGCCATCAAGAAGGGCAATTGATCGCGAGATTGAACTTGTTGGGGGTGCCAAACCTCCCGCCAGGGCACCGTACTGTATGTCTCAACCGAAGCTTGAAGAGTTTCGGAAAAAAATGAGAGAAATGTTGGGAAGTGGGATTATCATGCCTACGATTAGTCACTTCATGTCCTAATTGAAATTATCAAGCAAACATGCACGGTGGCAGGAACTTCTCTTCAAAGTTCAGCCTTATGCTGGAGTGTCATCTTGGATCTAGTAATCATGTCACCGATGCTCTTAGTTGTCGAACTGACTTGGCCATCATTTTCTTTATAGCCTCTCTTTCAGGGAGCACAGTAACCACAAATATAAGGGACCAAATTCGGGCGCTTTTGGGTAAGGACCCGACTACTCAATATTTGATAAACCTCATCAAGCAGGGTAAAACTCGACAGTTTTGGCTCGGTGGGGGTCTAGTAAAGACTAAGGGAGACCACCCATCCAGCAAGATAAGGTAGATCATCAGGAAAAGACAGGCTTACTGGAGCCCCTTTCTGTCCCAAATAGACTATTCGAGAGTATATCAGCCAAAAAGACAGCTCAAATCTTCTTCAAACATATTGTTAAATACTGGGGAATGCCTAAGGACATTGTCAGTGATCGGGATCCTCGATTCATTGGCATACTTTGGACCGAGTTCAAACTTCTTAGTTCAACTTTGAGCATGAGTTCTAGTTTTTACCCACAATCCGACGGACAGATGGAGCGCTTCAATTCTATGCTGAAAGAATATCTTCAGTACTCTATCTCTACTTCGCAGAAAAATTGGGTAAATCTTTTAGATGCGGCTGAATGCGTTTCAATGCCCAAAAGAGCTCTTCCCCCAATAAGAGTCCTTTTGAGATTACTATTGGCCAGCAAACGTTACTCCCTCATACTATGGATATCAATCAAAGTACCAAGTCTTCTCAAGCAAAAGTTTCTTCCAAGAGTGGAAGCGAAACATTGAAATTGCTAAGAGTTATCTTGAGAAAGCTCAGAAACGGTACAAAAAGTCTGCAGATCTGAAGCGACCTGTGTTTAAGTTGAAAAGATCCGAAAAGAAGGTTGTTGAAAAGATTTTTGGCCATCGAACTACTCGAGCTTCTGGGAAATATCTTCAATAGTACTTGGTCAAATGGAGAGAATACAATAGCGAAGAGAATACTCAATGGCTCTAAGGACGTCACCAAAGCAAATTGGGGAGAATGTCAAGGGCCGAAGCTTTACTTAAGCCCTTTGACCCTATCGTAGCCGTAGTTTGCCCAACTTTGACCGCACATTGTTAATATTAGTTCAAGTTTGAGTTGTAATTTCCTTTCCAATTTAATAGTTTATTTAAATTGTAAAATAGCTAGAAATTGGAAAAGTAGTATGATTCTTCGGCGTTTAAACCTCCAGTCACTTAGATTTTTGTTCTGAATGCTATAGGGGGTATTAGTCTTTCAAATTGGAAAAGTTTAGTATGAGTCGGTGAATTTCAATTTTATATTAGAAGCTTTCTACAAATTGTAATCAAATTTTCTTTCATCCCGAAACGACCGAGAGAAGGCGGAAGGTAGTCTAGCAGAATAGACTACTGTCAAACAGAAAGGCAACCTGTGAAACTTGGCCCATGCATGCATGTTCTAATCCTCGACCGTTCATCAATGTCTCTGCCATGAAAAGCCTTATCCTGGCCTATGAAATACTGTCTTTGCCATGCAAAGCCATACCCTAGCATATGCAATAGATCCTACGCCATGCAAGACTTCACCCTGGTCTGTGCATCAGACCTCTTCTACCATGAAAGGCCTCATCTTCACCTATGCATTTGTGCCTCCACAATGTAAGACCTCATCTTAGCCTATGTATCAGTGACTCTACAGTGCACAGTCTCAACCTGCCCTATGCTTCAGCGCCTCTATCATTCATGGCCTCATCTTCACCTATGCATCAGGGTCTCCGCCATGAAATGCCTAATCTTCAAATATGCATCAACATCTCCACCATACAAGGCCTTATCTTAACCTATGTATATACTCCTCCACAATGTAAGACCTCATCTTCGCCTATGTATAAGTGCTTCCGCCACGCAAGGGCTCATCCTAGCCTATGCTTCAGCACCTTTGCCGTTCACGACCTAATCTTCTCCTATGTATCAGGGCCTACGCCTTGCAAGGCCTCTTCTTCTCCTATGCATAAGTGACACCGTCATATAAGATATCATTTTGGCCTATACATAAGCACATGCACAATTTAATATCTTAAATTTCCCTATGCATCAAGGCCTAGCAATGCAAGGCACAATTGTCGCCTATGCATCAGTATGTATATAATGTAAGATCTCATCTTTACCTATACATGAACATTCCACCATGCAAGGCTTTATCTTCACCTACATATTAGCCTATGCACCAGTGTCTCCGCAACGCAAGGCCTCATCTTTTCTAAAGCATCAAGGCCTCCATCATGCAAGGCTTCATATTTGCCTATACATCAGCGTCTCCGCTTTCTAAAGCCTCATCTTCGTTTATGCTGATCAATTCCTTCACTATGCAAGGCCTCAACATCACCTACATATCAACACCTCTGCCATGCAAGTCCTCATCCTACCCTATGCATTAGGGCCTTAGCCATGCATGGCCTCATCTTGGTTTATTCATTTGCGTCTCCACCATGCAAAGCCTCATCTTGGAAGAGCAAGCCCATGCATCAAAACCTCTACCATGAATGCCTCATCTTCAACTATGCATCTGCACCTTCACAATGCAAAGACTTCATCTTTAACTATATATCAGCACCTCTACCAAGAAAGACCACAACCTGACCGATGCTTCAATGCCTCTTTCATTCAAGTCCTCATCTTCGCCTATGCACGAAGGTCACCTATAGGGCCTTAACATCAAATATGCATCAACATCTCCACCATGCATCTTCACCTATGCATCAATGCCTCCATCTTGTAACACGCCATCTTTGCCAATGCATCAGGGCCACCATTTTGCAAGGCCTCATATTCGCCCATGCATCATCACCTTTGCTACGTAAGTGCTTAGTATGGCCTATGCATTGGCGTCTATCCAATGCAAGTTCTTTCCCTATTCATTAGAGCCTTATCCATGCATGGTCTCATCCGGGGTTGTTCATTAACGCCTCCACCATGAAAAACCTCATGTTGTCCTATGCAATTGCGGCTTCACATGCAAATAGCACATATGCCATGCAAGACCTCACCCTAACATGTGCATCAGACCCTTCACCATGCAAGGCCTCGTCTTCACCTATGCATATTCTTCTCCATAATGTAAGACCTCATCTTTGCCTATTTATCAACGCATCTGCCACACAAGGCCATATCCTGGCCTACGATTCGGCTCCTATACCGTTCATCTTCACCTATGCATTGACCTATCCTTGCAAGGCCTCTTCTTCTCCTATGCATCAACGCAAGACATCATCATCATGGTACTTAAGTACCTCCGTCATTTAAGGTCTCAGATTTCCATATGCATGGGGGCCTACGCCATGCAAGTCCTCATTGTTGCTTATGCATCAACATCTATAAAATGCAAGATTTCATCTTCACCAATCATCAACACCTTCGCCATGCAAGGTTTTATCTTCACAGATGTATTAGCGCCTCTGCTATGCAAGGCCTTATCAGCCTATGCATCAGTGCCTCCGTCACCTAAGCCCTCATCTTCACCTAGGCATCTGGGCCATAATGCAAGGCTTTACATTTGCCTATGCACAAAGGTCTCCACCATGTCAGGCATCATCTTCATCTATGCATTAGGGCCTCCATTCTGTAACGCCACATCTTCCCGTATGCATCAGGTCCACCATCATGCAAGGCCTCATATTCGTCCATGCATCATCATCATCATCTCTATGACATAAGACCTTAGCATTAGCGCCTTTGTAATGCAAGTTTTTGCCCTGCCCTATTCATCAGAGCCTTAGCCATGCACAGTCTCATTCGAGGTTGACCTATGCAATAGCGCCTTCACCATGCAAATAGCACCTACGCCATGCAAGATCTCACCTAGGCCGGTGCATCAGACCCTCCACTATGAAAGGCCTCATCTTAGCCTATACACCAACGCCTCTGCCATACGAGGCCTCATCCTGGCCTACAATTGATGCCTGTGACGTTCAAGGCCTCATCTTCACCTATGCATCAGGGGTTTGCCTTGTAAGGCCTCTTCTTCTCCTATGCATCAATGCCTCCACCATGCAAGACATCACCCTAGCCTAGTTCTTAAGTACCTCCATCAACTTTGCATATGCATCGCGGCTTACCCATCAACGCCTTTGACTTGCAACCCTTCATCTTCACCTATGTATTAGCACCTCCGTCATGCAAGGCCTCATCCTGGCCTATGCATCAGTGCCTTCGCCATGTAAGGTCCCATCTTCGCCTATGCATCAGGACCTCCACCATTCAAGGCCTCATAATTGCGTATGCAACAACACTTTTATAATGTAAGGCCTCAGCCTGTGGCCTATGCATCAATGTCACCGCTTTGTAAAGCCTCATCTTTGTTTATGCATCACTTTGTTCGGTATGCAAGGTGTCATCTTGGCCTATTCATCAATACCTCCACCATGCAAATCCTTGTCCTGCTCTATGCATTAGAGCCTTAGCCATGCATTGCCTCATCCTAGGCTATTCATCAGCGATTCCACCATAGATAGCCTTAATCTTAGAACCCAAGCGTATTCAATAGTGACTACTTTATGCAAGACCTCATCCTAGCCTGTGCATAAAACCCTCCACCATACAAGGCTACATCTGCACCTATAAATCTACACCTCCACAATGCAAGAACTCATCTCCGCGTGTGTATAAGCACCTCTACCATAGAAGGCCTCAACCTATCCTTCGCTTCAGCGCCTACATCATTCTTGGCACATCTTCACCAATGCACTAGGGTCTCTACCATGCAAGGCCTAATCTTCAAATATGCATCAACATCTCCATCATGCAAGACCTCATCTTTACCTATACATCAAGACCTCTAATAGGTGCATTTTCATACATTTATTTGAGGCCATATTACTAGGCTTTTGTGTCGTTTTATTATTGCATTTTACTTAACTTGCGTCATTTTTATCTTATTTCAGTTTTGGACCTGTTTCCAAGCAATTGGAAAAGAAAGAAGTTTGGAGACTAAGATGCATTTGAGTAAAAGCTGAAGCACTAAAATTGAAGTAATTTGATGTAGAGGACCAAGATGAAAGAAAGAATGAAGAAAATGACTGAAATGAAGATTCGCAAAAAGATTTATAACTGGGTAGCCACCTAGTTATATTGGTCGAGCGACCACTCGATCATCAACATTTGACATAACCAATTTTTTTAGCCTGGGCGCCAACCCAGGCCAAATCGACAAAAAATTTCTAGTTTCCTAATTTGATTACAACTCTTATGGAAACGACATATAATAAGAGATGGCAAATCAGCAGATTGTTAAATAATTTAGGAACATTGATTTGTCAATATTGCAATTGTGTGTCAAGATGTGAAACTAGGTTAAAAAGATTAATACTTAGGAATTCGTGACCCTAGTACATTCATCACATATTATTAGAAAACACCTCGAATCATGTTCATATCCAATTTGGGTTTAGTTAATTATTTCATTCATACTTACATATTTGTCATTAATTCATTTATAAATGCACTTTCCTTTATTTGTTTCGGTTAAAATCAAAATAATTAGAATTAGGACTAATCAATCATTGTGGAAACGACATTCTGACTCAAAAAGTCCACTTTATTACTTGAAACGAACCGTACTATTTTTATTTTTATTAATTTACCTAAGTGCTACTTCATTCTTATTCAGGTCTTGTATACAAAGGTCGCTAGGCGGTAAACTTCTTCCAGGTGATTTGGAGATAGAACGAACCTTTCATCGTAGGCAAAGGGAAACTAGAGCAGCACAACAGGACAAGGAAGAACAAATATCAATTGCAAATCAGCAGATTGAACCAATGCCTATCTTGTAGTCCCAACCAACGTACAGGAAGAAGATGACGAGAACACCTTACTTGGGGATTTCTTGTCACCATTCATTGTCCAAAGTCAATCCAGTGTTGTGTACCCCCATTCGAACAACCGAACTTCCAGTTGAAAATTAATGTCATCCAGCTCTTCCAAAATGGGCATCAGTTCTACGGGTTGGCTAATGAGAATCCACATACATGTATATCTCAGTTTTTAGATATGTGTCAACACTTCAAGTACCAAGGAATATCAGAAGATGCTATCAAGCTGAGGTTATTCCCACACACCCTACGAGATAAGGCACTTGAATGGTTGGATTCACTTCCTGTGGCTAGCATAACTACTTGGAACGATCTGGCTTACAAATTCTACAGAAAATTTTTCTCGGTAGCCTAAGTAGCAAGAATGAGGCACGAAATATCAATCTTCAGCCAGGGCGAATCTACCTTTTGATGAGGCTTGGAATATGTTTAAAAATATGCTAAGGAAATGTCCTCAACATGGGTTTGACAGAAAGACACAAATCAGATTTTTCTGTACAGGGCTGCTTCCTTCTTTCAGGAGCATGGTGGATTCATCATCAAATGGCTCCATAATCACAAGAACTATTGATGGAGCATGGGAATTATTTGAGAGAATAGCTAACACTTCAGTTATGTGGTCCTCTAAACGTGTGGGCAGAAATAAATCAGTCGAAGTCTAGGAGGTTGACACCTACTCTGCCTTATCTGTAAAAATAGACTCATTATTTCATAAGGTTGAGAGCACATCACAAACAGTTAACGTTGCACAAGCCAAAAAGTCAAGTTGTGAGGAGTGTGGAGCATATCAAAACACAGTAAATTGTTCTATTCTGGCACAAGGCATCGAAAAAGTGGACTTTGTACAATGGGGACAACATCAACAAAATAATCCACATTCAGATACTTACAACCCAAGTTGGAGGAAACACCCAAATTTCTCGTGGGCTACTTAAAATCAGAATAGGTAGCATGATCAGTTTCAGCAGCAAGGGAAATTTTGAACTAGAAAAGATGTTCGGGAAATTTTTGGAGAAAACAAGTTATGTCATTTCAAAGAAATTTATTTCATGGGTATTATTTTATTTCTTAATATTTTCAATTTTTAATATAGTTACCAAAAAAAAAAATTTATTGATATAATCATGTTTATCTTTAATTTGAAAATGGATTTAAGCATATCTAAATTCTGTTTTTCCATTTGAAATCTACAGTAACAAATTCAGTTTTCTTCAATCCTTTTAGCATGTGCACGTGAATTTCAAGTTGATTATGTTGGGAATTTAAATTTTAAATTCAAACAGATCATGTTATAGAATGTTTATTATGTGATTAACTTATCTTTAAATTTAGAGTATATTTAATCCAATCCTAATCAGATTTCTTTGTTGGTTTAAAATCACAAAAGGATATCAATTACAAACTCTGTTTATTTGGCATGTGAATATGTGCTTAGTATTTTTTTTATATAAAAAAAAAAAAAACCATTTATGGATAGTGTAAACAATATTTGAAACTTAAAATCGAAACAAATTCTTTTATATACTCTATTTGGTCCTCTTTTTTTCGTTCATTTATTTAAAGTCGGGAAAAAAAACCGCACACACTCACTTTCAAAAACGTTCTGCCAGAATTTGAATGCCTAAAGAGTGCAACCCATATTTTTAATCCTACAATAAATTTCTCTGTCCACTGAAGGTAAGATATTATGTGCAAGTGGAACTGTCCTTGTAATATTTCATATTTTACGTAACGTGAAATGCTAATTGACCTGGGGGTCATTAATGAAATGAAATGTGAGATTTCCTTTGGACTTTCCAAATTGTTGGCAATGATATTTGGCAGCACCTCATTTTTGAGTCAATAAAAACTTGGGGTTTTACATGTTTGCAAGCTAAAGAAGGCCATGGATTAAAGTAACTACCACAATCATAGTACACTTAGATTTCCAAATTCTTAGTTCAAAGTGGATACTCGGTAGCACCAAGAGTAAAAAATGAAAAATTATCAATAATGCTACGTAAATGGTCTCATCATCACTAGAAATGTCGATGATAAAATCAAACAAACCAGAAGGAATCTATTAGTGAAATTCTAAATGGAAGATGTTGGAGAGCTAAATCATTTTCTAGAACTTGAGATGGAAAAAAAAAAAAGAGTTATTCTTCTTCGAACGTAAGTATATCTAAAACTCCTTACAGATGTTTGGGATAATTTGATTGCAAAATTGATATTGACACAATTTGAAGTCAACTCCAAGCTATGTTCTAAAGAATACCTTACTTGGAAAATACAGCCATGTATTGGCAACTAGTCAAAAGCTTAATCTTTGTGTTGCTTCAACGTCTACATTTTATACACAGTTGGGATAACAATCTGCTTCATGGAGAAGCCATAACAGACACGTCTTAAAGTGTTGCAATGAATCCTAAGGTACCTAAAAAGAACAACAATTGACTACGTACTTTTTTACAATAAAAATTGCAAGGTCGTTGGCTATTGTTATCACAATACAATGTCATAGGCTTTGATGTTGAATGAACCACATCAAGATCCATAAGGAACTTTTTGAGCCATACAACTTCCTTTGCCGCTTCTCAAGCTGCCATATGTTTTGTATCAGAGTCTTTATTAGATTGAAAATTTGAATCAATAAACACTATAGGAATCAAATCAACCTTTGAATACACAAGAATATATTCTCTTAGTTTTCATAGATACTTATGCTTAACCGCAATCCAGTTATGTGGTATAGGGTTATACTACTATCGATTAACATCCCCACAACATAGCAAATATCTAGCCTTGCATAAAGCATAGCATACATGAGGCTTCTTACTATGACTGCATAATGAATCTGCTTATCCTCTCTGCCTCATCAAGAGTTTTCATAGAATGCTCCTTCAAGTGGTGTGTTCCATGTCTAAAGGATAAGTGGATCCCTTTGGGATCATGCATAGCAAATTGGACCAATATCAAATTGTTATTTCAACCATTCATTTAGTAATGAAATTGACTCTATATCATTACCATTGAGTAGTATGTCATCCCCATAATGTACGAGGAAAGTTATTTTGTTGTCCTTGATGCACTTGTAAATACAATTCTCATCCAGATTTTGATTGAAACCATAAGTTTTAATGTTTTGGTAAAATCCTTACCTAGATGCTTGTTTAAGGCCATAGATGGTGCAAACTGAAAACTTTGGTTTCATGTCCTTTACTATAAATCTTTCTAGTTGGATATTTTAGATGTTTTCGTCAAGATGGTTGTTTAAAAAGTTGTCTTGACATCAATTTTCTATATCTCATAATCATAATCAACTGCAATGGATAAGAGAATCCAAATAGATTTAAGCATGACTACAGACAAAAAGATTTCCTCGTAATCGATGCCTTTTCTTTGGGTAAAACCTTTTCCCACTAGCCCAACTTTAAAGGTAGAGCTCTACATTCCTATCTAATCTTCTCTTTCTTTTCTAGACCCACTTGAAACCAATGGGTATATGGTCCCCTTCAGTTGCTTCTACCAGATCTAGACTTTGTTGGTACATGGACTCCATTTCCAATTTCATAGCATATTTCCGTGAATTGGCATCTTAGAGTGTGTTTGTTGCATATTAAAATGAGAGAATGCAATTTTTTGAAGTGATGTGATGAGGAATATATTGTTGAAAAAGAAGGAAAAGTTATTGATGTGATGGAAAATATTATTTTATTAAAAAATGTGTGGTTGAAAATGAGTAGAAGAATGAAAATGAAAAAAATAATGTAGGTCAAACAGGGGCTTAGTCCTCCAAAACACTTCGTGGTCAATGGGGATTGCCTCGAAAGACTCTCCTTAGTGTAAGCACCTAGAGGATGGTCAATAATTCTCCCACTTCGTCTAAGATATGGAGATGCTTGCTGATCTTGTTCTGCTGGAGGTGTATTTAAATCTCCAACTATTTCATCACGTCGCTAATCAATTGCCTAAGTGGTTCTACCTTCGATTGTTGGTGAGATTGTATGACAAAAAAAAATTCACCTATGATTTCTATTGCTACCTCTTTAGTTGGAATCCCAAGCTGAGGTGTTGCTTGTGTACTTCTTCCGCTGAAATTGACTTCCTTGAAATCTGTTAGTGTTTTGGAACCACATATAATAGGTTCTACGAAGACCTATAAAATAGATGAACAAAGAACACTTACATTCTCTACTCTAGTACAACCTTATCCTTAGACTCTTTTTCTTTAACATACTTGTTGTCTAAGAAGTTGCATTTGTACTGGCAATACCTTCTTATCACAAGGACTACAAAAGAAATAGCCTCTAGTTCCTTTTGCATATCCAATGATTCATGCATAAATCGGATATAGCCTCCATCTTATCCATCTTTCCTTTCAACAACACATGTGTTGGAGGATCTATATGCAAATGTGTTGCAATTTTGTTTTCCGTCCATTCCATAGTTCCAAGGGTGTTTTAGGAACACACTTGATGGTAGAAGGTTGACCAGATATATGGCAATTTGTAAGGCATATCCCAAAACGAGACTAGCAGAATGGAGAAATTAAACATTAATTATGAAAGGTTGATTATGAACATACTTGATGGTAGAAGGTTGACCAGATATATGGCAATTTGTAAGGCATACATCATTTGTTCCTCGGCTCACTCAATTGGTATAGAAAGCTAATGCGATATATATGTCTTAAAATTATGGGAGAGATATTCTCCATTTCGATCTGATTGAAGTATCTATGTTTTGGTCTAATTGCTCTGCTTTAGTTTGAAATTCTTTGAGCATTTTAAAAGCTTAAAACTCGTGAGTCATTAAATAAACATACCCATATGACGAAGTAACCATCGGTGAATATGATGAAGTACTCATAACCCACTCAAGCTTATGAGCTAAATGGTCCACAAATATTAGAGTGTACTAATTCTTAGACTTCATTGGCCGTGTCCTTTGTAACAAAAGGACCTCTTCATCATTTTACACTTCAAACATGATTCACAAACTGGAAAAAGATTGTACCTTTAAGTTACTTAAATGACCATCTTTTGAGTCTTTAAATCCAATTTGAATTAATATGACCTAACGGAAGGTGCTAAAACTGAGTCTAATTAATATGAGATACCTTTTCCTTTTTTATGATTGTATCGGTGTTATGCAATGAGCCATCAATTGATTTTAAAACATACAAATTATTTATCAATTGTCCCGTATATATGTAAGGGCTTTATTGATGGACTAATAAGGAAGGTCGCGCGTATTCAATTATTAGATGCACCCTCACATTTCATATTTTTATAAAAATTGGTTTTTCATTAATTAATAATTACCAATCGTTTAGCAATAAAATTAATTAATTAAACGATCCAACAATTAAATAATCAATTTTAATTTTCACGTTCTCTAATTAATTTTGCTACGTTAGATGGATTCATGATAACTAGTAAAACTAGTGGTGCCTAAATTGATGTATATGACATTTTATTTTAAACACATTCATTCATAATTTAAATAAACCAATAAAGCAATATTTAATCATCAGCTAAACCAATTTTCTTTCATTGGCCCAATTTGCTTTTCTCCAATTTCAGCCTCAAAAGATACTATCCAGCCCAAAGCATTTGAATCAGCCCAATTCAAAATTGCAATCTGAAACCCTAAAATTTTCATGTTAAATCAACCATCGCCACCACAAATCATGCCATCATGGGGAAAATGCAATGACCACTTCCATACCTTCACAGCACATCAAAGGTGCTACAATCGTGGAGCCAACTACGCATGACCCTTTTGGTTCAAGGGCATAATCACTGCATGCAGGCACCAAGTAGCATCCCTAAAAGGGGAGTGCTGTTGGGACTGTATATGTTGAAACGGAAAGTGTTACGACATCTTTCTACCATGAAACACCCTTTTGAGTAGAGTATTTCCTGTAGAGGAGTATCGTCGCCTCTCTATGTAATGGTGATGCTGCCATGCATTTCCGTCCGTCGAAAAAAAAAAAAAAAAAAAAATTCAGATAGAGAATTTTTTGTTGCGATCCCTAGAAGATGAAGACGATATCATAATTTCCAGCAACAATTACAATTTACAAAATTGAATATATACTAATTGAATTAAAATTATACCAAATGAGGAATATGGAGTTGTAATCCACACACGTTGTTACAAAACTCAATAACGAATACAAGATAAAAATGAAATACTATGGCCCTAAATCTTTTTCATTCCAAACATCATTTATTCAAAGTATAACATACAACTCACTTATTCCTAACACTATTATCAAGCAATATAAGAATTCCTACATACATTAAACAATCATAATTCGAGCTTTGATACCATTTGTTGGGATTTGGATTCAAAAACACAACCACATAAGAATATGGGATGCCAAAGATCCAAAATTGGATTGATTGTCCATGGGTAGCAACTGAAATGCTAAATGCTAAATAAAACATATAACTCATATGTTTAGTACGTTACCCTTGATAAGCACTTTAATCATCTTGTAACAACACCGCTTCGTACCTCCAAGTCTTTTTCGATATTCTTCAAGGACTACGAGAAAACTAAAAAATTTCTCTATATTTTTATAGCGTGTGGGCATTAATACAGTAACTAGACATTGATAGATGTCTAGCAAAAATATAATAAATTTGGTAATTGCAATATCACGAAATATGTCCATATTAATTCTAGACATTTAATTGTGTAGTCCTCGTTAAAAATCATAACTCCATTTCTTATTTTGAAGCCACGGAAGGGACTTGATCGAGCACAATTAATTTAAATTACAATTAATTTATTCTTGTATCAATTAACTCTTAGCCTTTGACGATTAATTAATTAGTTTCGACTGTATTCACTAAAGGTTGGAACTACAATTAATTCCTCTGACACGACGTTAACATTTCGTCCCTATCATTCGTTAAAATAATTATAAGCAACTATTTTGATCAATAAATCACTTTTAATTATTTATATAAAATATCACAAGTCCCAATTTTAACTTATGAAATTTCTAGTGATCGAACCACAACAATGAGGTTAACAATCTTATTGTTAAACTATTGAACTTAGATTAGTCCATTAAAATACTTGTTGTGTTAACGATGTACCTATAAAAACAAGTTACAGATTTCATGTTATGAAAATATGTTCATTAATTGATTCATTCTAATTCTCAAAGTAACGAGGTATTTATTATGTAATTAATGTCACTTTTTGTTACTTCAAAGAACTCGAATTAATAATTAACGTTCATAATCTGTTACATATTTAAACGAATATTAGATTGTCACTAACATTCTTTGATTGCTGTAAATATCGAGTGGAAAATGCAGAATTTGTAAAATATCATTGTTTTGCTTTTGTGTACTTCTTATGTTGTTTAGTTGTTCGATTTTGTCCGATCTATTTTTTATTTGTTTTTGAGTGTCTAGTTGAGCATTTTTAAATCCATATTTTTTAATATTTCTTCAGATCAATTTGTCTTTGATTAATGTTGATAATAATGATTTATATAAATCACTATAGATGGCGTGTGAAAGATCGATGGTAAATTTTTCTGAAATAGTTTATAACTACTTAGGATCACTTGGACCAAGTAGGCTTCTCTTTATCAACACGAAATATTTTTTAATTTGACTTCCAATTTGATATACATATTTTGACGGGCAGTTAGAGGTGTGAACTACTCCTTAGTTGAATCTTCTTCCATAGATCCTGTTGACCTCATTTTTTGTAGGGGCAATGTGGCCAACAAATTTCGGGTAAGCTTTTGATCCTCTCACATTCACGTAAGCTTTTGACTGTACACATTTATCAGTCACACGTGACATTTTCAAAGTGGGAAAAGGTGACACACACTCCGACGATCAAGTCAACCTTTGTAAACATCAACTTGGCCAGCGCCTTGATCACCTCGATCTCCATCATGCCCCCGCATAGGTATGACCTGCAAAGGCGAGATAAGGTAAGGTAACCTCCTAGAGTCTCCCTTGCCACATGAGGGATTAAGATAGAGAAAGGCCAATAAATAGGCAAAGACAAAGAAGAGACCTAGCGGAGGTGGATAATGCACCCATTCGAAAGACACAATCTTCGAGGGTCCATATGTTGGAGGCAAAATCAGAAACGCCTAAAAGAACTATGTAATGGAGGCTAAAGACCTTCCCATGGCTACATAGTCAATAACAACCCCCAAAAGTATAGAAATGTGCAACCTACCTTTACCTAAGATGGTGTTGTAGGATTGCCCTACACCCATTGCAATGCCTTGGTAGTAAGAGTTGTTGTAGCAAGCAATGGGCTAAAGCGCATGTTAGTAGACAACAAAAGCTCCATTTATGTTTTATTCAAAGTCATGCATGATAAGATGCTGACGGACCACGAGCTCACCCCCACAACGTCTTCGCTATATGGTTTCACCAGCGATAGCATCATCCTTCTAGTGGAAAGAGGCTCACTGTCACCCTCTCAAGTAGCTCACCATTACATTGAGCTCCTTGTGGTGGACAACACGTTTGCCTATCATGAAGTATTAGGAAGACCAACCCTAATAGAACTGTGGGCTGTCACCTCTATTCATCAACTATACATGAAGTTCCCGACTGAGTATAACATTACCAAATCTAGGGTGATCAAATGGAAGCTAAGCAATGTTATTTGAGTTCCCTATGGTTTTAAGCTCCATGATATAAACATGGCGATAAGACACGAAAATGTTTGGTGCACTCAAAGAAGGGCAAACCCTTAAGGGAAAAACGTCAAGATGATAGACGTCCCTAAAAAGGGAGGACCCCTGAGGAAGGGAAAATATACGATGAGTTGGATCCTCACATCATGGAGACCAACTCACAAATAGCTCCGATAGAAGAATTAATGAAGATTGAGGTGATCAAGTTGCTGACCAAGTTGATACTCCCAAATATTCTCAAGATCCTTTGCAAGGAATTGGTGGTCCAATGACTAGGGAAAAGACAAAGAGGATGAAAGATGCTTTGAAGGGTTTGATCATGGAAGTGCAATACAAAGAGGCAGTGCTAGAAGATTCTAGAACTAAATTTGAAGATTCCAAAGCTTCACCAAGGATGGTCACTTATCTTTTGTGCAAGGGCTATGGAAGGACAAGAAGAGTACAAGGATTAGGAATTTTCATTTTAGTCTTTAATAAACTATGGGCTCTTTTATTTTTTGATCAATTGGCCAAATCCAAATATTTTAAGCCCATTTCATTTTCTTTCTTCAGTTAGCCCTAGTTTAAAAGGAACAACCATGACATTTGGGGAAAAAAATAACGTTTTTGAATCTTATGGAGAAAAGCTCTTACTTTGCTTTCTTGTGTTCTTGATGAAATGCTAGAAATTTGACTTATCAAATGAGTGATCAACCTTTGTGGCATTTGAAGGTTGGGGTTTTAAGGCCTTTGTTTTCTTAAGGTTCTAATCTGATCTTCTACCTCACATAGAAGTAGTTAATAGGACACTCACTACATTGTTACGTGATATCATTCAAAAGAACCTGAAACAATGGGAAAAGTGTTTGCCACATATTGAGCTTGCGTATAATAGGACTGTTCATTCTACTTCTTCATTTTCTCCTTTTGAAATTGTTTATGGCTTAAATCCTTTAATGTCTGTAGAGATTTTACATTTGCCTAATGAGCATGCTAATCTTGATAGTAAGAAAAAGGCAAATTTTGTGAAGGATTTACATGCCAGAGTTCGGACCAACATTGAAGGGAGGAATGAGCAAGCAATAAGGGGCATTTGAAGGTTGTCTTCAAACCTGGCGATTGGGTTTGGGTGCATATGCGTAAGGAGAGGTTTCCCACACAATGGAAATCAAAATTGCAGCCTAGAGGAGATGGACCTTTTCAAGTCTTGGAGCGGATCAATGATAACGTCTACAAGCTAGATTTACCAAGAGATTATGGTAATGTTATTGCATCTTTTAATGTTGCTGATTTATCTTTGTTTGATGTAGGTGATTCAAGGATGAATCCTTTAGAAGAGGTAGGGAATGGTGGAGATAGAGGTGAGGTGCTGACCAAGTTGATGCTCCCAAATATTCTCAAGATCCTTTACAAGGAATTGGTGGTCCAATGACTAGGGCAAAGACAAAGAAGATGAAAGAGGCTTTACAAGGTTTGATCATGGAAGTGCAATACAAAGAGGCAATGTTAGAAGATTCTAGAACAAAATTCGAAGATTCCAAAGCTTCACCAAGGATGGTCACTTATCTTTTGTGTAAGGGGTAGATATGGAAGGACAAGAAGAGTACAAGGGTTATTTAGGAATTTTCATTTTAGTGGTTATTTAGGAATTTTCATTTTAGTCTTTAATTAACTATGGGCTCTTTTATGTTTTGATCAATTAGCCCAATCCACATCTTTTAGGCCCATGTCGATTTCTTTCTTCATTTAGCTATGTTTTATTTTTTAAAAGGAGCAACCATGAGATTTGGGGGAAAAAAAGCGCTTTTGAAGCTTATGGAGAAAAGCTCTTGCTTTGCTTTCTTGTGATCTTGATGAAATGCTAGAAATTTGACTTATCAAAAGAGTGATCAACCTTTGTGGCGTCTCAAGGTTGGGATTTTTAAGGCCTTTGTTTCCTTAAGGTTCTAATCTGATCTTCTACCTCACGTTCATAGCAAAAACCAGATTTTGTTTGTTCCATTTTCATTGAATTTGTGGGTTTACAAAGGGGGTCTATGTCAGGGCAGATTTCTTTGCACGGCATGATCATCTCTCCTAGCCACATAGAGATCAGTCTAGTCCATATGTTGTGGTAAGGATATGCACTCACTTGTATCATGAATATAAGCTCGGTGCTAGGTAAAATAAGACCTATTTCTAGGCTCGTTCCCGCATCCCCTACCTCTTTTCCTTTAATAAGTTGGTTGGTTGCCTTGGGCCTTGTGGAAGCCCCGTAGTGGTTCTATTCAACGATCAATCAATTATTCATTAACAATTTTGGTTCTTGTCATTTTCATCAATGCATCATAAGTAGAAGGGTTCTTATTTTGCACATCCCTCTAGAGAAGGGTATTCATGTTAATAACTCCCTTTAAGGTCAAATTCTCTATCAGTGACCTGCTCATAGTAGGCGATCTTATCAGTGAAGCGAGCTAAGTAGCTTTTTAGCGTTTCACTATCTTGCTGCCTCGTGTCTTAGAAGTGTTGAATGGGGACTTCTCCATCCATGTTGGATTGGTACTGGTTCAGGATGACCTTTTTTAGGCCCACCAACTCATGTTACTCCCCGTTGGTATTCTGTTATATCATATTTTGGTCAATCCGCTAAGAATGGGGTGGAAAGCTCTACATTTTAATGCTGGTGTAGTACCTCTCAAACTCATGTGAGTCTTGTAGTTATTGGGAATCTTTGGGGGCACAAAATGACTTGGATAGTGGGCACTCCTCAACTCTTGTGAGAATGACAGGTTGTCATCATCATCATCATCTAGTTGGTAGGACTTAATGGTCCTTCTGAATCTTCCTCCTTAGCTTGAAACTGAGGTGATTGTAGGGGGTCCTGGTTGACTTTTCACAACCACCACTGTCGTCTCTTACCTATTTCTAAGTGGTATTGGGGCTTATGACTCTTCATGTTCTCATGTGGCCTTGCTAGTGGAGATGGTTGAGGAACCTACTTATAAGCATATTAGGTTTAATCCTATCAAAGACGTCAGTGGGGCAGACCCGTTCGCTCATACATCTAGTATGACTCTTCATGTTCTCATGTGGCCTTGCTAGTGGGGTCTGCGCTTTTGCTCATATTTAGGAGGAAAGTTATCCTCTTTGTGGAGCGAATCGTTTGCAGGCCTACTAGATGTGTAATTTGTGGACACATCCACCTTTATTTCTCTTTCGACATGGGTAAAATCCTCCTATGTTTGTGGGAATGAGCCCTTTAGCTATGCACTGCTTCCTCATTCTGTTGTTGGAAGATTCCTGCTTGAGGTACATTTTGGAGCATCTAATAACCAATTTATTCTTAAGTTTGTATGAGCAGTTGCTACATGACAACGTTTGTGTTGCGTTATGCTCCTCTCTTACAAGGCGAGCCGTCACCCTACCTCCTCGAGGGACTTTAACGGACCGCATGTTTGGCTCCCGAGATACAACGCCTCAAGACTGTCTTCCCCTCATTCTTAGGCCGACAAGCCCGAACAACTGGCATAGTGCATGCTATGAGTAGGAAGTTAGGGAGAATGCCTGCATATGATCATATAATTAGTGCACTATTTGGTAAAATAGGCCTCGCTCCTGTTAGCGTTCTTGCAGTACCAAATGGGGGGATTAACATTCTCACTGCGTGACATTCTCCCCCATTTGAATTCGCTTACATCCTCGTAGCGAGAAGTGAGTTGCGACACGCATCCGTTTCATTGCAAGAATAACAACGACATCACTCTATATGGATGTTTATTCACAAACCTATAGTCCCTCGTACTTACGCCTCCAACACCAACATTTATCTTCTGCCTCTCTGAGATTGGTTCCTTAGGTGGACGGCCTCCAAACTGCAACACCTCAACGCATGTCGAATAATTGTGCCCTACAATGTGCGCTCCTCGAAAACTCCTTGAAAGGCATCTAAGCAATTGCTCAATGCTGTCCTTTTTCATCCTTCTATCCCATAAATTCCTTTGTCGTGTTCTGTCAGCTTGCCGACATGATCCGTAGCTCAAAATCTTTTCTCCGCAAGAACACACGACATTGTCCCATAACAACACCGCATGATCGAGCATACCTGCTCTGATACCAACTTTCACGGACCGCAAGTTTGGCTTTCGAGGTACAACGTCTCAAGGTCGCCTTCCCCTCATTCTTAGGCTGGCAAGCCCGAATAACTGACAACATGTACGATATGAGTAGGATGTTAGGGAGAATACCTGCATATAATCATATCATTACTGCACTATTTGGTAAAATAAGTCTCGCGCCTAGCTGTTAGCGTCCCTGCGATGCCAAATGGGGGATAAGCATTCTCACTGCGTGACATGCATGGTAGTGTGGTCAGCAGTGATTGACAATTGTCTAAATGAGGTCTTCTTCAGAGATCTCCCTTACTCTTCTTGAACAAGAATCATCATTGCTGGAACTTATGGTAGGTGGAAGCCTTTTTTCAAGGAGGACAGTGTTTTGATTAGATTTTTCCACTCTAAATTCTCCCTTTTTAAAGAATACTTGGAATCTTCTTTGTTTTTGGGAACTTCCCCTTGTTATTTTTGAGAACACAACATTTCTTTACAACTCTTCAAGTTTTACCCAGTGTTCTAAAAAGCGTAAAATGAGGCTAGGCGTGGAAGCAAAGTTTCAAGCTTTACGAACTTAAGCAAGCCTAGGCGAGACTTAGGCATAAAAAAAAAAGTTTTCTTATTTTTAATAATTTTTTAATTATTTAATAATTAAAACAATACATATCAAACATTTAAAATTATAAAATACTATATTTACTTAATAATTCCTACCACTAGTTTTCAAAAAGAATATTTTTTATAGTTTTAATTTTCAACTAGACAAGTCCTACATAATAAATTTATAAGAATTTCATATATACTTTTGGGGTTTACAATAAAATAACGAATCTCAAGATCATAATTACATAATATAGATAGCACCATAACTTAAATCTTATTTAACTATTCAATAAAGTCATTTTTAACATTTGTATACATAAAAATTTTTAAAAACTTCAAAAAAGTCAAATGAAAAGTGTTTTTTTTAAATAAAAAATATTATAAGCTAAAGTCAAACAAAAAAGATTTAGAAAAGGAAAAAATTAAAAAACAAATTAATATGCCTAGGAAAGACGAAAAAGAGGAAGGCAAAAATTCAATTGTTTAGTAATTGAAAAAAAAAGGTTAGGTGCAAAGCAAGCCGTTTTGCTCGAGTTTTGAGTTTAGGCGTTGCTTAAGCGAGCTTTTTAAAACACTGGTTTCACTCAAGCTCCCTTGCAGTAGATATTGATAGGATCCATAGAGGGCACAAACTTACAAACATCCGGCTCAACTTTCAAGCAACCAATGACGAGATCGTGAGCAAAGAGGATCAATGGAACCATTCATTTACTTGATCAAGCTACGAAGTCCAAGAGTTCAAAGTTAACAAACCAAACTCCAAGTTTTCATGTTGAGCATGGAAGAAGAACCAAGATTAATGTACTTAATTTTCAAATCAATTGAATGGTGCACACGCGCAGTACAAACATTTTAAAGTGGTTTAATTTTTTCATCTTTTTGTTCAGAATTCTATTTGCTTGATATTATCTTGATATTTAACATTTTAATTAATATTTTGATGAGTTCCCTATATATAGAGCTCATTCTTTCCATTGTAAAACAACACATTATCGAGAGATTAAATCAAAGAAAGGTAGCTTTCTTCTTATTTTTCATTGAACCCAATTTCAAACTTATCGAAGACTTTATCTTTGCAGCATTCAACTTTTTCATAGCAAGGTTCATAAGTTTTGTCATTTAAGGGGTCAAATTCCTTTATAACTTTGTTTCCTTGATTCAATAAATTATTGGGTCAAACTTTAAACCTGGATTTTAGCTTTCTTGGGTTGTGATTCAATCTTGTGTGGGTTTCAGAGTTACTATTACTACGTGAGTTCTGATTACGCCCAAATAATAACGCGGTTGTTGTAGTGCAGCTTTGGGATGTCGTATCCACATGGAGATGAAAAAATATTTAAAGGATAAAAAAGTGATGAATTGTTCTCTTAAATGTGTAATAAGATTCAATGTTGAAAGATGAAATTAAAATCAATAATTTAAAGCAGTGAAGCGTCAGAATTCCCTCTGTTGGATCAGATCATTCATATCAATTATTCAGTTTTATAACTCAATTAAAGGCTTTCATCCCGACACTCTAATCGGAAGATATATCATGAAAATCAATTTAATTTACAAATGTAATACTAAAATATAGACTTATGAGGTATTCTTTCAATTTTATTGAAACAAGATCAAAGATCAACCATATATATCAAGCATATGGTAATAATTAATCCGTCAATAAAGTGAAATTGAGATTAAAACTTGACAACTAGTTCAATCTAACAATAGAGGAAGTGTGACTGGATCTATGAAGGATTTAATAATTACTAAATCAATCTCAATAGTAAATAATTGAAATTAAAACTCAACAAATAGTTTGATTGAACAATGAAAAAAACATGACTGAATCCATAAAAAATCTTGTAAATGTTAAATTGCATTCAATGTAAATTCAAAAGAATGAAAATCTAAATTATAGCATTGTTTGACAATAAAAAGATCAAAATAAATGAATAAATGACATGAAATCACCAATTCCAACCGAGTTCCTTCGTAGCTTCACCAAGATCTTTAGTTCCTCACGTGTTTCTTGAGCAAAAATCAGAGTAAAATCATGTATGGAGGTGTTCTGGATTGTATTTAGGGTTGAAAAGTCGTGCAAGATATGTTAAAATAAGGCCTGGAGTTCGCTGAACGTCTCGCATGGTTTTGATGAAATTCAGCTGGATAGCTTTCAGTATTTTGGCCATAACTTTCTCTTCCGATTTCCAATTGAGGTAATTCAAGTTGCGTTAGAAATCTAATTCAAAGGGCTACCATTTTTCTTCAGATGTCAACTTCTAATTCGATCATCTAACATGTCAAAAACTGGACTCAAGATGAGGCTGAAAACTGGTGCAACGTGTGAAAATGTTTTGGCTATGTTTCATCCCTTTGGATCCTTCGTTCATCCAATTGACCTCTAATACTCTCGAATCTTCATCACAAGATTTTCATAATAGAATTAACTCCTAGTGGCACATTTTGTCATTCAAAATCATAAACATGTAGCAAATTAGAGACTCAAACTATAAAAATTTTGGAAAATTCACATGTAATTCACAATAAAATCCAACTGATCCTCCCCCCCCCCCCCCCCAACTAAAATCTTGCATTGTCCTCAATGAATAAACATGAAAGTCAAATGAAGAGATATCACAAAAATGATGCATTGAATCAATATAAACTTGAATGATAGGAAGTTTGAAAGTACTCAATGGACTGCTAATGCGAAGAAAATAACATAAATTAACTAGAATAAAAATGCAAAAGTAAACAGCAAAAGAAAAGAACGAACTCCCATTGGGTTGCCTTCCAAGCAGTGCTTTTGTTTATTGTCGTTGGCTGAACCCAATGTTTTCTCCTTTAGCTTGCATCCAGCAAGCATGGTTCCAATTTTCTTTGTAGTGCACGAAACTCCTTGGAAATAATCAGCGGTGATGTTCCTCCCCTCCCTCTAATACATGCGTGAGGTGACTAGAGAAAAGCTTAAAAATTAGAAGTGGGGCCTGCGACACAAAAGGTAAAGTCCTCTCGTTAGAAACTGGTAATGTAAAATAAGAACTATTACCTGACTCATGATCCTCCATCTCAAGATGTTTATTGATGGCGACGTCCAATCCATCCGGTTCTAGAATTTCATTTGCTGGTCTAAGAAATATATTATTAGCTATCTCCTGAGTAAGTGCATCAATCATGTAGGTTTGATGACACTCGTCATCCTCTTCTAACTGTTTAGTGATATGGAAAATGTTGACTTCTAGAATCATATTCCCAAATGATAATTTCATAAGACCATTCCTACAATCAATCAGAGCATTAGCAGTAGCAAGGAAAGGTCTACCAAGAATAATAGGAATTTTAGAATCTGTTTCATATCAACTTTTACATCCAAAATCAAGAAATCAACAAGGTAGTAAAATTTATTAATTTGAACCAAGACATCCTCAACTACTCCCCTAGGTCTAATAGTGGACCTATCAGCTAATTGCATAGCTACAGATGTAGGCTTCATCTCACCCAAAGCTAACGACAAGTAAATAGCATAAGGCATAAGATTGACACTAGCCCCTAAATCAAGAAGGGTCTGTCCAAACTCATGATTCCCGATAACATAGGACACAGTGGGACAATCGGGGTCCTTATACTTTGGCGGGATCATTTGTGCAATCACAGAGCTCGTTTGCTCAGTCAAGAAAGTGGTTTTCTTGACATTGTGCATCCTTTTGACAGTGCATACTTCCTTGAGGATTTTAACATATGTAGGAACATGAGAAATCACATGCAGGAAAGGTAGATTGATTTTCACTTGTTACTACAACTAAGGCACTAGTTAATTTGGACATGATTTTGATTTCCTTATTTTCCTCAACAATTTGGGTAATCATAGTCTAAAATTTTTTATTGGTTTTACTTTGTGTCTCAATAAATGCATATAGGGTGGGTATCTTCTAAGGAGTTCCTAGATGTTGGGATGATTCCGCCACCCCTGATAGGTATCATAAAATGGAGTTTAAGGCTTGTTATATGTGCCTAAGGCATTACAGTGTTCCTCATAAACCCCCTTCATCTCAGCTAGAGCAAAACACTGATGTGTTGGATGATCAATTTCACCACATACACAACATGGTCCAGAAGATTCAATACGGGCAACGGTAGGTGAAGGCTTTGAGTTCTTAGTACGTAGGGTTTCAATTTCTCTAGTTAAGGCTTTTACTTTAGCTCAGACTATCTTCTTCTTTAAGATAATAAATGCATGCACTAGAAATATTTCCTACGGGACGTGACCTATTAGTGTTATCTGCACTGAGCCAGTCCATATGTGAGTTTTCTTAGCTAGGTCATCTAGGTACTATATAGCCTCGTCAAGATCTTTTTGTAAGAATTCACCGCTACACGTCATCTCAATAAATTGACGATCCCTTGATGTTAGTCCCTCATAAAAATAACTCAATATTCGCTAGCTCTCATAACTATGATGGGGGCAAAGAGCTTGTAACTCTTTGTATCGCTCCTATGCTTGGTATAAGGTTTCACTATCTTTTTGAGTGAATGAAGAATTTTATTTCTTCAAAGCACTAGTTCTATGATGGGGAAAATATTTGCTGAAAAAAGCTTGAGTCATTTCACCTCATATTCCAATCGAATGTGGTCTCAACGAATACATCCAGGTTCTTGCTCCTTCTTTAAGCAAACAAGGGAAAAATTTAAGCTTGAATGAATCTGTTGTACCATATTGATTGTGGAAGGTTGTGACCACCTCCTCAAATTCACTAATATGCACGTATGAATTTTCATTTTCAAGTCCATGAAAAGTGGGAAGAAGTTGAATCATTCTCGGTTTAAGGTCCACGCGTGGCATATTAGGTGGAAAAATAATGCATAATGGTATGGATGTGTGTGTGGGATGAAGATAATCATGTAAAATCCTAAAATGTACATCATGCTCACTCAGACATGGTATTATGTGATGAAGTGTTAGTTTTAACAGATGCATAATCAAAAGTAGGGTTAAAAAGATATTCAAACTCTAAATCAAGTCTGTCAGCAGATCTTCCTCGTTCTCTTCGATACCTGCTCATGAAACACAAGTAAAAATAAGTGAAAATAAGAAAAATACAATAACGAAAATCAAACTAACTAAAAACGAAAGTAAAGGAAGGATGTCACCATTTTCAGTCGATCCTTCCGTATTTTGTACCGTCTCCCAGGCAACGACGCCAAAATATGATTATGCCCAAAGAATAATGCGACAGTTGTAGTTTAGCATTGGGGTGTCGTATCCATATGGAGATGGAAAAATATTTAAAGAATAAAAAAGTGATGAATTGTTCTTTTAAATGTGTAGTAAGATTCAATGTTGAAAGATGAAATTAAAATCAATAATTTGAAGCAATGAAGCGTCGGAATTCCCTCAGTTAGATCGGATCATTCACATCAATTATTTAGTTTTATAACTCAATTCAAGGCTTTCATCCCGGCACTCTAATCGGAAAATATATTGTGAAAATCAATTTAATTTACAAATGTAATACTAGAATATAGACTTATGAGGTATTTGCTCAATTTTATTGAAATACGATCAAAGATCGACCATATACATCAAGCATATGGCAGTTAATACCGTCAATAACGTGAAATTGAGATTGAAATTCGACAACTAGTTCAATCTAACAATAAAAGAAGCATGATTGGATCTAAGAAAGAATTGGTTAATTGCTAAATCAATCTCAACGGTAAATAATTGAAATTAAAACTCAACAAATAGTTTGATTGAATAATGAAAAAACATGACTGAATCCATGAAAAATCTTATAAATGTTAAATTGAATTCAATGTAAATTCAAGAGAATGAAAATCTAAATTATAGCATTGTTTGACAATGAAAAGATCAAAATAAATAAATAAATGACATGAAATCACCAATTCCAATCGAGTTCCTTTGTAACTTCACCAAGATCTTTAGTTTCTTGTGTGTTTCTTGAGCAAAAACCAGAGTAAAATCATGTATGGAGGTGTTTTGGAGTGTTCTAAATTGTATTTAGGGTTGAAAAGTCGTGCAAGATATGTTACCAAAGGATTTTGAGTCGTAGAAGGAAAGTAGAGATTCGGGCTTCGAAGTGTACCATGTGGTCACAAGGTACAACTCCTTGCTGATCGTAAGGAACAATTGAAATGAGGCCTGGAGTTCGCTGAACAGCAAGACACCAATTCGATCGCACAGCAAAAACACCATGCATTCGCATGGTTTTGATGAAATTCAGTCGAATAGCTTTCAATATTTTGGCCATAACTTTCTCTTTCGATATTCGATTAAAGTAATTCAAGTTGCGTTAGAAAAATAACTCAAAGGGCTACAACCTTTCTTCAGATGTAAACTTCCAATTCGATCATCTAACATGTCAAAAATTGGTCTCAAGATCCTGAAAACCGGTGCAAAACTTTTCAACTTGAAAGCTGATATGTGATAATGTTTTGGCTATGTTTCATCCCTTTGGATCCTTCCATCATCCAATTGACCTTTGATACTCTCGAATTTTCATCACAAGGTTGGAAACAAGTTTATAGCCTTTGCACTTTAGTCCCTGAACTTTCACTTTCCTCCATTTTGGTTCTCTTTCACTTGTTTCTCCTTATTTCCAGCGTATTCGTCCATTTACAACCTAAACCAAAATATAAGTGTACTTAAAACATTTAGGTGTCAATAAATCATGAAAATGCAATTATTAGTGGATGAAAAACGTGATAATTGCACTATTATCAGTTCACATCAGTTGGCATCAGAATTTTGACTCTAAAATCAAGGTTATATCTTTCTACATCTTTTCTATAATTCACATCTTCGTTGAGTCTCTATCATTTTCTCGTGTCTTCATCGCACAAATACCAAGAACATTTGGTACATTAAATTTAGTGCACCAATACATTTTTCGCATTAAATTTACCTTTAAAAAAAAATTCCAGCAAAAAGAAAAAGAAAATTCCAGGCCAAAAAGAGGCTCATCCGATTTCAAAAATCAATTTCTTCGAAAAATTCTAAAAGTGAAATTTCTTTCAAGAAATTGGTTTAGTTCCTCGGCCATTGGTATCAATATTGTTGCAGAAAAGGCATAAACTAATCCACTTTCTTGAAATTTCTTGAAACATAAATTCATTCAAGAACTCAATTCAACCTCCAAACTGTCCTTTGGAGTCTATTGTTGCGAAAAAAGGGAATCGAATTCAAGAAAAACTTTCTTGAATTTCTTGTTGCTAACATTCAGTTTTTCATTCCTTCTTTTGTTGAGTCTTTCGAGAGTTAAATTCCTTCTTCAATTCTTTGTTTGAACTTCATAAGAGTTGAATTCTTTGATTGAGATCAATTAATTCTTTGAAACACTAGCCACAAAGCATTGAGAGGTAAAAATGCAGAGTTGTGAGATTATTAGAGAGAAAAAACCAAATTGAGAACACAAGGGCAACACATGAGGAAAACATTATTCTAGTTCACAGGATGTTGGAAAAGAAAATATCTACATCTAGGGAGGAGAATAATCTATTTGTCATGGCAATGCAACAAAATTTTGAAAGGATGAATGTGATGTGTGGGGGATTTAAGGATAGATTGGACAGGTGGTATACATTGGCTACAAACTTACAAAAGGAGCAACCTAGAAGAGTTCCTGGTGTAAAGAGGCAAAATAGACATTATCCTAGTGCTGAAATTGACCAAATGTCTGTAGTTGAAGTTAATAAGATGAGAAATAGAAAAGATGGACATGAAAAAGGGGGCTAGAAGAAATCCTAGTGACTTTGATGGAGTAGGGTATCAATTGGTTGATCTTCTTGTTAAGAAGCATAGTGAGTTTGATGATTTGATTTAAAGTTTCAAATTTCACAATATGATTAATTCGCAAATAATGAATCATATGGAGGACCAAGATAGGGAAAAAAATAGAGTAAGAGAGAAAATAGAGAGGTGGCTCAAGATAAAGAAAAAAGAGTGGAGGCGTAAGAGAAAAAAGAGAGTATTCAAAGAGAAAAGAAAAGTCAAAAGTGAGATTCTATGAAAAAGAGAGTGAAATTCATAGGGTTTTAGTGAGAACTAACAAACTCCTTCCTAATTTGGCTATATCTTTATTACAGGGTTTCGAAAACTTGGTTCATGAGGATATGCCTATTGGGTTACCACCCGTTCATGGCATTAAACAACAAATTGAGGAGACTAACCAACTTCACCGTACTTTGGATATTTCTTTGTTGCAGGAGGTTGATTAATTGTTCCCCGAGGAAGCACAAGAGTTTCAAAACCAATTGAGGAGTTTGAAGAGCAAAGGAAACATGGGGTGGTATGTTCACTAACAGTAACGTATCATCATCCCATATCTAGGTTAGATGATATTCCAGTATATTTGCAAGAGTCTAGATGGATATGATATGCATTTGAAATGTGTTGTGAATGTCTTAAAGCATGAAAAATATTTTGCAATCTTGAGTTCCTTAACCATTTTGAGGTGAATTTGTGGAGCAAGTTAGGGACCAAACACTTAACTTCTACTACTCATTTTGACATTCTGTATGGTCTTAATCCACTAACTTTATTGGATTTAATTCCTTTATTTGTTGTTGAAAGAGGAGGGAAGATGGAGGGAAGATTGAAGCTGATCAAAGAAAGAGGTGTATTACATTTGAACCCAATGGATTTTCGAAGTGAGCATAAGGTATTTACTACTTTCAATATTATTGATCTTTCTCTCTTTAATACAGGTCAAGATTCAAGGACGAATCTTCTTGAAGAGATAGGGAATGATAGGATCCATGGAGGGAACAAACTTACAAAGATCCAACTCAACTTCAAAAGGAACCAATGACGAGATCGCGAGCAAATAGGATCAATGGAACCATGCATTTACTTGTTCAAGTTACGGAAGCCAAAAGTTTGAAGTTAACAAGCCAAATATCAAGTTTCATGTTGTGCATGGAAGATGAACCAAGATTAGTGCATTTAATTCAAGTTAAGTTAGAAGAATTTCATCTTTGAGGCATTCAACAATTTCATAACAAGGTTCATAGTTTTTGTGATTAAGGGGACAAGTTCATCTATAACTTTGGTTCCTTGATTCAATAATTTATTGGGTCAAGCTTCAAACCTCCCATTTAGCTTTCTTGGGGTTGTGATTCAATCTTGTGTGGGTTTTGGAGCTACTATTGCTATGTGGGTTCACATCATATATCTCATTAACAAATGCAAAGACATTTGGCCAGACTTCACATATCGTGCTTTCAGCTTTCAAATCCCTATCTTCCTAATCCTCTTTACTCGTACTGGATTTCTCAGCATCTTTGTCGAAACTAGAGATTGATTTCTCTTTTAAAGCCCTATGCTGTCTCGACTGAATGAAGATATCTTTAACTCGTCTCAAGCTAAAATTTGGGTCTCCCATCAAACTTCTTCGCGTCATATTTATACTAGTCGTATTTTTTTCATTTGCTTCAATACTCTAAACCGTCCGATGCTCTAATACAAATCTTGGAAATTGGGTAAAAAAATCACTTTACCCCATATGATTTTATTATTCGTAGCAAGTATCAGACAAGAAAAAAATTTCAAAAATAAGACAAAAAATTAACGAATCATCAATGCTTTCACCAATTAAATTTTTATACTATTATATAGAATTTTACTTACCCAAATCTTTCAAGAAAATATATCATAAACTTTACCATACCCTAGAGACGGAGATAGGGGCTGGCCCGGGAGGGGGCAACCGCTCCCCAACATTGTCCTCTGGTCCATTATTCCTAGTTAATTTATAATGTATTTTTAGTTTTGCCCCTGGAAAAATTTTGACTCGCCCTCGTAAAATTTTGAAATTTTTTATTTTGTTTTTTATTAATAAATATTGACCCATTACTTACACTTTAAAATTCAACATGCCACAGGTCACAAAATGTAATCCTGACTACAGACACAGAGACACCCCTCATTCTTCCTCAATTATCTTCTCTACACGACATGCGACTGCGCTGCGACTCCATCTCCGTGGCTACTCCAAAGCCCACCACACCTGCCCATTTTTGCCTATTTTGGTACTCAAAATCGTCGTTTTCAATCCTCTTAGTTAAAAAAATTTATGGGGGCTCTGCTCCTGAACCCCCAGCAGGGGCCCCGCTCCCGTATTTTTGCACCCACAAAGAGAACAAGTAAAATCAGGATATTAGATTTACATTTTTTCTTCATAAAAACTCTCAAGTTACGTCCTGAAAGAAGAGGACAACCAATTAATCTGTAGGGAAAAGGATGGCTAAAATTTGACCTAATATTCCCTGCAATTCTCGTGCAGATATTTGACATGCGGAATGAAAACTTTGAAATGCTTTCCATCTCAATTTATGACTTTTAGGCGTCCAATTCCCCCCTCAAATTCAACAACTCACGGTAAAGGTGTCAATTCGGGTGGTCCGGGCCGGGTCGGCCCGTCAACATGTAAGCCCGGTAACGGCCCGCGTGGAAGAAATGCCCGCCAGCTGCGGGTTCCGGGCTGGTTACGGGTAGGCCCATAATTTTGGACTACAACCTAGGCCCGCCCGCTAACCCATCCGGGTCGAGCCCATGCGGGTCATGGGTCGCGATTCGTTCCGGTTTGACCCGTATGATTGTATAAATAAAATTATAAAAATATAGATTTGTTAAATGTAAACTAAGAATTGAGCAAAATGATAAATTCATAATTATATCAAGAAATTTTTACATAGAATTCAAATTTAACGTTATATGAATTATTTATAACTTTGCAAAGTTAAATTTAAGTTAAACAAAGAACAACTAAATGCATGTCTAATTACTATTATCAAATATTTATAGCATAAGTACATCATAACTAGGTTAGCACCTACTTTTATTATAATTTATAGTTTAAGTACATCCCAACTAGTTTAGCACCTACTTTTTTTTTTTTCACAGGCTAGCGGGTTAACCGCAGCCCGTGAAGCCTAAACCTGCAGGTCGCACCTCTTTGGCCCGTGAACCACCCACTCGGGTCACGGGTAGGCCCGCGATCCCGAGTCAATCCGGGCCGATTTTTGCGGGTCTGGCAGGCCCGTCCGTCTTGACACCTCTAACTCACGGTATCAACACAAGATGAAATTAAATATAACTCATCCCCAATTTGCAGTAGAAGTCCTCCAAAATTTACATCGTTGAGGCAGATCCCAATATTTAGTTAATATTTATGTTTTCTATATGTAGAAGTTACAATTCAAAAGAAGAAAATTTCAGATTAAATGTTGTATAGAACCGAGTAATAATTTATTTGTGCATATTCTGTAGAATAATATTCTACATAATTTAGTTCATTGTTATAGGATGAATATTTTAAATGCCGTAAATTGAAGTTTCTCATTAAAATGTTTTAGAGTTTTGATTTTCAAGGTGTAGATATTTTATTTTGCCGATATAATATGATAATTTTTATTGAATATAATTTTCAATAATAAAATATAGAAGATATAAAGTATAATGTCATAAATGTGCAAATTGCGTTAAGAAAACTAAAATTTATATACTTCCATAAGTTCATCCCATAATAATCATTTTAAGGACAAACCGACACCATGAAGTGAATAAATAGTATTAACCCATGAATGCGGCCTAAAATTTTGCGATCTGACATTAAAAATGATTAATGTTGGGAATCCTAGTGACACTAATGAGATTATTTATTAGAAAAGAGATTTGTGGGTTTCTTTGTTGCTTCTTTTCCATTACATTGATGATGATTATGATGGCATTTTTATGTTGTCCACTCTGTCCTGTTTCCACCATCTTGCCATCTCTTTCATGCCTTCCGGTTATAATTTCTCTATTCCACCACTTGTAAAAATGTTTGATTGAATATGGGTGCATATTCTTTTACACCTGACTTGAATAATATGGTCCTACACATTACACTTGGGTACCCAATCAAGAATGCTTTCAAGTTTCCGTGTATCTGACTCATACGTGCTTTGTGAGACACTGTATTTGACTCGGGATACTAAGCTTCACGTGTTTCATTTGATTATGTCAACATTAACATTTTAAGACGAATCATGCTCTAGCAGCTCATGGACTAAATAACATGGAAAAGTGATTATTCCTCGTGTTATTTCACATGTAATATCATTTTTTATAGCGAAGATCCAAATCATATTCTTAATAGAGGAAATTGCATGAAATGTTTGATGCCTCATTTTGATAAATGGCCACAAAATTGAAAGACTTGCATCCATGGCATTTTTTTTAGAATGGACGAAAATATCCTACAAGTTTCTCATTTCCCAACTAAATGTTAGAATATTTTAGCAATTTGGGGCCACATGTAACATATTGAAATGTGTGTGCTATTATATAAAGTAAATTAGTCATTAAAGTGATCCACTAAGGATAAAATTTGACTAATGGGTATTGAATTTCGTGGAATTAAAGTGTAGAGACCGGAAGTTTGTTTTAAATTGTTGAGGGGCCGATTTAAAACAAATGAAAGATGATGAATGGTCATTGTCTTATGAATATATGGGTTATGGTCCCCATTTGAGTGTGTTCTTCAAGGTTTCTACATCCCCATCCATAGAAATCAAGATTGAAGTGAAGTTCACAAATCAAATTGGAAGATCGTGATCCTTTCAGGCTAACAATCTAATTATTATGGATTCAGGTATGTTTTATGATTATGTTCATTTTCGGATTTCAATATGGAGATGGATCTTGAGGTTTTATGTGAAAAGGATTTGAATAAAGTATATGATTTGATTATTCCTTTTCAATTTTTCTAACACTAAATTCTAAAATACTTTCTTCTTTCCCTCGATTCTTAAATTCATTTGCCAATTCAGTGACAGAGAAACATAAAAATTCTCACCGTGCCTTGACCCCAAACTGACCCGTCATTTTCATTTTCTTTTTTTCTTTTCTTCTTTTGCTCCTTCTCTTGAATCTTCAATTTGACCATCAAAATGAGTATCACATTTTACGGGAAACAAAGGGGAGCCTTCCTGGAGGTGAAGAAGTTGCTAAGAGATTAAAAGATTTGGGGATTCTCTCAGAATTAAATAGAATCGAGAATTATTGTTTCTTGGTGGTGTTTAATTTTTTTTTTTTCTTTTAAGCTTTGAATGTCTATGTTGTCATGTAATTTTAAAGTTTTGGTACAATAAATGTTGAAAATATGTAGCGTTAACATAACATGTCAAGATTAGATTGCATATGAACTTTGAATTAAACTCTATTTTTTGTGTAAGTTCGATTATATTTCTAATGGTATATTTATTTTCCAAGCATCTGTGTAACAAAATTTTACACTAATTTCTTCACATCCTTCGCATATAACCTCAATTTGCCTTTTTTTTTATCCAAATGCTCAAACTTCATTCTTTTTGCATTATTCATTTTTAGATTTTGGTTGTAACGTAAAAAAGAAATCTAAACGCTATTTCAAGTAAAAATGTGCTCAATCTGTTACAAAATTCAAGATTTTGCAATTTAAGGTTTTTATAAAATTTGAGAATTCCCAATGTTTTGAGATTCTCCAACATTTTGACATTTCTCCAAATTTCGATATTAACCTATTATCGAATTTTGGAGAACCTAGAAATGTTTTAAAATGTTGAAGAATCTCGAAAGTTCGTGAAATCTCGAATTTCAGAGAAACTTCAAAATATACTTGAAGTTCAATTTATACTTGGCCCGTGTTTGGTTTATTTAGATTTTTTATAAATCTTGATAAAAGTTAAGGAAATATGTCTTAAAAAGTTACGGATCAATGCGTAAAATAATTTTATTGAAAAAGTTTGTGGTTGAAAATAAGTTTGAGAAAAAACGAATTTTAGAAAATGAAGGCCAAACACGTGCTTAATATAGTGTATTTATTGATTTTTATAGTTTAAATCCCCAAATTTGAAAATGATTGATGCAAAAAGAGTGAAGTTTAGGCATAAAAAGGACTAGAAGAGGTAAAATATGGAACTTACATAGCATGTGAGGAAGTGTACAGCTTCTGTGACAAAAATCTCCACGAACTTACCCATTGTACAGATAATTTAATTAAAGTTCAAAGTAAAAATGGATTTGAAGTTGTGGAACAAACTTTATAGGTGTTTTAAATTAGACAGTCGAGCAAACTTGGTATTTGCTTAGCAAAATTGAGATTTTCCAAGAAAATTCGATATTTGCCCCTGAAATTTAAAATTTACTAATTTGCCCAATATATTAAAGATTTTTTACAGCAAGCCCGATATTTGTGCAACATACTTGACTTTTGCATAGCGATTTGATATTTCAATAGAAAACTTGAATATTGACCCGCTAGTACGATAGATGTCTACAAAATTCGATATTTAACCAGAAAAAACCATTTCACTATTTTGCGATTCGAAATTTAGACAAATTCTATGTTTGAATTCACATGTGTATAATCTAAAGTTTGATTTCCTACAAGAAAATTTCGAGATTTCAATTGTGATTTGAAATTTTTCGATTACCAACCCATTATCTTCAAAATACATTTTCCTTTATCTTATTTTTAGTCACACATTTTTTAATAAAATAATATTATACGCAAACCCGAAACTTTTCATTATTTTTTAACCAGACATTCTCCATCAAATCACTATTTTAAAATACATTTTTGCAAAAAAAAAAAAAAAATGGACTCAAACATGCTCTAAATTTCATCGAGTGTTTTCATGGGGTAAAATAGCACATAATGTTCTCTCTTTCACTGTTGTTGTGGAAAACGTTCTTATCATAAATTTTTAGTATTTTCACCCTTATTTCCACTTTCATTGTGCAAAAGGTTTTTTTCATACATTTTCTCAATTAAATTTTTTGAAATGACAAATATACCCTTCTCTTAAAAAAAAAAAAAAAAAAACGAAAAACTAATTGCAACCATGGTCCCAATTTTTTTTAAAAAGCACAAATGAGCCCCCAAATAAATTATTAAAAGGATAATTAGCACAGGATTGACCAATAATAAGCGTAAACAAAATAATGGTAAGCTCAAATATTTCTCTCAGTAAAGCACTTAAGGATCCTTATGATGAATGCAAAAAGAGAATCTATTTATAGAAGACAAAGAACAAATTTTTTTGGGAGTATGGATCCTCGTCTATACGTCTGTCTCAAGTCTGGAAAGTCAAAATAGTCGTTAGAAGTCAGAAGTCAGAATGGTCAATTTTCGAAAGTCTCCGGTCTTATCGATCGTCCGCCTTCCACCCAACTTCCTTGTTTTTGGCTTCATTTGATCCAACTCGTTTTTCAAGGTAAGTAATATTTTTAAAAATATGATCTAAGTTCAAATATCAATTTGAAAATCAATTTTACGTTTGATCAAAACATTTTATGCAAGTGATAACCAAAATAGCTTTTAGTGAATAAAATGGTTTTAGAGATTTAATTATTCATTAAAAGATAAAGCATTAGTACCTTTACATTTGAACAAAAAAAGTCTAGTCTATGGTCCTTGTTTCAAGTTTGACTTTTAAGTTCGTACCTTGAAGGATTTGACTTCAATGCTTGATTTCGACCTTGATCGCCATATTGAATCCGATTTGTAATGGATAAGTCTTGATTCGGACCAAAAGATGATACTTAAAAGATTTTTAAGTAACAATAGTTGATTCGGACAATAGTTGATTCGGACCAAAAGATGATACTTAAAAGATTTTTAGGAGACAATTGGATAGAATTAAAACTCAAAAGGGAATGGAATATGTTCAAAATCAATTTCCAATTGTACAAGTTATATTCCAGATTTCTAGTTGAAAATTGAAATCGATGATTGGCACAGTAAACGTTAGAATTGGGAAAATTCTATTTCTATCAAAGTTGTAGTCATTTGAGTTATCTTTCCAACGTACTTTGAGTTGCATCAATCGGATATCGAAAGATAAAGTTCTAACCAAAATACTGACTATTGTGCATAGACAAAAAATTTCGCGCGCGAATGTAGCTTTTCTTATTCGATTGGAACTCTTTTGAAAGTCAATTTAGACGTAATTTTCAACCAAGTTTCGAATCCTACAAATACATAACAGCACAATACATATTGGGAGAGCTCTCATATACATATTTACTCTAATCATTTATCAATTATTATCATCAAAGGAGGAAAAATCATAATTTTTGTAAGAGAATTGAAGGTGATTTGCAAGAATTCAATCAAGTGAAGATTCAAACCTAATTTTTGGGCAAAAAAGAGAAGGCGAAAATGGAGATTCATCAAGAAATCATTGAAAAGATTCAAGATTTCAAGATTCATTTTTATTTTCATCATCTTAATTTATCAAAAATTCGGGTTATATTTTTCACTTAAATATGATTACTTATAAGTTCAATATGTTAGGCTAATTTTATACATTGATAGGATGAGATGAACCCTTATTATTATATTTTTAGTTTTTAATTAATTATTTTGACTTTAATTTGATTTGATTTGTTGATGTTTATTATCGTTTTTATCGTTCTTTTCAATTATTTGATCATCAATTGAATTATTAGTGAATTTTATTGTTATCGAGATGGACAATAGAGTTTAAGCACAATATAAAAAACATTGTAAGGTTCGATAGATGATAGAAATATATCTCTATGCTTTATATGGTTTCAATATGTGTTCTAGTACTTGTAATGCATTTATCATGTTTGCATCTTTCATCGAGAGATAGAAATGTCACATGAGGGGAATAGATCTGATCGCTATCGAGAGAAACTTTTACTTAAATTAGGAACATTGACCAAAATGAATAATTTCAAATTGTCACTTTAATTGTTACACTAAAAATGGAATAATAAGGGGGATTCGATATCTTAACAATGTATCTCACATATGTGAAAAATACATTTACTTGCGTTCTTTAGTTTAATTGATAATTTAGGGATTAGTATAGAAAAAAATCACAAAGTTTGTTTGTTATTCGATTAAAGTTGAAATTAATATTGACTCGATCAAACACGTAGTTCTCCTGAGTTCGACACTCTATTCAATACTTTATTACTTGATACAGATCTCATTCACTTGTGGGAAATCAAACGATCAGTTATGATTAAAACTATAAGGTTAAAGTCAACTATATGTCAACAATATCATTATCATTTTAAGGTGTTAAGATTTTAGATGTGTCACATCACCAATAATGGATCAAAGAGGCAAAGCATAGTAGATGTTTACAAAACTCAATTATTTTTGTCATTAAAAAAGTTTTGTATTGACTACATACAAGATAAAAAATAGAGTAATACTATTCACGATGAGGAATACTAGTATTCATGCTTATATATCTAATCTCTTAATCATTCAAATTGATCATTATTGATTAAAAAATTAAGGGAGTAGGTATGTAATATATGACGACTACCGATAATTCTCACTGTGAATAGTATTATTCTAAAAAATAACACCCAAGTCACAACACACTAACATATTTAAATGCCACATTCACTCTTTATCTGTCACGTTAGCGTATGGATTAGTGAGTTGTTAAGCTAATGGAATGACTACTTAAAATTAGTTGCAAATTATAAACAATTTAAAGTTTAGGAACTCAATAGAAACATGAATGAAAGTTTAGGTACAAATCAAGTATTTAAAGTGTCTTATTGGGCTACATTCCTGCCCAATTCTTCAATTTCCTTGTAATCCAATCCATGCTTCCAAGTGTGCCCCAATTTAATTTTGAGTACCAATCTTAAGAAAACATAAAAGCCCTTATCCAACAAGATTGGCCAAAGTTTTCAAGAAAAGCCCAAAAAAAAAAACAAAACACCACTTCCACCACCACCTCCGGTGACGGTGTCGGTGGCCTCAAAAGAGTCCACCGCCGCGACTGGGTGGTGGCTTCAGCAGCTACTGCTGTTGTTGGAGCAACAACTTCCTCACTACTACGTGCGCAGCAGGTTACGTTGCCCAGCGCCCTGGCCGACAGCTGCTGCCGGCCACGTCCACTTGGTAGTCCATGGTGTTTTCTTGTTTTTCAGGTTGATAAATCTTCATTTTCATCCTCTTCTACCAACCAAAAATTCATACAATGATTTTTTCTTTTTCAAAATACATGAATATCAAAATGAAAGAAAAACCCTAGTACCTATAAGGCTTACAAAATTTTTAGGTAAAAGAGCAACAACAAAAATGAATTACAACAATATGACATAAACATTAACGTGAATTCAATATATAAAGCAATAACATGTCAAATTAAATATCCTAACACCACCCATAGGAAATCGATTTTCTATGGGTATTTAATCACCACAATAGGAAATCGATTTTCCTATGAAGATTAAACACAAATGCATGGTGGATCTTAGAAAATACTTTGAGATCATAGGAGCTTTATTTAAATCCTCACATATAAAGGTGAGATGATAACCTTGAAGGAGATTTTAATGGTCTAGCCAAGTGCTTCCTCCCTTAGGCCTTCTCTCTTGTGCTCTTTTGGTGTCTTTACTCACTTTTGAGAGAATAAAATTAGTAAATACTCAATCATCGTAAAATGTGCCCTAAAGGACATATTTATAAGCCACCATTAGAGTTTCTTATTTGCACAATTTTTCTTGGACTTTATTGTAGTAACCCAATTAAGTCACACACCTTTATTAAAGCCAAAAGATGGACCTAATCGGATTCACAAGACTCAAGCTCCAATATATATTTTTAATTGGGTCAACTCTTGACCAATTGAGATACATCTATTAATACCGGCTTACTCTACCAAAAATCCAAGATTGCACTCTTGAGTCGAGCGAAAGTTATGGTAGCCAATTATGATTCAATAACAATATCCTCCGACCACCGTTCCAAAAGTCAACCCCCGTTTGACAATCAATATGTTGAAGTTGACAAAATGACCGTTTCGCCCTTTAAGGCTAAGTCCCATTTTATAAGGCGAATTCGTTGTGATCACATCACAACACCAAGTCCAACGATCTCATCGTCGAGCTACTAAGCTCATGTTCAATTCCCTTTAGAAAATATCTTAGAGTAACGATCGACTCATCATGATGATTAACGGATTCCAGTATTGCACGTATATGATCTCTAACTACTTCGTCCAGATTCCCAAAACACCGAGATCGATATCCTAATTAAGACTTTACTCATCGGTACCTCAAAGAACTTGAACTAGCAATTAAAGGTACATTACTTGCTCAAGATTTAGGTGACTTGTTCGATAATCAAGTGGTGTCTCCTTTCGAGTGGTGACAAATGAGTTATCCACACGGTCCCGTTCAATGTGCTTCAAGAAACACGTTATTATTCTTATTTTCAGATCTAGACAAAGCTTAATAAAAATAATACAACCTTATCAACATAAAGTATCCAACTTTATGTACCGATTGTGAACGATAAATTTTGATCATATAACGAATTGTGTCTCACTATACCCAAACTATCGAGTATACAATTTGTTATATTTCATATGATCATGGAGCCTTAGATTATTATTGCAAATTCTAACACGTGAATAATATAAACGTTAAATCAAAATGTCGTTACATATACTTACTATAAAAATGAGCACAAGACTATCATGAGATGCAGTTTGTGTTCTGGGTAATTTTGAGATGAAGTACTGTCTGCTGTATCTTCAATTCTTTAAAATTTCTCAGTATAATTTTTAAGATTTGAGTAAGAATGAAGGATTTTTTTAATTGGATGAATTATTGTATATTTCTTCCCAAAATTGGGTCTTATTGAATTTCTTTTTTCTAATAGTATGTTTTTGTTAGTAAAGTCCACTGATATATTGGTTAATGCAAACTTGTTACTAGTATTTCTTTTAATTTAGGTATTACTGTAAATCTTTGATAAATTATTTTATATATTTGCAGAACAATTTGCGGGAGCTTTTGTTTATGATTCCAGTTAATTTCTAGTAACTGTCAGTATCGGCTCACATCTATTTCTAATGATAGTTGTTAAACATGGATGTGTTGGTGAGGAAACTGATTGTCTTCAGTCATCCTTAATTGAATTATGGGTTGGTATAAGTATATGATGCTATATTTGGTAGCAGAAATGTATATTTTTTTTAGAGATGAAGGTTTGCTAGTTGCATCAGATGTAAGTGGCTTATTTTTATTTTTTTAATGAGAACAAAATTCAGGAATAAAAAACAGTCTTTAATGGAGTAGCATAGTGGAAGCTATTATACAGTATACTTTAGAAGAAAAGAAAATGTAGCAATTATGAAGATATACGAGCTTCTAGGTTTCTATATAGACTCTTTCAATTAATTACCTTTTATAGGAAACTAAAATAAGTCATGGCCAACAGAGACAAAAATTATATCTACCTATTTATAGGAGTATAAAACACAAGCAATGCACTAATTTTTGTAGAAGTATGAAGCGTTTGGCTATAAACTATTGGAAACTTTCTAGCTAATTAAAAAGAAAAAAGAACCTAGTTTAACTTTTTAAAATGAGAATCTTATAATTAATCACAGCAAAATGGAAACCTAAGATCTCAAAGGCTTGTGTAGAGTTTATTAGGCTTCTTTATAATTTCCAGCATTATGAAGTTGTGGCGCATGCATTTTTTCTTTCTTTCTGCGATAGGTGATTGCATAGTTAGGTAGATACTTATATAGCATTTATGTGCTTGCTTCTCAATTTTATGGTTCGATTTATTATTTCGAGCTCCTTTTCTTATCTTGGATTTGTTGATTATTGAAGTTTGTTTCATTTTTTTCCCACGTTCACAGCAAGCTTGTTCCTGTTGGAATTTTGGGAAGGACAAATTTTCTACATTTATTTTTTAAAATCGAAATCTTTTGAGGAACAAGAGGAGATGTAGAAACTGGATTTCTAGATTTTATTCCTGAGCGACGTGCAATGGTAATTTCTCACTATTTAGTAATCTTTCTTTTGTGAGCCTACTACTCATTTCCAATTTTTAAATGCTTATTAATAATTTTGAATCCCGAACATGTTTACATTTGCCTAGTTATTCGATCAGCATGTTGCAGCTCGATCAATACAAACTCGCTTTCTTTTCTTGCCACGGGTATCTATCGTTTATTGCTATTTTCTTATGACATTGTTTGACCTATTGATTGCAATATGTAATTGCTCATTTTATATATGCTTTTGCTGTTTATGATTTTGAACTCACATCAAATGTTGCCTAACTTCCTGGTAAGTATTATCGTCACGACGAATCTAGAGTTCATCTAGTGGTCTTTATGGCTCATCCATAACTCTTGTAACCAGAGGGAGATTGTAGGGACTGAGACTCCACCTGGCACTTCTCGACAAAGAATTTGATGATTTAGGTATAAATTCAGGTTGAAACTCTTGTTGGCTTATTTTAAATCTTACCTGAGATTATACAATGTCTTGTGGACATTTGTCAATCATCAGTATATGGCTATTATCTCTCTAAGATGAGCGATCATTTGAATCATTTCCCTTTTTTTTTTTTTTTTTTTTTTATGTGTGGCTATTTATACTTTACAGATAATGCTCTCGTAAAATTATGAAGTAAAGATGTAATTTTTTTTCTGGTCAATTTTTAAATATTAAAATGTTATTTTTGAATACTAGTTTATCATTTTTGCTGGCTAATCTTGCCTTTTTATACTCTTTGAGTATTTGACACCACAAGCCTTGGGATATGGATCTTGGGTGACATCCATATGGGAGAGATCCTCTTGTCAACTTCAATGTGGGAAGTTCTTAATGTTTTGATTTTAGCTATTTTTCTTTCCATCAATAATTTATTTTTGACGATTCTAAATTAACGTAATTAATTTCTTCCCACTTAATAGTTAAATTTTTTTGACGTCGCTTCGTAAGGGCAAAAAAGGTTTCATGTAGCCGACTGCAAATTTATTAGGAATTAAACTTGATTTGTTGTTGATATTACATTTAACTCCTGGTTTGTGATCAACGTAATGACGTTTTAAAGATGCAGCAACAAGGGTGATCAGCATTTTCACCTATGGAAATGTAAGCATATACTGTACAAGTGTACATGCGGTCGTCTATATGTTTGGCAATAGATAATCATGATCACCTTTATGAGACGAGTTCATTCTTCCAAACCACCACAATTTCCTTTATTTTTTAATTTGGAAGAATTGAATTAGTTTAGAACTAAAAAAACTGTTTTCAGGTACGTGCAAACCATGTAACAACCATGAAGTCATCATTCCATTAATTTATCATCAACGTGTACCACCAATACTTGTTGGTGTATGTTTTCATTTCTTTTCTTATCCATTTTAGTATGTCCATACATCCTCATTTCTGCTACACTCATTTTACTGATATTTTGTCCTGTAACATTCCAAGTATCTAATGGATAATAAAGCATGGCAGGTTGAATCATTTCTATGAAGAACTGACCTTCAACTAGGGGATCTGTGCCACACAAAATTCCCTTGGCTCTTTTCTATTTCATCCAACACACTCTAATTTTAAGCATTACATCATCTTCAATTTATCTGTACTTATTAGTAATCAAAACTAGAAACCAAAAAAATCACTTTTTAGCACAATGCGGTCCTCTGTAGTAACTATATTATTATCCTTATTTCCGCCATTCTAAGTGGTATTGCATGCAAATTCAGTCTTGTGTTATGGTTGGAGCTCAACTTTAACCCAAATAACAGATTAAACTTGAATTAACGCCAACAATTCAGGAAACCAGCTGGAATTCAAAGACCCCAGACTGTAATTCTATTAATTGAATGAAATTCACAACTCGATAAGGAAATACAAGCTCTTAAGAAGAGAAAATAAGAAGAAGGAAGAGAGGAAGAGAGAAGACAGGAGAATTGAGAGGGAAAATTTCACACTAAAACATCACACCCTTTCTCCCTTCCTCACTTTGTTATAACAGGCAGAAATCGCAACAGACAGAAATCGCATTATTCATCTGGTAGGGTGAAAACGTGTTCCAATTACAATTAAACCATTTTGCTCAAACGACACCGTCTCAATTCAATTCAAAACGGCATCGTCTCGACTCGGATTTGAATTTGGCGGTAGAATTGCAGTAGCTTGGTTCCTGGTGCTCCTCCTTCCTTTTGTTCCCCACTTCAGTTGGTCAGTTCTTCCACCATAACATCCCTCCCCCTCAGCTTCAACTTGTCCCCAAGGTTGAAAAGTTGGAAAAGAGGTCTGTATATTTTCTGCATCAGCCCATGTTGCCTCATCTGGATTGGAGCCTTTCCATTGAATTAACCATTGGGTTACAGCTATTCCCTTTCGATTAACCATTCGCGCAGATAGTACTCGTAGTGGCTGAGTGTGATCCCCGGACTGCTGGTTCGGAATTGGGAGTGTTCGAACAGGAACTTCCCTTTCCCCAATCTTCTTTTTGAGTAAGGAGACATGAAAAACTGGGTGAATGTGGGAAGTAGTAGGCAGCTCTAGTTTGTAAGCCACTGGGCCAATTTTCTGAATTACCTGGTAAGGGCCATAATACCTTGCAGATAGCTTGTTGTTAAACCTTCTGACCACTGTTTGTTGAGCATATGGGTGTAATTTCAGATAAACCCAGTCGCCAACCTGAAATTCCCTTTCACTTCTGTTCCGATCAGCATAATGTTTCATTCTAGCTCTAGCTTGAGCTAAATTCTCCCTTAGCATTTGGTCTAATTTGTGTCTTTCCTGGAGGAGGTCTTCCACTGCTTCGATGTTGGTCTGCTGGTATGGGCCCAAAGCTAACTGAGGAGGTTTAAGACCATAAAGCGCCTCAAATGGGGTCATTTTAATGGCTGTGTGCAGGGTGGTATTATACCACCATTCTGCCAAACTGATCCAGTTGCTCCATTGTTTAGGCTGGTTATAGGCCATACACCGAAGGTACATTTCCAAACACTGATTCAACCTCTCTGTTTGGCCATCGGTTTGGGGATGATATGCTGTGCTCAACTGTAGTTTGACCCCCAATTGCTTAAACAAATTCTGCCAAAAGTCACTAGTAAATATCCTATCTCTGTCGGTTACAATGCTTTGTGGCATTCCATGCAATTTGTGGATGTGATCCAAGAATAACTTGGCAATAGAAGAGGCTGTGAATGGGTGAGCTAAGGTTATGAAGTGAGCATACTTGGTAAACCGATCTACTACCACCAATATCACATTCTTAGCATTAGAAGTAGGCAACCCTTCGATGAAATCCATAGAGATATGACTCCATGCATATTGTGGTTCTGGTAAGGGTTGTAAAAGGCCTGGGTAAGCCACATGCTCATTCTTACATCTCTGACAAGTATCACATTCTAAGACCTCTTGCTTGATTTCCTTGCTCATCCCCGGCCAGAAAAAATATTGCTTTGCCCTGTGGATGCTAGCCTGAACACCTGAATGTCCACCTTCTTGGGAAGCATGAATAGCTGCAATCAGTTTCTTCCTCACTCCACCTCCAGTCCCGATGTAAATTCTGGACTTATATTTGAGCAAGCCATTCATATACTGGTAATCTGGGTCTGCCTGGCCCTCTAGTAACAGGGTATTAATCTTGTCTTTAGCAGTCTCATCTCCTTCATAACTGGTTGTTACTTCTTCTATCCACTGAGGTGTCACAGCAGTAATAGCTAGGCAGCCCAATTCTCTTATGGATAAGGCATCTGCTACTTTATTGTCCACGCCCTTCTTATATTGAATTTCATAACTGAGTCCCAATAATTTCGACAGCCACTTTTGTTGCAATGGGGTGGTGATCCTTTGCTCTAAGAGATATTTAAGGGATTGGTGATCAGTTTTGATGATGAAGTGGTGACCTTCTAGATAATGTCTCCATTTTCCCACTGCAGTTACTAGTGCTAGTAACTCTTTTTCATAGATTGATAGGCCCAAATTTCTGCTACAAATGCCCTTACTCAGGTAAGCGATAGGCCTCTTGTCCTGCATTAAGACAGCCCCCAATCCACCATAACAAGCATCAGTTTCTATAACAAATGGTATAGAGAAATCAGGTAAGGCTAGGACTGGGGTGGTGCTCATAGCATTCTTCAATTCTTTGAAAGCTTCCTCAGCTCCTTCACTCCATTGGAAGTTATCTTTCTTCAGTAAATCAGTTAGAGGTTTGGCAATAACTCCATATCCCCTTACAAACTTCCTGTAATATCCTGTCAACCCAAGAAATCCCCTGAGTTGCTTGACATTAACTGGTGTGGGCCACTCTTTCATTGCTGTAATTTTAGAAGGGTCAGCCGACACCCCTTCTGCAGAAATAATGTGGCCTAAGTATTCTATTTGGGGCTGCCCAAAGGAGCATTTACTTCCCTTGGCATAGAGTTGATGTTGCTTGAGGATTTCCAGTACCATAGTGACATGCTTACAATGGGAATCGAGGTCCGTGCTATACACCAAAATGTCATCAAAGAATACCAAAATGAATTTCCTGAGATGTTGTTTAAAAACCTCATTCATCAAGCACTGGAAAGTGGCTGGGGCATTTGTCAATCCGAATGGCATTACCCTGAACTCATATAAACCCTCATGAGTTTTAAAGGCTGTTTTGTGGACATCCTCAGTAGCCACTCTAATCTGATGGTAGCCTGCCCTCAAGTCAATCTTTGTGAACCACTTAGCTCCCTCCAACTCGTCCAGTAATTCATCTATGAGAGGCATAGGATATTTGTCCTTAATTGTGAGGTTGTTAAGTTGTCTATAGTCCACACAAAATCGCCATGTACCATCCTTCTTTTTTACCAACAGTACAGGTGAAGCATAAGGGCTATTACTTGGCTGTATGATGCCATTCTCCTTCATTTCTCTGACCATCTTCTCTATTTCGGTCTTCTGTATATAGGGGCATCTGTAGGGCCTCATCTTGAATGGTTGTGCCCCTTCCTTCAGAGGAATGTGATGGTCGTTAAATCTGGGTGGGGGTAACCCCGTTGGTTCCATGAACACCATAGGAAATTGTTTCACCACAGCCTCCAGTTCTGATGGAATGGCTTCTTGTTTTTCCCCTGTAATGGCTGCAATCTGTGCCATTATCCCATAAGTTTGATTCTTACTCCATCCCTTTCCTTCATGTATGTTTAACACTTGGAATCCCTCCTTGTTAGTTTCATCATGCAGTTCCCATTTGACCCCTCCATAGTTAAGAGTAATACTGCCTTTAACGAAATCAAATAACACTGGGCTAAATTGACTTAGCCAGTCCACTCCTAGTACCATGTCACTTCCTCCTAACTTGAGAACCCTTAGCCGATATTGGAATTCCAAGTCCTTCATTTTCCAGGTCAATGGGTTGCAAATAGCTTTGCTGACCAATTTACCCCCACCTGCTACAGTTACTGAGGCAGGTTCAGCTGTTTGAGTGTTGCAACTGATGCTACCAACCAATTGCTCATCAATGAAGCTATGGGTGCTACCACTATCTATTAGGATTGACACCCTTTTTCCTTTAATCAGCCCTGGTAATCTGATGGTCTTACCTCTGTTACTGCCCATCAATGCACAGAGTGAGATCTCCATCAATTCATCCATCCCTCCTCCAACACCATGTTCTTCTTCATTTCCATGTGGTTCTTCTACCCCTTCTTCTTTCTCCTCATCGACCAAGATGAAATTAAGCATTCTATGCTTGCAAATGTGATCTCTAGTGTACTTCTCGTCACACTTGTAGCATAATCCTAATTCTCTTTTGGTCTGAAAATCAGAGGGGGTAATGGCCTTGAATCTAAAAGGGTTGATGGGGTTTCTTTGTTCAGGAAAGGTGGTGGGTTTGGACGTAGGTTCAGTTGGTTTAGTAGTTGGGTTGGTCCATTTAGGAGTGGGGTAAGGTTTGTACGTTTTAGAATTTCTGCTGAGGGCTGTGATGGTATTTTCCTGTAAAATGGCAATTTCGAATGCTTTTGATAGTGTTTTGGGTTGTATGATTTTAACCATTGATTTGATCTCCTCTTTTAGGCCACTAGTAAAGATAGAGATATAGTAAGATTCTGGTAAGTGTGGTAAGGAGATCATCACCTGAGATTTTAATTCCTCAAACTGTTCCTGGTATTCGAATATAGACCCATTTTGCCTTATTTTACTGAAGACTTCTATCACCTCTTCTGCTGTATTTTCAGCAAACCTCCTGCAAACTTCTCTGGAGAACAGGTCCCAATCTGCGTGTGGGTGAGGTGACTGGATATGAATCCATGGAACCATATATCAGCCTTTCCCTTAAGATACATCTCTGCAATTGCCACTCTCATCTCATCTTCGATTTGATGAATTTGAAAGTACTTCTTCGCCTTTCGCAACCATTCTCTGGGGTCTTCTCCTCCAAAATAGGGAAAGTCTATTTTGGGTAATTTAGAGAACATTTTGAATTCCCTACTTCCACCAGAACTCCCCGAGGAAAACTCGTTATTATGAATATTATCACCACTATTTTGAGAAGGAACTGCACTTCCTTCGACTTGTTTCTCAGTACGATTTGATTTACCCCCGCTCATCTGAGCTAACATGGCTACAATAGATTCATATTTCTGATTCATTTCACCCATCATCTGCTCCATTCTATCCTGTTTGGTACTCATTACTTTCAGCACCTGATCTGTGGATTTGTATGCTACTCCTAGATCCGCGACCTCCTTGTCCAATCGCCTCAAATGATCCTCATTCGATTTACTTCGAGTTTCAGCCATCCCAGTCACCGTATCTGCTCTGATACCAAATGTTATGGTTGGAGCTCAACTTCAACCCAAATAACAGATTAAACTCGAATTAACACAAACAACTCAGAAAACCAGCTGGAATTCAAGACCCCAGGCTGTAATTCTATTAATCGAACGAAATTCACAACTCGATAAGGAAATACAAGCTCTTAAGAAGAGAAAATAAGAAGAAGAAGGAAGAGAGAAGACAGGAGAATTTGAGAGGGAAAACTTCACACTAAAAACATCATACCATTTCTCTCTTCCTCGCTTTGTTATAACAGACAGAAATCGCAACAGACAGAAATCGCATTATTCATCTGGTAGGGTAAAAACGTGTTCCAATTACAATTAAACCATTTTGCTCAAACGACGCCGTCTCTATTTAATTCAAAACGGCATCGTCTTGATTCGGATTTGAATTTGGCGGTAGAATTGCAGTAGCTTGGTTCCTGGTGCTCCTCCTTCCTTTTGTTCCCCACTTCAGTTGGTCAGCTCTTCCACCATAACACTGTATTTGTTTTACCACGCCTTTACCTTCTTTTGGGATTTTTTAGTACTTCTATTAAACTATTTGCAAATTACACTGTTGGTGGTGTTGTTGCATTTTATGTAAGTAAATCTTGATTTAATAATTCTATTTTTTATTCGGTTATTTATTATTATAAAAATTTGAATGAAACCCTGATTTTTAGACCTCTTTCAAATTTCCGTTACTGAAAAAAAATGTAATTAGATTCTAGATGTTGATAATTTTGATAAGAATCAATAAACTATACAAGGGTTCTTTTGAGTTTCTTCATTACTATTTTGATGTTTAATAAAAATAAAATAAAATCATGCTGAAATTCTGCTTATGGACATAAAAATTCAAGAAATTTCTTAAACCTTCTGGATAATGAATAGTTTTGTAATTTATTTGAAATTAGCGTGTGTGCGTGGACGACAGATTTCCAATGGGGACATATTTTAAAAGAACCACGTTGAAATCGACTTCGAGTTCTTAGGTAAACAACAGAGGAAAAAAAAGGAGAATTTAGAGAAATATTTATGGAATATCACGAAGAAGAGGGACCGTGGCACCAATTTTTGTTGTGGTGGCGTGATTTCTAAAATATTGAAATGGCTTGAAACAATGTAAACTAAGGCATTGATTTCTCACATTCAACTATCAAATAACTTCATATTTATGAGGCAATTGTGTAAGCTATTACAGTATATTCAATTTTTTATTGTTTTTTTTTTTTCTAAATTTATGCTACTTAAATTTTTATTCTTTGATTCACTGCTAGCATTGAGCTGTTCTTTTATGTACGATGTATTGGATGTATGTCGTTATTACGCTGTGTTGTTGAAATTGATACAAAATAAGAAATAAATCAGGAATTTAGGTTTGGTTTTAGGCGATTAAGTTTTAAAATTTGAAATCAAAGTAAACTTATTACATTATTTAGTTTTTAAAAAAATTAGGTGGAGTTTTTCTATGGTGTAGTTTTGTTTCCCCGATAATTCATTTTTTCTCAATAGGAAGGTTCACATTTGGTGCTTGATGTTGGTCCAACAATGTAAGTTGTGCTGCTAGAAGTCGAAAAAGTTCGCTCTATGTTAGTGCAAAAGAATGTCTTTTATTTTTAT